>JAOWBC010000248.1:15976067-15995423 GCA_028566105.1 Hypoplectrus providencianus | reverse complement strand
ATTATTATTATTACTATTTTTATTGGGTCATGTTTTCAGCTCTGTTTGTTTGTCTGATGTCAGCAGGATTAGGGAAAAAACGTCTGGCCCAATTTTCGTGAAACTTGTTGGAAAGGTGAAGCATGGGCCAAGGAGTGAATCAGGATCCCAGGGGCGGGTACTCAAATAGTTTTTCGCTTTCATTAAGATTATGAGATAGGGCATTTGTGCTTCATGTTCCTCGTGTCAGAACTAAAACTCTGAAGGTCGGGAATCATTTTGGCAACATTTTGTGCCTCACCTGATGTCACCTGTGTCATGGCTGTTTAATTGATCAATGTTAAAGCTGCAAAAATTAGCTGATAATCAATTAATCAGTCAACAGGGAAATGATCAACAACTATTTGAAGTAATTTTGTCATGCAATATCTGTAGAAAATGCTGTTGAACTTTAACATTGAACCCAATATATTTGGTTTTGGTTGGATACTTACAAAACAAGTAATTAATAGACACTTTTTATTTTGTGAAACTGAGATTGATTGTTTTTTTCTGACTCATGTAGACCAAATGATTTTAATAATCTCCAGATTAGAAATAATTAAACCAAAGAGAATTTGCATGTTTGGCATTTGCGATACTCTATAATTAGGTGGATATTTGACACTGCAATATTGATTTTTTGAGTTTCACCTCTAGCTGAATACTTTCTACAAATGAGGAGATGAGGTACAACAAAAAATGCAAGTGTGCCAGCCCGTCATATTCCACTTTACTGATGATGCATTGCTAATTACAAAATAGTGGAGAAAATTTAAGATCTCCGAGTTCAGAGCTGAAAAAATCTCTTTATAATTCTCAATGTGTTCCTGTCATTAAGTGGAGAATTAAGAGAAACCACAGCAGTTGAGATCAAGACATAGTGACCTTTGCTATTGACTCCATGCCACACTTAACTGGTGACCCTAAAGTGTCTCTTCAAGCTGATGGGAAAGCCCATAAACACTTTCATTAGTCCCAGTACCATTTAACTTTATATCCTCATATACTGGCGCTCTGTGGACCTCGCCTGCTCCTGCCCTCCTGTAAATGTAACAGAGGCAGTGTTTACAAATGCATCCCTCCATTCCTAATCTGTTTGTGATCAAGTTCTGCACTAAGCACCCCAATAGGACTTTGTGAGTGATGCTCCGTGAGAGTACACAACATTAATAACTCAAGGTAATGAGTTATTATCTACTGCCTTTATCAGATTGATAAACCCATGGCATTAGCAGAGTGCTGAACGAAGAGCCCAGCATCAATTAAATCACCCACCTCTCACTGTTCACGTTCAGGCGGTATTAAAGTACGACAAGCGAAACATAATTAGGTATTAAATCGTATTAAATTGACCATCGAGTGAAACAGATTTGCAGCATGTTTCGTATATTCCCAGTTTATTCATGCAAAACAGCATTAATCCATCATAAGCATGCCCTGCTGCATGCTTTGCCTTGCCTCACCTTGTCATATGCTAATTCTCCTCACCTATCCCGCACGTCTGCCTTTTTTCTCATTCGCAGTGGGATCACACACTCTCACACAGACTTCGCTGAACGCAACAGTTTGTTGATTTTGAATCACATCTGCAAATATTGAACACTCTGTAATTCGTGTTTTCCCAGTCTTGTGTAACCTCTCTGATGAGAGAACAGGAGGCAGGGAAAAAAAAGGCGAAGAAGCTACGCTATCAGAACTGTATTCTTCATCGTGATCATCAAAGCACACACTGAAGTAATTGTTGTGGGGCTCATTTATTTGCAGCGTGCATACACATGACATGCATGGGTTGTTTTTTTTTGTTTTTTTTTCTTCAAAGCTCAGACCTCAAGGACAAGCATTAGAGGCCAATCAGGAAGCAGCGTGATGCAACGATGCGGTTGTTACACTCCGGGGCTCGCCTTGTTGGACATTGAGATGCAGATCACAAGCACTGTAATTGATTTTAGTTAATGAACAGACCACACATGTTGCGCAATTTCACTTTCCATACCACTAAATGAAGGAATGATCCACATGTATAGGACCTTTTGGTTTCACTGCGTTATTTAGTTATGATGCTAACAGTCAGACAAACTGCCTTTGATAACCAACAGTGAGTTAAATGCCACAGAGGTCTGGGACCGTATTAAATTGGTCTTGTTTGCTCATGACACAGAGCAAGCACACCCAGTGAACGTTCTGCCTCTTCTTAATTTGAATTTTCAGTGGTGCATGTTGACATGGTTAGTTCATCATGAGGAGGTGGTACAAAGCACTAATGTTGTATGGTGTTTATGAAAGTTATGTTTAGAGCTTCATCTATTCGGATGTCAGTCTCCTCCTCAAATGAAAGCAGAGTTGAACCTCACATTGGCTTTCATTGTAAAATAGGCTCCTAGTTACTTAATGAAGAGCTGAAAAAAAGACTGAGTAAAACCCTGCTGGAATAGAATAATTGGATGGACGGATGGATGGACAGACTGATGAATGGATGAATTGCTGATTTCTAAAACATTTTCCCATATCCTGGGGCCCAATGTATTTTTTCTATGCAAGTGAGTTATATCATATTTAAACAAAATATATTTGATATAGATTCAAAAGATATCACCTTGGACTTTCAGTATTTTTTTTTTCTTTTTACGTTTTATAGACCAAATGATAAGTTTCCGTCTTCGTCTAGTTCCTAAATTTTTCTTTTAGTATATTCTGAATTTCAGGCTACAAATAATATCTGATAATCCACATCGCATACTTTCGAAAGCCCCATTGGGACCAGCCTTTGAAAGCATTGTTAACATGTACTGAGTCTCAGACTTTGGAGTATGATGGCCCAGAATGGGGACCTAGCTAGTGTTTGCTACCCTGGAGGACTGTCACATTTCCCCGTGCGCTGCATGTGTCCTCAGGCAAAGACAAAGACTCTGGTCCTTGCTATGATGTGCTCCAGCTTTGTTTCTAAGCAACCTCCACCCTCAAAGCTAGGAGGAAATTAAGGAGGAGAGTTGGGGTGGATGGCTCTAGTGGCAGTGGCACAGAGTGGTTTTAGGGCCGTGTTGAACTTCTCCTGAATCCTGACTTTTTGAGCTTCCCAGCTGTAATCTAAGTCTGCAAACTTCTCTCCCAGTAGCTCATATATTTTTTATTTTCAAGCTGGTTTTGCTGCACAACGAAAATCATTAATATACTTTAAAGAGTTGTTGTTTTTTGGTGACAAAATTCTACACATTTTGCATTGCTGCCTGTTTTCATACATATTTCAGCAGCAGAGAGCATTTCCCAAGAGTCACATTATGCCGCCAAGTCACTGTATCATAATCTCCATTTACCACACCAAGTGAGTGTCTGACAAAACCGTACTGTTAGAGCTGAATACTGACTTGTCGTTCACCCTCTTCTCCCTGATACCTGCCACTCCTCTTCACACTCTCTCATTCTGCCAGCACACAGATTCACACAAGCAAATACATGTGTGCTAACCTGTCTGACGTTTTGAAAATATCTCCTCGCCACATGGAGATTTAAAGATGTCATGTTGATGAGATTTAGTGGAAGAGGTTGCAGTCAGACACCCAGGACTCAAACTGGAGTAAAAACTGTGTGAAGTTCACATTAGGCCTGTCATCAATCACTATGCTTGTGAATGTGTTGTCTCTGTCATTGTTTCCATGGCACACTTTAGCATTAAACACCAGGTGACAGCTGCCTTAAGTCCGATCCAGTCCGGATCGTTCTGAAAGCTGTTATCCAGGTTTTCCGCAACTCCTTTTATCCCATTAGAGCTACTTGTGTTAGATCTGGGGGGGAAACTAAATCAGCCCTCTCACTCCATTGAATTATTACTAGAATCATGTGCTTTGAGAGACTGCCTCGGGAGGCAAATGAAAGCCAGTCCGTCCCCTTAAGAGTGCTTTTGCACAGATGTTGACGATGAAGGCGGCATGAGCGCATATATCTGATTTACATTACTCTTTTAACTCAGACATGTAACACAGTGTCATGTGATATGAGGCAAAGAAGAGAGCGCTGATGCAACAAGTTGCCTTAAGCCATCATCTGCTGCCTGATAAACACTTTGCAGGAGCTGTCATGTTAGATTTAGAAGTGGGAAGTGTAAGACAGTTTTGAAAAACCATGTTTATATACAACATGGAAATTAGCTACAAAGTTCTTTATTTGCAACTTGGAGTCTTTCTCCTCTCACAGGTTTTTTAAATAACCTTTGTTCAGTTGTTGAGTGACTGAGTCATGTTGGACTTCAGCAGAAACCTCAAGCCACATGAGGTCAGTTGGTGCAAAGAAACAGAATAACATTGAAATTCAATCATTCTTAAGTGTGTTGAACACTTTTTGATAATGATTTATGGGTTTCTTAATGAAACTCATGTCTGATCATAACAGCTTCTCTATAATAATAATAATTTCCAATTGTTATAATAATAATAATTATTATTATTTTCATTAAAAAGTATAATTAGGATTAGGACAGACAAAACATGAAGATTAATAATAGTTAATCAAAGTGCCAGCATCTAAATGTACTCAAGTATCAAAAGTGAAAGTACTCCTTATGGATAATGGCACCACTCATATTAATTCTAAATATGTTTTTACATAATTTGTATTGATACATTTACATAAGCAGCCATTAAATAATTAATCAAGGCAGTAATATGCAGACTGACTCTTAAGTTGCCACATTTTAAGTGTTTTGACTTTATTACTGGTATGATGTTACATACATGGCAGCACATATTTTCCATTCACTTGAGTGGTAAGAGTGGCAGCTGTTTTCATTGGTCAACAGGTTTATCAGTTCACCTGCATGGAGTGGTTATATCTGCTGTTTGGCTGCTCCAGCATGGATGGTAAATAGTTTTTGTATGATGCATTTAGAGTGCATGCAGGCTGCAGTCAACAGCACTTTGTTCATTTCACTGCTGTGAAATTAGACCAGTAAAACACGAGGACAGGCACTTAGACTAATTACATTTTACTGTCAGATATGTCCAGGTTCACCTTCAGTCCCCAGAGCGACATGCAACCTTTCTGCTTCCAAATCAACACTCTTGTGTTTGTGTGCAGCCAGTGGTGAGGGTTTTGTGTAGTATTTGGATTGTTCCAGTCAGGGCACTTGATCCTTATGGTAATTCAAGCTATCAGTGCTAATTGTTTTCCAGCCTCAAATGTTGCCAGTACACTTCATTTTTCTGATCAGATTTTGTCCCGATTAGCATCACAGAAAATCATTTAGCACACCGATTGACTTTGTGCCTCTAATGTTCCGGCTGACTTTGGAGAAAAAAGGCGAATGAGAGACAAGGATCTGAACTGGACTGTCGGTATCACTTCCATCTCCAAAAAGTCATTATGGTCTGCCTCGGCCCCCACCCTCGGCTCTCTGGGCTGCTGCGGTCTGCAGAGAGGAAAATTACATTAGAGGGGAAAGGATTTCAATTGTCTTCTCCAGGCTGAGGAGTGTGGATGCCTGGAGGGCCCTGGGGGACCTGTAGTGTTTTTAAAATCAGCTCCATGATGGGATTGTCTCTGGGGACCGAGGGCTGGTCCTGGCCTTCCTCTCCTGAAGAGTTGATATGGAGATAAACCTGCTGCTTACCTCAAACATTTGATTTTCTGTTTCCTAAAAACGACCCTATAGGACGTTTGTCCAGGAAGTAAAAGATGATCCATAGTTACATTTTCAACTGAACTCCCCCGACGTTGGGCATCATGGTTTTTAGTAGCTATGCCACATTTGGATCTGGTACTCATGTTGCCCTCCTAACTACTTCACTTCTGGCATTTACTACATTTATTTTCTGTTTAAACTGTCTTTTTATAACTTACCCAGAAGTGTTCTGCCCTAAACTTAGATCACAGGTGTCTTGGTTTTGAAGCATAAATTCAACAAAACTACAGCCTTTTTTGTACAACAGCAAACTGTATGTGTGTGTATTATAACATTTGTGGTACATTAGAAAGAAAACCTTATGTTTGCATTGTAGTCAATCAGTCAGTCATCATCATCTTTACGATATCACTGTTAACATTTTTGTACATTTTCTTTTCTTTTTAAACCGTCATTTTGAGTAGTCACATCACTGTTACTACTTTACTTCTGGCATTTTTGTACATTTATGTACTGTTTTTTTTTTAATAAAACTTACTAGGGAACTTTTCTGCCCCAAACCTAGATCAGCTGTTTGATAGCCTAAATTCAATTTTTGCAGACCTTACATTTACATAGCTATCACAGCATCCTCATTACTACCTCACCTCCAGCATTTACAATGTTTTACTTCCTGTTTTTTACTTTTTTTTAACAATCTTTTATAACACCATGCTATTTTTTTTGAGAATGGAGAATAGTGGTTTTGTATCCTTAATTTAACGAAAACAGCCTTTTTTATGTATAATGACGCTGTACCACAAACCGTGACATGCTCACCTTTACGGTTATGGGATTCATTGAAAAACAGCCTATTCTGTCATGTAGGTTGGAGATCTTGTCAGATTTTCTCATAGGTTCTCAACGCGCTGCCTGTGTGTTTATTCTTTACGTCCCCCTGCAAACAGTAACAGTGTGACAATATCAAATTATCTCTCATTTTGTCCTGAACTCCCTCTGTGGCTGCAAAGATGGTAAGGGATGGGAACTTCAGAGCGTGTTGCTACGGCAACCAGGAGTAGTTCTGAGGCTTCCTCTAACAAGTTGCTGGGAATGCAGTCCTCGCTGTTACATAAGATGTGACTTACTCTCTTTCTCTCTCACACACACGCACACACTCACGGGGCTTTTCCTGTGGCAGAATTTCACATTCAGCATGATTTATTCATAGCTGGATAGCTGCGCTGGATTTATGATTCCACCATGTAAATGCAAGCCCATGCAATCTACCACACTTGGCAAGAGTTTGCGCGGGGGCATTGTTGAACTCCAAGTCAATTTCTGCGGCAGTTGTAAATGAAATGGGGGGCTTTGAAAAGATTTAGATTGAGGAGATCGTTGCTTGACTAAGAAACGATGCAAAGATAGCAACTCAATTTGGCACCATTGCGACTGTTGTGATGTTGCGTGGGATGGAATTATGATGCACATTTTTCAGGATAAACATCAATAAGGCAGCCTTTTGTGTTCCGAAACACAAAGCAGGAGCCAAAAAAGAGTTGGGAGGCACAAAAGCCTCAAGTATTGTCATTGTGGAAGGAACAAGGAACGCTGATCCTGACACTTTGTAAAAATTCTCCCCGCCACCTATCGTTCCGTCCCCACTTCTTTGACTGGCACAGAGAGAGGGGAGCTGAGGAGGAGCGCTGAGCGCAGCACAGATAACACACTTCATCATTAGCGGGCTCACGATAAGTATTCAGACATTCAGCGGCTTCTCCTTATCTGGCCACCGTAATCTCTCTGCAGCTAAATACTATGGCCGCCTTCAGCTCGCCACTCTGTAGGTGAAATTGGGTGTTAGAGAAGAGAAATTGCCTTTTTATGTTAGTTGGGACAGCCTGCCAATAGCCTGATCATTTTTTAAGAGATTAGTGCCCAGGCTGATGGACCAGTGTGCAGAGCTCTTTAGTGGAGTTTACAGGAATATGCATATCAGCTCCTGTTCACTCTGTGTCCATATCGTTTAACAGTCACCTGTACCTGTTATCTGCCCAGACTCTCCCGAAAAAATACAGACACACACAATGTGCCTTCCCTTAATCATTATTGTTGTTTACAGAATCTCGGTAGACAATACCCACTTACCTCCGCTAGCTTCTCCTCGCTCTAATCTATCCCTCTGTGCACGCAGGCAAGCCTCCACCCTGCTGGGAGAAAGATAGTGGGGTGTAGGCTTTGATTGCTGGGGAAGGCGGGGGCCGTGTGGGGGTCTCTCTTTCTGCCATCTGTCACATCCAAACAGCACTCTCAGGTGTGTAAGCCCAGCCACATGCAGCTTACTGCGAGAGGAAATACAAGAGGCGTCAGTGCAACACGCCAAACATGTTTAAAGGAGCAATATATCATAAACAGCGCCACGCTCCGTGAAAATAAAGACGCGCTATTTCACCCTGTCCAGGTATTACATGATTAACTAGCTTCAGTGATGATTGTGCTAAGACTGTGTGCAGTACTTAACCCTGCATTGTCCTTAAGAATGTGTAGCAAATTGTAAAAATTTAAATAAAGCCCTAAACAAGAACTGAGATTCTATTTTTAAGAGACTGTTGCTCCATCCATTCATTGATCACTTGCTCAGCAGGGCGCATAGAGACCAACAGCCCTGCGGAGAGGGGGAACAGTAGTTTAAACATCTTCTTCACAGACATTGATAGAAAGCTTCCACCATCATTATATTCAATGTTTTGTCTTCCAATAGTCATTTGCTTTAAGAATGTATGAAATCTTGGAAGGCAGTTCTCTCAAAATAACTTTTCTGAATCATAAATCTCAAGTTCACTTACACTTACACACACCAAACCTATTTTGATCCTAAAATTCTGACAAAAAAGTTTTTTTGTTTTTTTTTACTTTGATGGCAACCCTATGAAAGGATAAACAGAGATATCCATTTTTTTGTAAAAAGAATCTAATACATCAACAAGTTAACACCTCAATTGCACATCTGAACATAAAAATAGGTATTTAAAAGTGATGCTGTTTAGCTGTAGTGTCTCCTCTTAAATGTACAATTTTAGTTCAGATGTAGGTCTTGATTTCAAGTTTGTGTATACAGCTGCTTCAGCTTTTGGTGTAGCTCCGTCTACTTCCACTGCTAACCTGACAGCAGAGGAGTGTGAAGCATGCACTTGCCAATCCACCTGCTCATTGGTGATTTGCAGTCTGTTTGGGGGGCTGCCATTTATTTAGTAGTCTACATAGTTTAATTTACATGTTGTCAATTAAAATATTTTAGTTTTTTCACTGAGAGATGCTTCTTTTCTTAGAAGAGTAATTGTCAGTGTTGCTATGATCACAAACAGAGAAGGTGTCCAAAGTCTGTATGGGTATGAAACCAGGGTGCATCTTTTCAGATAAGCACACACTTCTCAAAGAGCACTCGACATTTGTTTTCATGCAATGAGACATTAAGTCAGATGTTTCCAGAATAAAAGCAACATGGACTGCAGTCAATGTGACAGAGCAGTTACAGCTGTCAACTGTGATTAACATATTTTGAATACGTCTTTTTTTTATACAACACACGTGACAGACTTCATCATAGACTCTTAGCAGTGTGTCACTTAGTATTTCACTGCGAATTGTGAAAAAGATGAGTGTAGACTGCTGGTCTTTTTTTAAGAGTGTGAATCATTTTTATGGCATAGATTCAGTCACACTGGCTCCACTCTAAATCACCCCAGCATGAATTCCCAGTTTGATTTAAGGGCAGTTGTAAGAGCAGGTCCTCCCCCGTTGTGTAACTGCATGAGCAACCACGAGAACTTACATGTCCATGTGCGACACATGCAGCGCTGACTCAGCACACGGTAATATAATCGACTCTTTGTTTTCCATCTCATGTCTCAGCATTAGGTGTCAGTCAGACCAGCAAGCATGAAAGGATCTGTGTTTTTTTCTGCCATTTTAGGTGTCACGCTCGGCCAGATGGTCTATGAGGAAAAATATCAGTGACAAGTGATTGGCTTCCAATTTCGGTGTCAGTCAGAAACAGCTCAGTTAGTTGAGTGTTGCATTAGCAATTAATATCCTGTGGGTTCAGTTTCAGCTTGCTATCCGCGCTTGAAATGTGTGCAAGAATCGTCCTGTGCTGTCACTTGGATGGACAAGTGAGCAGGATATCTGCCAAAGCCGTAAGCTGGGGCCTTATTTTGATCGGAGCTGCTACGGCGGATATCATGAGGCTTGCTTTGCAGACAGATTTACTGCTTTGCCACATTTTCAGTCGCCTCCTTCTCCAATCTAATAGCATAGACCACTGCTGATTTGCCCCGAGGGTTGAGGACACGATTCCCCTTCCTTTGATTTTCTAAAGAAAGGCCAGAATTCTGTGGAGACTGCATTTAACCTTTGGGAGATGGATAAGAAAGCTGCTCTATCGATTTGTTTGGCTCAGAAAATAAGGGGTGTGACTTTCCTCTGGCCAGTTGGAAGGGAAACTGCAGGAATAGCTAGACAGGGCTGTTTCTGGAGATATGTTCTAAAGCATTTTGGTCACTGCTACCAAATACTAAATATAACATTTCCCCTGTTTTTGACATGATTTGTTGTGCAGTAGAGAATTTTTCACTGGATTTAAAAGTGTGTAGAACTGGAATGAATTTGGCAGATGTTATTTTTTAAGTAGCTTGGGTCATTTTGCATTTTTCTCAAAGTGTACAGGTTCTGTACAGGCAGCAAGAATACAACCAACTTAACTTATCTTATTATGTACCCCATAAATGTCTCAACTTGACTCTGTGTAGGGGTTGTCATCCTATGGGTATTTTTAAATTTCTCCACTGAAGGGGGAAATGGCTGTGCACTTTCCAAATCTCAAGCTTGATTTGCATTGTTACAACTATGAAGGCAATTAAAAAAAAAAGAAACCTGAAACTTCCATCACAGAGCTTACTTGTAGCCTAAAGAGCAAAACACACCGTAACATCATCGCAGATCATCAAGTCTGGATGCTCAAACATGTATGGCTAATTTCTATAATGTTTCACATAATAAAAGAAACAATGACCTGACATGGACATTCCATATGCAATGTGTGTATGGGGCAAAGGCCAGAACAAGAATTTCTGATAATTTTCTTTTCGAAGTCCTTTCTAAAAAATAAAAAAAAACGTTTTACTCTTTTGATGTGTGATAATTGTTAAATTAACTATGTTCAACAAGATATTATTCCCGGCAGAGTATTTTAACATACTTTAAAAAAAAATACTGTGTCTGGAGGGAGATATTGGAGTACAAAAGCTGTTTGGGGTTATGCAATATAACTCAGAAATGACAGATTCTATCTCTGATGCAAAACATTAAAGACTTTTATAACAAGTCAGTTATGTGTTGCCTCAACATTTGGACTCTTCCTCTCAGTCGCCTTAATCTTAATCCTCTTTTAAATAGCGCGGCGGCTAGCCACCATGCTAACCACTGCCAAGTCTGAAGGTCGCATGCCTTTGATCTCTCAGTCTAGTCCAGCGCTTTATTATCTTTTAACTTTGTTTTCAACTCCAGTTAAGGTCTGAGCCAGTGGAAGAGTGGGAGCTGTCAGTGATACTCAGTGCAGATATAATGCTATTTAAATGCTAATGTGTTAAGAGGAGCAAAACGACCTTTACTCACACTCTGCACGCGGGTGGAGCAGCAGCACAAAACAGAAGCCCTTAATAAATGAGCCTCTTCCTCTGACTCTGCTTCCCTTCCCTCCACACATCGTGTCAGATATACGGTGTGTTTATCACCATCGAGCCCTGAGGGCTTTGACAACCTTATAGTTATGGATGTCGGTTCAGGTGTTAACAGACATGATTAGATGATTGCAGAATGGGCCAAGAGTCAAAGCAACTTTATGTAAAATGTATTTTTTTGCAATTTGGCGCCCTTACAGCTTCAGAGTGCAATTCACTTCTACACCGCTGTCATAAATATGAATAGCTATACTTGTGCCTTTGTAATGATAAGATGACCATAAAATGTTCTTGATAACCTTGCTAACACAGCCAAAAATGAAGCACAGCAACACAAGATTTAGCAAGCCAGCTGATATCGCCTAATAGTCCAACAGCAAAAACATTAGCTTACAGACTTGCAGACTTTAGCGGTCCAAAGCTCCTGTGCTTGTGGTGTAAACACCAACAATCCCCATTGCTAATAAACAGACTAACATCAGCTACAGTTAGCAGTTAGCTTTACTTTAACAACAAATAAAACTTCATGTTCATCAGAAGGCTGTGAATGTTGTGGCAGAGCAGAGGGAAATCTCCAGGGAAGCCAGTCTGCCCATATAACTAGCATAGCTGCTACTGTGTCAGTCCTTTAACGCCACTTCTTGTGGCAGCCCGATCCAAAGTTGTATTTTACTAAAGCATACATTCAGAGTGGGGATGACAGATGCACCATTCACCAAGTCAGAGATGCATTAAAATTATTTTGATGTTGAATTTTAAGGGAAAATAACTACATAATGTTGCTTTAAGTGCCATTGGTCCATTTTTCTTCCGGGGGAAAATGGTGACTTTAAGAAAAAACGACTTCTTGTCCCTACAGTGAAAAACTGGTGAATTTTTGCCGCCTTCAATGTCAAGAAAAAAAGAAGGCTCCAGCCTTACCCTTTCATGAAAACATCAGGCATTTTTATTCACCCTCATCTGCATAATCATAATCATTACTGCCTCAATACTTAAAAGCATAACCGCCCAACATTCAAAGGAAATGTTGTCCTTTCTGCTTTATATTGTGCTGAAATTTAATTGCCTTCCAGTTTCTGAATTCCCCCTCCATCCTAGCAGTCCATCTAGGAAGTTGGCACCCTTGCAAGGAAGCCGATAATTTGATGGCAGGTGCTGGTATCAGTGTAAAAACAACAAGCCCTCTCCCTGTCCACAGATGTCACAGATACTTGTCTCCCTGTTTGCAGAGTACTTGCCAGAAGGATGCACACTCACTGAGAGAGCCGCTCTCCCTCAAGCCTCCTCGTGTACATATTAAATAACCTTCAAAGGTTTTTTTCGGACTTACTCCTTGAAACGTGTCTACTTTTTCTTTCCTTTAGCAAAACTTATATTCTGTATCAGCAAAGGAAGCCAAAAAAGAAGGGAGAAAGAGATATGGAGGGCGGATGAGTCTGTCATCTGTCGTATAATCCCAGGAAATGCCACAACTCTGCCGGTAGATAATTTATTCAGCGCAGCTCCGCGAGATACCTCAAGGAATAGTCAGCCGTCAGAGAAAGGCCTTGGAGTAAGACAGTGACATAACTTCAGACAGAAATGTAGCATCACATCAATCAATAATGCACCATCATCCTTCTGCTGCGAGTTCACCTGATTTAGTCTGTTGTACCCCATCGTGATGTTTTTGATCGGCACTTTCAGCTCTCTGATGTGCAGCCTCACAAAAACAATCCCTCCAGAGGAAAAATGTCCTATCCTTTTTTTCTCTCCCCCCTCACGCATGCTTAGAGTAGCCTGGATTAATTTTACATCAGGCTGCCAAGTTAGACATCCTCATGCAAGACTGGTAAACAACGAGAATTTGTTTTCATCTCGACAGATGGAGGATGGCGGCAACAGAAGAGCAAGGCTGAACCTCCGGGGTTGAGATCTTAGACCTCATTAAAAATACGTTTGAATGGAATACATTTGATCCAATTTGAAAGATGAAAAGGAACATCCACCCTTAGTCACAATTCACTAACAGCACAGTAAGTCATTCTCATCATCTTGGGGTATTTTTTTTTCGGATTTGGGAGACTTTCTCAGAGCTATTGACAAAATAATCAAGAGGAAAATCCTCAATATACCCAGTGACAAACACCCTGAGGCTGCTGTGACACAGAAACACTGTCTTTTGTGTAACTTGTGTAAGTGAAACTTTTACACTTGTATTCAAATGTTGAAGCATCCAGTAAATACAATGTGTTTCAATTAATTCCTGAATAGTTGCTGGGTAGAAACAGGAGGGTTAGGAAATAAAGACACACATAAATATTTGTTAATCATCATTTGAGTCTTGTAGCTGTGGCAGTGTTGTGTGATTTTTGCCTTAATGGGATGAAGTCATTAGATTGGTCAGGTATTAATTGGTAGATTTGTCTCTGCTTATTTCATCCATAAGCCATTTTCTTTGAATTTATAGTTCAGTCCAAAGCCTGAAGTCTTTAACATTCAACACATTGTCCCTTGTACATCAGCTAAAGGAAACCGAGATATAGAGCCCTGCGAATGACTGGTCATTCTTTGTCAGGTTAATTAAAATAAGTGGCTTAACTTTCCTGATTCCACTTTATTTTATTCCATTTAATTTTTTTATGGCACAGTGTTTAAAGGGGAACTCCACGAATGTGTACGCATCAAAGTCGATTGAGAAACCTGGAGGGTTACTGCTGCACTTGGAAAAAAAAGAAAAAAGTTGTATAAATTGCCTTTGGTGATGTTACCTGAGTAGTCTTAAAAGGCTTAAAAAATGAGAAAATCCAAAGGTGTGGAGTAAGAAGTGAATAACCGGACCTCTGCAGCCTGTCCATCATGTTTAGCGTTTCCTACCATCAGTAATCCTAATGTTTGTTAGCTTGATACTCTCTCCGTTGCAAGTGTTGCGAAGATGGACATGGGTGTCAAAGTTAATTTCTTGTTAATTTGTCTGTCTGATAAAGGCTGTCTCTTGAAATTGGGTCCAATATTTGCATTCATGGCAAGGGGGTGAAAGGGTTGGTCGTAATGGCTAATGGTAACTGCATTTGTGCAGTGTTTTTATAGCACATCACACGTTTTACACTACACGCTCGCATTCACTCACACATTCATACAGAATGAGGGTAACATGCAAGGTGCCACCTGTTGATCAGTAAGTCGAGCATGTGCACTCCTTCACACAATGATAGTAGAGGTGCAATTAGGGGTTCAGTATCTTGCCCAGGGATGCTTCAGCCTGCTGACTGCCATGGCCAGGGCAGTGGCAAAACCCACATGACAGATATAGGGAATGACTCAGTGGTTTGCCATCTCCTTTCTGAGCTGTCTCTGCCCAAATCTCTGGTTGAAGTGTTGGCAGTCAGGTTGCATTGTGAGTACAGAAAAGGCATAAAAAAATAAATAAAAAAGGGTGCATAGAATACAAAAGTTGATCTCTGGTTCTGCTGCATCGATTTTGGTTCGTACTTTAAAACTACCCATCATGTCCATATTGTGCCATGAAAATACTTTAAATAGGAGGAGACAGCTGTTCAATGCAAACACAGTTTCTGGGGGAACGGATGTGTTGTCCTCATCGGTACAAACATGGACAAATGCTCCCTCTTATTGGTATTTAGGAAAGATTAAAATCAGACAGGAAGCAGCGGTTTGTTAAGACAGATTGTGGCTTTGATTTTATGGAATAGCAGCTTTTTGACTCATATGTAGCAGTGAGAATTACCCATGTAACCACAAGCTCGATGTACTTATCTATACCTTTAATTTTGTTCATTGGAAAACATAAATACATAAGTTAGGTTCATCAGAGCCAAGCTACCAATTTGTTTATGGTTTTTATGTCAATATGTTAGAATTAAGATTTTAATAATTTATTGTATTGTCATTACCTTGATGTACTTAAAAAGTGTTACAATTTGGTCTTAAACTCCCATCCTCCTCTCTCCTACCACAGTCGCTCATAAAACCTCTCCTTCGTTTTATGGGGTTACAGTGAGAGTGAAAGTGCATGGGTTTATGAGGCGTATCATTGGCAGCCAAGAGAGCTTATATATGGTTATTCTTTTTTTGTTTGTTTGTTTGATTGTTTCCTATTTCACAAGACAGTACATAGATAAATTTGAAATATTGCCTGGATTCGTTTTTTTCGACATCAATATTCTGTTTTTCATGAAGAAACAGTTGATGAGGAAAGACAAAAACAAATGAAAAATAACTAAAACAGCTTATTTTTTATATGATTCTATAATATTATTATTTTTGCATTTGTTATACAGAATTATTTTATTTATCCAATATTCATATGAGGTCATTTAGGGATCTATTCTGTTGTTTTATCTGTTAATTGCAGCTGATCAAAATTGTTATTTATAGGGTCATTCATGACACAGAGCATGCTGACTGTCTCATGTTGAATTTTAACCCCATCGTCCTGACATGATTCAAAGGGAAGGACATTGTAATTACACTGACAGCATAGGGTGGTGAGGCCTGAAGATAAAGTAAACCTGCCGTCTGATTAAGTTTAATACATTGGAATAGAGTGCTGGTATGTCTGCCCTTGGTGACCGATCACACCGAATTGGGTTTTAATCTAAGACTACATGGCCAACAGAGAGAAAAGGAGGGGGAGCGCATTTGATGATCGTCTCCCAAGGACGCCTATCCGGCCGTACGCCTCACAGCGCTCTCCTCAGGGCTTTGACGGATGACACCAGCTCCACGGAGTGATAGGCTATTATTTCACTTTGCATTGGATAAATGGCAGTGCGGGCTCCTACCTGTCGCCTGCCTTTCTTTCGTTCTCTCTTTTTTCCCTGTCTCTCCAGCAATATGTCGTCACAGGCCTGAACAGGAGAGAAAAAATAGGATGGATTTTTGTCTCTGCAATCTGTTGATTTCACTTACCCATTTCCGATGTGCTACTTTCAGAGTTCCTCGTGTCCTTTGTAGTTCAAGTGGATGTAAAGAGTGAGAGTATGGGTGGTAATGACCAACCTGTCCAAGGACTTGTCATTTCGTACCAGGCTTTTTCCACCTAATCATTATATGTGAGATGCATCTCTTATTCTGGGAAAGTGCTTTTTTTTACCCAAGGTTGTGATCTGTTTCTCTCTCTCTCTTTCACTTCCAGACCAGCAGTATTCATGGTCGCCCTCGCAGTACTTCGATGAGGACAGCTACTCCCCTCCACCCAGGAACATGAAGGGTCTCTCTGGCGGCCGCCCTGCCCAGCTCCAGCTCACTTCCCCCACCTCCGCCCACACCTGTGGCCTCGCTGAATGCGACCATTCCCTGGACCATCACCTCCACCATGGCAATTCACGGCCCCCTTCCTACCTCCTCAGCCCCACAGAGAGCTGCCCCCTTGAGAGTCACCATCGCTGTTCCCCTCGTAGCTCCATCCACTCTGAGTGCATGGTGATACCGGTGTCCATGTCGACGACTGACCACTCCATCTCTAGTAGCACTTTCCCTCGCATGCACTATGGCAGCGCTTCACGGGACAGTGGTGGCAACACTTCTGGCGGCAGGGATTCACGAGACGACGGTGGCTCATCCTCACATGGTGGAAGCGGCAAAATGAACCGTATCCCGGCAAACCTCCTGGACCAATTTGAGAAGCAGATGCCGCTGCATCGGGATGGCTTCCACACGCTGCAATACCAACGCACCTCCACCACAACCACAACCACAGAGCAGCGCAATGAAAGCCCCGGGCGAATACGCCACCTAGTCCACTCTGTACAGAAGCTCTTCACAAAGTCGCACTCACTAGAAGGTTCCTCCAAGATGAACGGCACCAAAAGTGACTCGCATCGGGACAGCTCGCACCACCACCATCACCACCACCAAGGCCACCACAAACACAGCAAACGCAGCAAGAGCAAAGATCGTAAATCTGACGGCAGCGGGAAGCAACGCTCTGGAGGTTGGTGGAGTTCGGATGACAACCTGGACAGTGACAGCACGTACAGAACACCAAGCGTCATGTCAAGGCATCCTGTGGACCACATCAGCCACTGCTACCCTGACTCCATGCACGGCCACCTGGCTGGAGATCTGTCGCTAAAGACCTCCAAGAGTAACAACGATGTTAAGTGTTCAGCCTGTGAGAGCATAAGCATGGCGCCAGAGGGAAAGTTCATGAAGAGGAGCTCCTGGTCGACACTTACGGTCAGCCAAGCCAAGGAGGCCTACAGGAAGTCCTCACTGAACCTGGAGAAGCCCATGACACCCACTGACCTCAAGCCCAACCTCAGGCCCTGCCACTATCTACAGGTGAGTTCAGCTTATTTCACTGTGTCAGTTGTGCAAAATACTTCAAGATACTACTTGATTGGAGAAATTCACACACAGATTAACAGATGAAGTTGGTAAATGAACCCAATGTGAAAGTGCCTGGATTCTTTCTAATGGCCAGCAAGGGGCACCTCCACAGGCTGCACAATAAGTAAGATTCTTTGATTTATGGTCTCAAACACTTGTTACAAGTCTTTTTTTTTTTTTTAACAGAATGGTGTTCAGTTTGGAAATAATTGTTCAATTAAGAGTTAAATTCTCAATGAAGCATGGTATGATTTAGGGTTTGCCGACATTATGATTGACAAGTTGCCACAATGTTACACTTTGTCTTAGAACTTGATTGACCCATTCACAAACAAGCAGAAGCATTTTTCCCATACAGCAGTGAAATAATGAGTGCAGATGGACCATTCTCCAGCACCAACACACCAACAGTGCGGAGATAGCTATGCAAGACTAACATTATGCTGACTACGTCCATTTCTCTGATACAGTCTGTGATCTATTGTTGGCTAAATGATGGCTTTATGGAGTGTTTTTGTGAAAGGAGAAGATTGTGATTTGATAGCAACAAGAAACTGTAGAGATGATAAAAACATTCATTTTGTCTCTCAGTCACTAAAGTGATTGAGCGTCCATTCACCATAATGTAAAATTCATAAGAACCTTAGGCAGTGCAGCACAGAGAAAAACATCAGTCCCAAAACTTAAGACTGTATTGTGCGACACAAAGCAATCTTTCTCTACAGGCTTCTGCGGTGAATAGACAAGTTGCTCATCTCAGCTGGATTCCCAATTGATCTAAAAGACAGTGTTTTGTTCGTGGCTGCCCTGGATATTACAATGTGAACCTGTCCTGTGTCTCAGCATGTGGCTTGCAGCAGAAGAGACTTGCACAGCAGGACAAATCAATTAACTCCATAAATGATCTGCGCTGGAGGGGAAGAGTCAGCAATGGGAGAATAAAAGACCGGAGATCAATGCTGATTTTTTACCGTGTTGCTGCTTCGATTTTGAATAGATTTCAGCCTTGAGAAAAAGGTTAGCATTTAGCTCAGGCCCGTGATTGGCTCTACGGGAGACCCCATAGCCTTGCAGAGATCAATTCAGAGTGAGTCAGCACTTTACAAAGAAGTGTCTCACAGCTTTTTAATACATGCCGAAGGGTATATGAAAGAGGAAAATGAAAAAAAAAGAATGCTTATAAATCCCCAAATTGCAAAAGCAGGGGGAAATAGATTCTGTAACAATGCTGCTCAATATACAACAATGATATCTGATGGCATCATGTAAGTACCGCTTGAAGCCAAAGAAAGCAAACTCTTCAGCACATTGGGAGAGTCACAAGGAGCCTCACAGCTCAGAGCAGAGAGTGCGGCGTATGGATTAGAGACCGGTGTAAATGGAAAGCCAATACATTACTCAAATCATCCAATGGAGCCAAAGAAGCCACTCAATCTAAGCTTACGTCAACAGAAAATGTTTTAGAGGACTATTTTTGACGAGAGTATTTTTAAACATAACTGATGATCATTTTGAACTGGACAGGCAGTGCACTCATGCACTTTTACAATCCCACTAAGTGCAGTAATCTCTCAGTGAGAGTTGCAGTGTTTAGTGCCCCCCCCCCAACTCGTTCCTTACTTTCATTTGGTCATTCAGCTGAGGTAGTGTCCGAGTCGCGGCACTATAAACACT
>JAOWBC010000248.1:15943013-15964250 GCA_028566105.1 Hypoplectrus providencianus | reverse complement strand
ATATAAAATGACTACAAAAGGGCTAAACGACTCAAAACTCTGCTCGTACGTTGGAGAGGTCGTGGCATCTTTTGAACATGTTGTATTTAGAGCTTCCTGCACTACTCCCAAGTGGCCCAAAAGTTTATATCATTGCATTAGATTAGATTAGATTAGATTAGATCAGATTAGATTAGATTATACTTTATTAATCCTACAACAGGGAAATTAACTTGTCACAGCAGCAGAAACAGAAAGTGTGAATATCAATTACAGAGAAAAAAAATTGCATGAACTATCTTCCTTCTCTGTGCCACCCAGGTGCCCCAGGATGACTGGGGAGGTTACCCTGGCGGTGGAAAAGATGATGAGATCCCTTGTCGTCGGATGCGGAGCAGCAGCTACGTTAAAGCCATGGGGGACGAGGAGAGCGGAGAGTCGGACTCCAGCCCCAAGACATCGCCTCAGAAGATGGTGCGGCCCGACGCCCTGGTCAAGGCCATCATCAGACCCAGGGACCTGCTGGACTCCCAGAGGTACAATTCAAAGATCTCAATAGTTTTTAGTGTATGGCTCTTCTGTAGCGGTTGCTTTTTTTGCATGTCTTTGTTTATGTAATCATCTCATTTCTAGATAAAGCAAAGAGAACATTGTCCATCTTAAAGGCACAAAGTGCTTTAACAGAAAATTTAATCAAAACAATAAGAAACAATGTCAATCAATCACAAGACATTCTCAGATACCGCGGAAGTAATAGTAAATCGAAATAAGGCAATACTATTCATGTGATGATAATATATTATGTTAATGTCAAGGAAACATTACATAAATTACGAGTCCATAACAGTGGGTTTTAAGAAGTGATTTATAAAAACTTACTGTCTCTGCGCGCCTTATCTCCTCAAGCAGCTCTTTCAGTGTATGTTTTGTTTTATTTCCAGTGCATGCTTCATTTCTGCGTTCCTATTTAAATAGTACACCTTTGTCATCTTTGCGACTGTTTATGTTGTGAGCACCATCACACTTATTTGCTTCTCTACATTTCCTCCAGTGGTGTTGGTGGTTTTTCCTCATGCTAGTGCTCCACCGCTACATCAGTGTCAAGCCCTTGGTAGCTGAACCCTTCCACTCATTAGAATCCCTTCATGGGAATTCATGTCAGAGTCTGCAACTGTAAGAAAGTATTTGGTGCGTTCTTGTGGGATGTGTCCCATTAAATGGTGAGGAAATGGAGGGGCTTTTGTTTTGGTTGCTCGGAAGAAAACGCTCATAAGAGGATTACACGATGAGACAAGCTGGAGACAATGTGACAGGAAAAAGAACACAAGCCACTGTGTTATGGAGACATACAGGGACAGTAACCATGATTGCAGCATTAACAAATCGATTACATTAAGATGAAATTAGGTTATAGAGTAATGTATCCTCACCTGCAGTAAAAACATCCAGCTACGGCTTTTCTCCCTAAGGTGTTTTCTTGGATTGGATTGTGTTATCATTAACACAAATATTATCTACCTTTCTTAATATTTATGTGTGTAAAGCCAATTAGCGTGGAGCCAGATACAGATGATACACCGCAGAGGTTACTCTCAAGATGTTTAAGGTCAGAAATAGATTTCCTTTTTATATCCTGCTGCTGTATGTCCTGCTTATCCTTCTGCTTTGCATTTGCCTCATCTCATATCCTAGAGCCATTTTTGTTTTGTTCCTTTTCCAACAGAAAAAAATCACCTGGTGACTGTTGTTAAAAAAACTTTCTTATTTTTGATTCAGTTTTTAACATTAATTTTTCATGCTCAAACCCATTCTAATGTTACTAATCGTCTTATTTTAAGCCCTTTTCTGGTGTTAAATTGTATTGTTATAGTACTTCAGACACCAAATTATAACATTGTGCTTGGAAGATTAATCTTTTCCAGAGTCTTTTTTTATTTATTTCTTTTTTTAAAAAAAGAAAAAAGATGGCAAGATGAGAAAAGCATATTCACTTTTGTTCAGTCCTCAAAGCGACCTGTTCTTCTTTGTTCACAGCAGAATGTGACAACTGTAATTACAGCAAGTCTATTTAAAAAAATAAGACAGTTTAAAAAATATCCCAGGTCTGCTTTTTGGAAACGAAATCATTTTTTTTTTTATCTGTCTTTCTCTGCTTCTGGAGGCATGTATATTTAGTGCATTTACCAGCCAAGTTTGAGTTCAGTCTCTCAGCTCTCACTGTGGAGAGGAAGTGGTTGTATCCTCTTGTTTAAGACAATTATGGGCAGTCTTTCCCTTTATTTATACTGCAGTATGAATTGGGCATCCATTCATTTCTGACGAGCACTTAAACTGTTTTCTGTCCAATTAAAGTCTGTGTGAGTGATCAAGAGTTGAAGAAAATGATGAACTGATTAGAAAAGTGGTATAAGATCATTAATTTTTTAAATATATAAATGTTTTCAACCCTTTTTTTTAGTTGAACATCATAAGTCAAGATGACAGATGTTCACAGCTTCATTCAAAACCCTTAGTAGATTTTTTTTTCTTTTTAAAAAGGTAATTTAAAAGTACAGCCCCAATACTGTGGTTATTCAATCACAACTGACAACTTAGGCTGAAGTTAATTAAATGAAATAAATCCATAAATTTGCAAAATGCAGGTATTGCAGGGTTTTTACTGCCCAAATTGTTTCTACAAACGCAACTTAAATTCAGCTCAGACTTAGGATGCTTAATTCTGTTGGACTCAATGTGAGTATCTAAAAAAACACTATTCAGACCTGCTCCAATGTCTGTCTGTTTTACATGTGGTCTGCACGAGCCCAAAGGCACATAATCTGACATAAACTGTCGACATTATGCAAAGACGACCTTGTGTCTGACCTCAGTGTAGTCGGAGTGCGGCCTGTGACAGACATGTAGCTGCAGACAGTCTCAGTCAGAGACAGTGATACACACATTGACTAACAGCGATGATTCCCTCAGTCTTTTTTGTCCTCGTCTCTCCCTCTTCACGCACGCCGACCCTGTGCTCATTGCCATTCTGCAGGGGTTTTTAAATTGCTACCCTCTCGTACAGAACAGCATTTTTTCCTGGAGGCTCAGAAACCGCAGCGGGCAACACCCACAGAATCCGCTAATACTGTTAACCTGACCCTGATGAAAACACGTACATGCATCCACACAAACAGAATTAATGATGAGTATTCCTGGCAGAGTGTTTGTGACGTTTCTCTGCAGAATGGCAGGAGATGGAAGAGGGGCTGCAGAGATATTCAGCTTTCACTGTTATGGGCCACGAGCAAAAGCATGCTTACATAATGAGCCAATTATTCACCCTGGGGAATATATAATGACATATCGAATGTTATTGATTGTGATCAGGCAGTATCATAATGATATCTGTCACAGAGGATGCAGCCGTTTGGCCTTTTTAACAGCTCTTTCCGAGTATGAAGTAATGTATGAGGCAGCCACGGTGAGGTATGCTCCTTTTTCCACATCTTGCAGAGCTTCCCCCGGCTATCCATTTTGAATAGCTGTAAACAGTGAATGATTTATGAGGATGCAACAGCAGGAAGGGCTATCAGTTGCAGTTATTGTACTCCAAGGCCCCTCTAAATAATGGCTCTCTCAGTGGTTAGACCAAGAGTCTGCTGGGCTCTGCTGAAAAGAAGATATTGACCTGCAGGGATCAGGCTGTGGCCTGCCTCTAAGACCATTGACAGAAGAGTCTTGATACTCCTCTCCCACTCTAAGAATGCTCTAATGTGGTATCTTACTTCTTGGATTTCACTGGACTTGTGTCGCCGCTTTTATTCTGTGGTTTATGCATTCCCATAAATATAATTTTGGGGTTCCAGTTTGGTATTTGAGTTAAATGTTGTTGAAGCAGACAGAGCTCAATGTAGAATATTGTTGTAGCAAAAAAAACATGTTCAGCAAGAGGCGACTGTTTGAAATATTTTAACTTTAATTCCCATAAATGAGCTACCAAAAGGGTACATAATACTGATTGTGTTGTTGTTGTTAGCATTGTTTTATGCTCTTTTAAATCACCCAATTTGGACAAAGATGTTCTCGACTTTTTAAGGATCTGAAGAGGATTCAGTTTGGACATAGTTGATATAAAAGTCCTGTCCAAAGCAGTCTAATTTGTTTTATTATTAGTGTTATTATTATTAGACTGTCTGCAGAGAACCTGAATGTTTCATCATTTCTTTAGAAGTGTGCCCATTTTCATTGTTTTTCATTCCTGGCACTATCATTCTCTGATCCATATCTGTTTCTGCTTTAAGGCCAAATATAAAAGGCACCAAGAATACCACCTGACATGAGAGCTCTCATGCTATTATGGTTCATTTTGGCTTGTTGGGATGGAATTAGATTGGATTCCAGACAGACATGTTGCAGGTTGGATTCCCTCTGCTCTTGTAGCAATTTGATGTCCCGCAGGGGCATTCAGATGGGCCAAACACAAATTTGACAGCACCGGCTCCCTGGAGCAAATCATGTTAAACTGAGAACAGGCTGTCAGGTTGTGTCACCTCCCTCAGTCTTTCCCTCTTTGTCGCTGTCATGTTTGACAGGATGACCTCTTTGTTCAACTCACCAATAAGCAGTGGTGGAAGAGTACTCGTATCTTTAAGTAAAAGTAGAAATATCATAGTCTAAACATACTCAATTACAAACGGAAGTCCAGAATTAGAAATGTTATTAAAGTTAAAGTACAGAAGTTTTACAAGCAAAATGTCCTATTCTGAGAGTCACAACAGTGACTGCTAACAGTGCTCACAGGGATTAAAGTCTTGCTGGGGTTGACCTTATACCAGTCTTATGCAAGTCTTATACTTGACCAGGGTTAAGCAACCTGTGGCTCCGGAGCCAGATGTGGCTCTTCTTGCCATCTGCAGTGGCTTCTGTGGCAGTGACAAAAAAAAAAATCCTATGAAATGAAACGGTTCTTTCTGTACACTGGCATTTCCATTTATCACTGGTGTAGGTCCGAAGCAATTTGTATTCATCAATTGCATCATAATTCTTAATTTGTACTTGGGTCCTCATTGCTTACTGAGAAAATCATACTAATAAATGCTCATTATGACCTATCAGTGATATTGTCATGCTAATTTAGTCTTAGTAGTTGTTTTATCTTAATTGTCGGGTGCAAAATAAAGTTTGTGGCTCCACTGCATAATTAATTCTCATCTTTTGGCCAACTATGGCTCTTGTTTGTAAAGGTTGCTGACCTCTGTAGTAGACCTAATGGATAAAATGTTATGGCCATAGTGGGTCTGGGCAGCATTATCAGTAATCACTCACATACACTGAGGCTTTCGGGCATCAATCCATGGGCCAAAAAAGAGTTATCAGCTACATATCAACACATAGCAAATAGTTGTTTACTGCTAGAGTATTGTTGTAGGTGTCTTGTGCTGCACATTTAAAGGTCACTAATGAATATATACAAGAGCATCTTAATGAGTTTTTCAATATGGAGCCAATTTTAGATACTTTATATACTACTGGGTACAAGCATATTGTACACTTTCTTTCTAAAAAGGTAACCAGCAACTGTAAGAGTCAAAGTCATGTCCCGTAGTGATAAAAAAAAAAATAGAAAACTGTACTTGAGTAAATACAGTTTTTTAGGTTCCATCAGTACCAATAAAGAATACATCACAGTCACAGGCCTGCTGAGCTGGAACAGCCTGTGCACTGGAGGGAAAGTAAGGTGTCAATGATTGTTTTAATTAATAATCATTCACCAGCCCAGCGCCCACCCCAATCCCCCCTTCATTACAACCTCACCCTGGGGTCCCGTACGTCCTGTGAGCAGCAGATCTGACAGCTATGATAAATTGAATATGAATCAGCTTTTTTTTTGTGCCATAGTCGGACCTGCCAAAGATGTTTAAAGAACATATTAACAATGATGGGAACTGAATGACATGTGGCAAATTTCACTATTAACCATTAGCATAATGAGTGTCTGAGTCAGTCTGTAATGATATGTCACGTCTGATAGAAAGTTGCATTTACACACATGCACAGAAGAACGTCAACAATTAACATTCATCTCCAGCACTTTCACTTCTTCCTAAATGACTTTGGCCCGGTGTTGAAACACAACCAGCCAATCAATCCCACCCAATTTTTGACAGTTTCTAAAATAACTCACATTTGTTTGCCCCTCATCCATGATTAGCTTCTCCAGGAACCATAATTAATCAGAGTTAACACTGGCAAAGCATTCGATAATTCCTGTTTCAGCATAATGTAATTATTCATTCTGGTAGCATTAGTTATGAATGTTTTTCTCGAATATCTCAAGGTCAAGGCAGAATTCCAATCCATCGATTTGTGGCTGCGTAGGATGTGTCATGCACAGTTGGCTTACTTTTCTTTTTTTATGTTTGTTTTTTTTTGCCTCCATGACGAATATAACACTAAAAATACTATGTCTGGGATGGACCCTGCTACTAACGTACCATTAACAAAGGTATAATCTGCCGTATTGATCTTTTGGCGCATGGCATTAACAGAGACTTGAATTTATAAACTTTTCTATGTTTTGTAAAGCAGAATAAATATGCTGTAGAAGTATAATAAGCCCATCAACCTTTCATGAATTCCCATATGTGAAGACATAATTATGCTCCATAGGGCTTTGCAGTGCATTTCATTGGATGACCCCCTCTTGGGTCACATGACAGGAAAAGAAATCGATATGTGAATCTGTGTGAAATGATTTGCAATCCATGCCCTTGGATTTCATTTTTTTCTTCACATCTTTCTACACAGTTAAGGGCTTTAACTGTTGGTAGCTGTAATTGCTTAATTCAAAATTACCAAATTAACAGTTCATGGTTTATTTCGGTTTGGAAGATTAGGCTAAACTAATATTGGCTAGCATAAGATGGCATTTGTTACAATGACAAACATTCCGGTAGTGGGCAGGATCAGAGAGTTTATTCAAGCTACCTTTTTAATTTGGTAAGTTTTGAACAAAAACAATTAACCACTTGTTCAATCTAGTACCAACTGCACATTATTTTACTTCCTGTCTAGTATACAGGAACATTATCTTGGCCACCAGTGATCACAATACCGTGCTTTTTATCCTTCATTTTCTTTACTTCACTTTTCACAGTTGGCTGCTTCAGCTAGGCTAGCTGGGTATTAAAATGGAAAAACAAACACTGTCAGGTTTATGAGTTAGTTCAGCTGGGTCCCTTCTTTATTATTCTTTTTATTATCTAGTTAAACCTTGATCAGTGAGTTGTCATAAGTTATAGAGTCCAATCAAGGAACATAAAAGTTAAAACCCCGCCTCATAAGCAAAATAAAATGGTTGTTTCCATTAATCAACAGCAGACTTTCTTAACTTCAATGTACGCATTATAGATGGACTATCTATGAAAATAACATGTAAGAACCCTTAAGCAGACATGCAACTTGGTCATTTGGTCCATTTTTTGAACAAAAGAATGTTAAGTTCTTTTAAGTCCAAGTCATAAAGACTCAAATCCACATCTCTATGCTTAGTTAACCAAATAGCAGTTTAGTTTGGCGAGTTTGCACAAACATGTATGTAGCAACAGTCCTCACCATTTGCTGTTCTGCATAAAATTAAGTAAATCTGAGAACATGATTTTTAAACCTTCCCCTCAGATTCATAATCCAATGTGCCCATGTGATCCCAGAGGGGCTCCGTAGAATATACCAGGAGGAAACACATCTGCTTATTTTCACATTCGCCCCAAGTCTAATCCCCATGCTGTCAAATCTGTACTTGTGATAGTATGTACATAATGTTAACCCTGTATCTGTTGTATCCTCTCTCCTGCAGCAGTTCTTTTCTTGCTCCAGAATTGTCCTTCTCTTTTCTGTTCTTTCAATCAAAAACCTTAATTTCAACCTTCCTCCTCAGAAATTAGCACGCAGCAGCTACTGTCGAGGACGGCCTTTGTTTAACCGCAGAAAGAGTACTTTCATGGCAGCATGAAAGGCAGGAAGTGTGAGATTCCCATCATCCTTTGCCTTAATATTGGCCAACAATTGAAGTGTATTAGCACCAATCAGAGAAATTAGTGGAAATTTGCTCTGGCGTGATTTGATAAAGGCCCAGCGCTTTCTCAGAGCAGCCTCCCTTCACTCAACAGATGATAATAGACATCTCCACTGGCAGAGATGGATGAAGTATGTTTGTATTATGCCTCTGCCGGTACATTTATATCTGATCTTGTCTGCTAAAAAGCTCCTCTAAGTTTCATTGCTTAGAGAAGGATGTTTTTTATTCTCATTTGGCTCAATTAAGAAAAACTAATTAGCCACACGGGGAAAGAATGTTTGTTTTATGATGTACTATAATTGTATTTTGTGTGCAGCATTTCGTCATCCAGTGCTTTGTGATCATTTTCTTTAACATGGTGGTGGACAGTGTGTTTGTATGTGCACCTGCTGTGCAATATACTCCTCATAATGTCACTTGTGTGTGTGTCCATGTTTCATTTAGAAGATATTGCCTTGACCAGGCAATTCTGTCTGCCAACTTGATGTAACATTCTCCCACTTTTATCATTACTTGAAGGCCATATTGTATCACCCTAATGTTTGCAGCACTTTGGTGAAAACTCCCAAGCAAACATTCAATTCACCACAAATCCCATACAGAGTCCATTGGACTTGTGCCCAGTGACGTCACATCCATCCAACTCCCACTTGTGGGACCCAGTAACTCTGTTTTCTTCTCTACCCACAGCTCTTACCGCCTGGATAAAATCAACAGTGACATGCGTAACTACATCACCAATTTTGCTGCAGACTTAAGGTGAATACAGGCTCAGCGCCTCCCCTCCCCTTTCCTCTCTGTTGCTGCCATGTTGCAGTGGTCAGACGCCGGAGCCAGCTGGCTCGCTGCCCTGCTGACATACACAATATGGACGCCTCACAGAGCAAACGCTCAAGACCAGTCAATGAGGGGTCACCTGGGGCAACCTGCTCATTCTGGCAAAGCATTCAGGCACTGTTAAACACAACATAGATATGCCTTGATCCACTGCTTTGCATTACACCAGCATACTTCTTCCCATTTACAGCTCTTTTACTTTTACCACGTCATTCAGAATTAATCTCTGGATGTTTCTGCTTTAGGGTGTCTTTGGATGTTTAGAAGGTTGATATTACTTTGCAAACACACACAGCCTTGCTACAGAATGACAAGATGGATTGGGGGAGTTTTAATCACACTGGTATTTTCCTCGCTGCCAAACACCAGTGTTTATCTCTATAAAAAGCCCAGAAACTGCTTACTCATCCTTGCCTGCCATTAGAAATGGATCTGGCGGAGGGAACCTCACTTTGGTATTCCTAATGTGACTCACATAGTATTCTCTAGTTTACTTAAAGCGCCTTTCTTCTTCCATGTCTTTTCCATTTGTCTTTTCTCCAGCAGATTTCAAACCAGCCTTGGGTTTCTGAACATCCTCTTGCACTGCTGGGGTAGCACATTTAATTGACCTGGCTGACACCAGGGTGCTCTCTGAAGTGCTTGCTCACTAACTAGCTCCTGATTTGCATTTCCCTCATTTCCAAGCATTGATTGGATGTTTCAGCACAACAGAAATCGAACTGCCTTCTTAGAGGACGGTGGTGAACACATCAATGTAGTGGGGGAGAGAAACAGGAAGAGAGAGAGGCTCCCCTCTTGGGATGTTATAACTATTCTCCCTCTCACGTTCAGGTTGCTCAGAGGAGGCCCTTGATTATTGTGACTGTCATCATATTACATCTGTTGCCACTGGTCAAACTGCATTTAGTTAAGTTACGTTTAATTGACTTTTTTTTTTTTTTTTTTTTTAATCCCCACCATGGCTGTAGTCCCACTCCTGTCCTGCTTCTCCTTTTCTCTCTCTGTTCAGTCAGAGCTACCACTTGCAAGCCACCAGGGACATGCACCCAAGCATTGCCCTGGATCCCTCTGCCAACTACAACTCCCCCAAGTTTCGCTCCAGGAACCAGAGCTACATGCGGGCAGTCAGCACCCTCAGTCAGGCTAGCTGTGTTAGCCAAGTGAGCCAGGTGAGTCTGCACCGTATCAATTAGGAAAGTTTTTCAAACCTAACTTGTACTTGGGAGCACTGGTTCATAGCTGTAGGCTGCTGAGGGACCTTAGGGAGGTCCCAGGGAATCTCCAGTGGGTTATATTAGAGTAATTCCACCACAAGTTTGTTCATTTAAAACGTTGTTAAAGAGCACAACTTTCCTAAAGATATTTTTTTACTCTCCCTGCAAATTATTTATTGTATTTTCAGGCTTCATTTTACTTACAATAATTTTGTATGACAGTTCATTGCACATTGTTTATCTGGATAGATTAAACAACTCCAACAGGGGTTGTTGAGATATTCATCTCACTTTTAAAGGAGAGGCATATTGATTTGTTCAGAGTCTTGAAAGCTCAACTAAACTCCTACTAATTCAAAATCCCAATAGGACAAGACGTTTATCTTTATTAATTCTTGATATTGCCAAATAAGAGTGGAGTGATATAACTATCAAGCTATTTATACTCAGTAAACAACACTTTTACCAAGTCAGTTTTATTAAAAAGACATTTGGAAATAGGAAACAGAAATACTTCTTTACAACAACAAATATTCTGCGGCAAACCCTCCGACACAGTATGACCTTTATTCCAAGGAGATTTACTTCATGTAGTTTGGTTGTATTCACACAAACAAAGATCTACTGCAGCAAAAGAGCCCAAATTGTATTGTTTATTGTGAAAATATGGAAGAACAGATTCCAGGAAATTGTTTTTTGATATTACGAAAACTCAATCTTCATTGGTCTCCCTGCTGTTCTTTGCCTATGAAAACATGTGCATCCAATAGATTTTGTGGTGTTTTCACTCTAAAGGAAATTGACAGAGAAAACAGTGTTGTTTTCTCCAAATCATCAAAGAAATATCTGTATCTGCTATATAAAAAAAAGCATGTTTATGGCTTTTTTCCCATTCCCAGGTGAGTGAAACCGAAATAAATGGCCAGTTTGAATCAGTGTGCGAGTCGGTGTTCAGTGAGGTGGAATCCCAGGCCATGGAGGCTCTGGACCTGCCTGGCTGCTTCAGAACCCGGAGTCACAGCTACCTGCGAGCCATCCAGGCTGGCTACTCTCAAGATGATGAATGCATCCCCCCTATGGCCTCCACCGTCACCTCCACCATCAGGTCTACCACAGGTAAGGACAATGTGACATAATTTGCAGAGTACAACGTGTACATCCTGGATGTTCGTATTTTAGTTTGTACCTACAAACTGACACAAAAAGCATACATTTGGCATTAATCTTTGTTAATGAATGAATATAAAAGAGTTAGTGCAAAATGGTTATAGTGTCAAACAGCTTCATATCTTTGCATGAATCACTCTTGTATGTTTCCATTGTTTTTGATGGACGTATGATTACCGTAGCTACCTTCTGTGAGCTGTGCTAATTCATCTTACTGTATTTTGGATACAGTGCTTCATCTGCTCATCCATTGGATGCATCAGAGAGTAAAGAGCTATGAACCCTATTGAAAATTGCAAATGGAAAATTGTCTAATAAAAAAGATCTGGTCAGGATAAGGAAACAACTGCTTTATCACACACATTTTCTTTATGGTGCCAAAGGGTGAAACTTTTGAACGTACTAACAGCTTTATTCTGAACTGGGAAAAGAAATGGTGAAATTGCAGTATTCTAAGTGTGCATTGTTGACTTGTAAACACACTTTGAAATCACGGCGTATTCTATGAAATTTCTTCACTCACGGATTGTTTACTTCACACAATCTATTTTCTCATTGCAAAGCTCATGTTTACATATAATGAGATCACATTCCAGAAGTGCGCACAATTGTTTTTCGACCTGAAATGTTTAATCTAATGCTGACAATGAGTACACCGGAAACTGAACTGTCACACTGGTTAGTCACATCCATACATTCACAAATCTGTTATAATAAATCTAAACCTATTCAGCTGGCACGTGCATTCATTTCTGGTAATGAGCCTTGATTACAAATTGTAAGCTGCTGGTGGTTTCAACAATTCCTGTGATTGCTGGATTCACAGTGGAGATGATACTTCCTTGTGATGAAGAATTCCTGAAGAAAAGAAGAAAAGGTGTCTGGATAATACGTCTGAGTGGATTCCACATTCTCCCACAGTAAATTCATGAATTATCATGAACCATCAGCTGGACTATAATAGGGAGGCTTAGAGGTGTGGCCATCTGGAGCTGTGCTTATGATCAATTCTTCATACCTTTAAATGTTTGCTTACACTGCTTTCTCAGTAAACTCATACCTTTGCATTTTAAGGATACAGAGTTTGGTATGTGATTTCACCACTATATTGGACATGGGGTAATTGGTGCTTTGAATCAATCTGTCAAACTGGACCTCACTTTTTCAATAGGGTTCATACTATACTACCTGATTGATGGGAAATGGTTAGGAAGCTTTGCTCATCTTTGCCTCTTTTCATTGCACAAAGTACACTTTTTTTTTTTTACCTCGACTGAAAGCAGACGAGCATGCAAGGATTGTTCTTACACCTCATTTATAAGAAATATTGTCCATTCTCTGTGATGTGTTTTGGGAGCAAGGAGATTCAGCTTTGTGCATTGAAAAGATGCGAAGAATGCATGCTACAAATTAAGGTTGAGAAGGCAGTGTAAACCATTAATTGAAATGAGTCAAAATGGGAGCATTTTCCCAGTTTTACACTGGTTTTCAACATTATAATGTATTATGATATTACAGATAAGTAGAATTCTGGAATAAAAATGCTACTGTATCTAGATAAGTGAATTGGGGCAATAATCATAAGGTTAGTACTTAGTCAGTGTAGATTTCTGCAATTATCTTATTTTGACTCATGGCATTCAGTGCATGATTTGATGTTACTGCATTGTGGCAATAAAAAGCACATTCTCTCCAGCTGCTCACACCTGTAGCCATATCACAGAAACGTATTTATATTTGTCTTCCAGACAGAAATTATGTGCAGGAAGACTCTTGTTTGCCCGACCAGGCGGGTGTACTTGAGGATTTGGCAGAAGCGGCCCCTTTGGCTCATGATGATCTAGGCTGCCCCATCAGAAGAGACAGACTTTACCAACAAGATAACATGGGCGCTAAAGCCAAACCTATGTCTGGACCCCCTGTTTCTCCAAGCCTCTTCAGATCCCCTGGATCCAGTGCCCCATCACCAAAAGCCATCCAGGCCAGTATCAAAGAGTCAGCTACCTTGGCTGCAGCAATCAGCATGCAGTGGAAGGAAGAGGTCTCGGCCATGCGTCGAGAGCTTGCTGACCTAAGGAGGGACCTCTGTAAAGAGCTCCGTGCTTTCAACAGCAACTTCAACACTTTTACACAGCATTACAACACATGGTCACCCCAAGGTGGCAACATGGCTGCTGGAGCTGGAGTAGGTTTAAGTGGAGGCGTTGGGGCAGGGACAGGAACAGGACCACGGGGAGGGGCAGTGGTAGGTGCAGGGGTAGGAGCAGGGGCCGGACTAGGTGCAGGGGCAGTAGCAGGGGCTGGAGAAGGGGCAGGGGCAGGGGCAAGAACAGAGGCAGATGCAGGTGCAAGGGCAGAGGCTGGGGCTGGAGCCGGGGCAAGAGCAGGGGCAGGGCCAGGCGGTCTTGGAACCTCTACGGCAGACAGAGGCACTAGTGGAGCAAGAGAGAAGAGACACCAGATATCAAAAGTGTCTGTGGGAACCCAAGCCAGAAGTAAGGGTCTGATTAGGCAAAGCACTGCAGATGCAGCTGTCAATTGTCCTGAAGAGAAGGAAGAAAAGAAAGGTGGCCGCCGAAGTCTGCCAAAACAGCTCTCTATGGACCCAAGCATCCTTGCTTGTCCACAGTCAATGTATGTGGAAAGTGCCATTCCACTTTCTTTGGATCCCATACTTCCAAACTCTGTTAAGGCACCTGAGCCAGAGATATTTGATTTGACTGCTCTGCCATCTCAAGCAGAACCAGAACCAGAACCACAGCAACAAGGCCATACAATTATGACTTCATCTGATATGGTCACTAATGAGCCAGTTACCACTCATGAAACAGTGCCAATTTTCTCAGAAGCAGCCCTTGAGAGCCCTCAGGATTCGGTTACAGTGGAACAAGAAAGGCCAGTTACGCCAGAGTTAATAACCACAGACCAAGCTTATGAGTCCCATTCAGATACTGAACCATCTCACCATGACAACATAAAATCCCCAGACTCTGAACTAATTGAAAGAAATAAGATACAGCTACCATATCCAGTTCCTGTGGTTACTGTATCTCCACCAGAAGAACGTGATAATGAGATCATGTCAGACCCAGAGTCTTCAGATCCTGTCCGGACCGGACCAGTGTCCTCAGACCCTACTGATCCTGCAGACCCAATAGAATCAGTGTCAAAACCATCAGATTTACCCATGGAGTCTTCTTCTGACCGAGTTGGCCAAGGTTCATTCTCAGATTGTGATGCACCCGCACTTGTTCTTGATACTGTTACAGTGTGCAATGTGGAGAGGGACATCATGTGTCCGTCTATTGTGGTGTCAGAGTACCATGACACAGATTCTCCTGCAAGTCCATCCGACAGTGACACAAATCAGGATCCCATTATCACCTTTCCAGATTATCCGTCTGACCCTCCCCCTGAGCAATTGACATCAGTCTCAAGCTTTGCTTCCATTTCAGAAGAAACTCTACCCCACATTGATCCAGAGTCCCAGGACTCAGAGTGGCCACCCCTTCCTGAACCACTTGATACCACTCCTATATATCATGCTGATCTAGTCCACTTTGACTTAGTCATGCTGACATCCTTAGATCAAGATGATCTTGACTCTGTATTCATGGACCCTGAACCAGAGCCTTTTGACATGAGTGTTGACTCTCCATCTAATACTGAGGATTTAGATCCACCATTCTACCAATCAGATTGTCCAAGCTCTCCCTCACCCACTGTGGACCCCGCAACTTTGGGCCCCTTGGATCCTTCCCCCTCAACTGATTCTGTCTGTTTGGATCCAGCTATGGAGTATCGCTTAGCTCACATGCCTCAGGATGTAGCCTCAGAATTAGGAGACATCCGACTACCCCAGGTTACTGTCACAATATCCCCCCCTAGTTCAGTATCTCCAGATACATCACTGGAAATGGATTTTGGATCAACAAGTCCAGTCCCTGATGCAGATCCATCAACACCAGATCTCGAAGACCTACCCTCCGAGGACCTGGCACCCACTGAGCCTGACGATATGGTTGCAGAAATACTTGAGTGTGCACCTGCATCCAAGGACTGTGGGGACCTTGTGGTAGAAGAACACCCTGGTAGTGTGGAGAGGACCTCAAGCGAGCAGCAGGCCTTTCTGTGGCACAGGTGGCAGAGGAGGGCACACAGACAAGAATCAATGCACAGGAGTGCCAGCGTGGAACTCTGGAGCGGGAGATACGAGTACAACAGCGCAGAAATCACATATGTGTCCCTCACTCTGTGAGCTCATACCTCATTCTCAGCAGACAAAATGTAGCTCAAAAGTATATTTATAGCTCATGGTTTGTAGCTGCCAGTGCACTGTAGAGCAATGTTCAGATCTAAATGTCATGTGAACATTGGCATTCAAAGCAAGGACTTCCTCATACACAAACCTGCAGTTATGTTCCAGGAAAAAAAAAAAAGACTGCATTGACTACGGCAGAAAGAAACATTTTTCCATACCATACTGCAAGAATGTGACAAATGTACTGAACAACTGTGCTTCGAACACATTTATTAAAAGCAGTATGAACTTTTTTGAAGCTGCTGTCACCACTGATGTGAATTCTCTTCCAGGAAAGTACTGCCTTTTTTAATCAATGGGTTCACTAGTAAAGAATGTCTTCAGTCAGTGTAATTACATCAAGGACATTTACACACCTATTGCAAGAGACTCTTTTAGAGCTCTGTTGTAGACTGCGGACAAGATGGGCCTAATGTACACAAGGTCCAGTTAATCTTTGCAGCAGTGATGAAAGCATTCTTTTCTTGACTTATTTTATGTTTATTGTCACTCTAGAGTGGAGTGAAGTAAATCTTCGCAGTTATCATATAACTATAAGGACATACTGTTTACTATGTGAGCTGTTGGATGGACTCTGCAGGTATAAAGAAAAAGGAAGTGATGTTGGGGAATGATGTTTGCACATTCATAGACTAAGCAGGAATACTGTACTGTTAATAGAAAAAAGAAAGCAACTCATTATGTTAATTCCCACTCAATTATGTTTGCAAACCAGTGCAGTTATGGTATGTAGCCTCAGTGTACACACAACCTCATGTTACCTACATGCACATACCAAACATACATTATATACACATTCACACACACACATCTTTGCAGGACATTAAATATAAGGGTAAATTTGTTTAAATAAAAACCAGAAATATAAATTAAATTACTAAAAAATATCTGACGATAGTAATAACAGGCCTTGTTGAGGGGTGATATTGCATTTTTTTAGATATCATCTCAATGCTCAGGAATCAAAGACTGAGAATGTAATGCCGGGCCATAAGTGTAATGACATGTTGAATTGTGTTCCTTCCTGAAGAGAGGTGTACAACATGTGACTATTTTTTAACGTGTCTCATTGAATGATGAAAAAGATGTTGTAATGGTGCATGACAGATGGTCTCAATATTTTGTGCATTTCATATACAGTGCCTCATTGTAAGTATTTGGTTCTATTCAGTTTCATTTTGATATTCAGTGCAATGAAAACAGCCTGTATAACACAGAGGACACAGAATTCTGTTACCAGCAATGAACAGCTAAAAAGCCAGGCAAAACCACAAGATATATCTGTGCAATCTGTCCAATTAATGGGCTCTATATGGAATCGCCCACTGAAGTCTGTGCTCTAATAAAGTGCGCTGGAACAAAAAGAACCTTTCAGCTGAACATCAGTGAGCTGCCAGGAGAAGGATTTTCCAGTGTGTTGTTCTGAATTGAATATGTGCAGAGCACTTTATGAAAGTTTGTTAAATTGACTGAATCTGAAAGGTTTTCAAAGGGGTTGGAAGTTAATTAGGTTGTATTGTTGTATTCATTTTGTTCATTCCACCAGCATCAGACAAACCACCCCTTTTTCCTCCCTGGACCACTTCCATGTTTAACATTTCATTTGCACATTTTTTTTCTATTTTGGAGTAGCTCATAACTGAGCTGATGTTTTGTTTATTCGTAAGATATAATCCAAATATAAACACTTCATGCAAACAGTTCCTACAAACATTGGAACAGAGAAAACGATGCTGATGAGTAGCTGAAATGTAACTGTAAGTAGATTTTGCAGAGAAAACATGCAAACTGACCTTGTGTTTATTAGAACACAGGGTTTACTGTTGTATCATTAAAAGGCTTTACAAGGAAACCAATAACCTCAATGCCATGCAAGAGGAGTGAACTGCTCTGCCCTTCACATAATTGTTTAAATTCCTTTTTGTATCTGTCTGCTTTTCCTTATTGTGAATGTCATACAGCAACAGCGGGGTATTAAAGGGTGGTAACCTTTGCAGAAAACATTCTTCAATTACAAGGTTAAACCATGGCAAATAACATTGTCATTAATATAATCCTTAGCATCACAAGCTCGGAGGGAAAGTGTCTGGAATATCAGTGAGACCAACAACGAGCATTGTATCTATTGTTAGAAGACTTTAACATAACTTTTCCTGATTAAAAGCTGGAGTGTGTGACTTAACAAATAAATGACTATCAGCCCTTGCTGAACAAGTTCACACAACCTCTCTGTATTTGACACTATACTGGAGTTGTGGTGTCTATAGCGACATTACCAAGCTAGGATATCAAAAGAATTGTGCTGCATACGTTTGTTTTGTAAGCAATCATACAAACCTGTTCATAAGTATATATTGCTACAGTGCAGCAGCTAGTAGGATGGGGAAATCTACGACACTATAATAACTCTCAAGGCCAAAGGAGGGAGGCAAAAGTTTTGCTCTCTGTTTAGGACAAAATGTTCTTTATGAGACCCAAATTACAAAATTTCATGAAATAAAGGGATTAAAAGGTTGAGGGTGGTTAAAGTATATAAATAGATACATTTATTGGGTTGATGCTAAGTCATGAAAAAGAAATGAAAACACTCTCTTGCCCTGTTATAAATAATAATAATAATAAAGTCTTTAACCCCATGGAAATACACTAGACCTTGAAAGGGGTCAGCTTCCATTTCATTAAAAGTTCTTGTTATCATCATTTTTCTATATTTAGTCATGTTGAAGGAATGTTGTTTCCGATCACGTGGTAAGGCCATGCTCTGTAATCTGTTTGGGCAGAAATGCCCACTGTTCTGAATATCCACCCCACTCCTTGTTTTCAGGGATCCAGTTCTGCCTCCCCTCCACCTGCAGCATTGATCGGACTCCCCAGCAAACCCCAGGTAATCTTTCTACCTGGGAGATATTATTGAACTGAGTTGTCCTGCGGCAAGTTGCTGTGAAGCACATGATGAAACAATGTTGGTTATTTGCAATCACTCACACATTTAATAAACTACAAGGTACCGTGCAGAGAACAAGCATCCATCTATTATCCGTAACCACTGATCCGACACAGGGTTGCGGGGGTGCTGGACCTGATCCCAGCTGTCATTGGGCGAGAGGCGGGTACAGATCGCCAGGACTGAACCGTTCACGCTCACATTCACACCTACAGGCAATTTCAGAGTCACCAATTAATCTAACGCCTGCATGTGTTCGGACTGTGGGAGCCCGGTACCTTCTTGCTGTGAAACAACAGTACTTACCTCTGCCCCGCCGTGCCGCTCGGTGAACAAGCATGATACTCAAATTTACTGTTGAAAGTTCACTAAATGCAAAATACGTCATTCACATTAAGAAGAGTGTGACTCACTGGATGCAAAAAGCTGGGATGAGCCTGCCTTTGTTTAAAATGCATCAGCTTGGAGCAATTTTTCCCTTCAAGACAATGGGTCTCCGTCACAAATACTTTAACCCTGCAAATGAACATTTCACAAACTAATTCAACTGATAAAGTCCCGGTTCTCTCAGAAAATGTTATGACACCCTTTTTTAGTAAATGTAGGGCATATTTAAATCAAATTCATAGATAATATTTAATATTTATTTATTTATTTACAGTTAATATAGGCCCTGCAAATGCATTGGACAAATGTATTAAATGACAGATCAGGTGGTTCTTGTCCTGTTTCTTTATTGTTCTTCCGCACTGCTGTCCCTTCTTTTTTCCCATTGCCTTTAATGTCAAACCATCTGTTTTTACTGAAGCACAGTCTGGACCTAGGGGGACACAGCATTAACCCCAAGAAGAAAGTTTGAAATCGTGTGCTGTTCCTGGGTTGCACGTCAGACACGATTGTTTCAATATTTTTTTTTCAATAAGCAACCTTTTGTTGGTTTTCCTCTCTTGCATTATCTTTACTTCTACTGTTTACTGACGGATTAGCCTACAGCAACAAATGCACATGCACATCTCCTAATGAATTGGCACTTTCTTTAATGCAGCATTTCAAAGTTTTGCTTTAAAATTAGCTTAGACATGAATGGAAATACAGCTATATTTATGATATGCTCAGTTCCAGAAAGCTGCCTGAAACATCCCTTCATCACCAAAGTGAGTGCACAAACACACAAGCAAACACCACCTTTGGACATTTCCATTACTGGTGTTTGTGGTGCATTTTAGTGACCCATCTAGTCAACAAGAAGCTGATTTGTTTTCAAGCAGGGTAAGGTTAAGATCACAGCGCCATGCATCTAGTTGGTGACATGCAGATGCATCACCAGAAGAGTTACTTAAAGACAGAACGTCCTTGATTGACCATGGAATGACTGTATTTACTGCTACATGGGTGTTTTGTTTGTTGCAAACAGTGTTTATGTCCCTGTGATTCATCACAATCTTTAAACTTTTGCAAACCATCCAGGGTTGGTTAAGTGAGTCAAAGCAATGACTCACCCAGTTTGTTTTTTTGTTATCTATTGTTGGCTATTTCTATATTAATTTCTTTATTGTTTGTGTCGGTAAAGCTCGTCACAGTGCCAATGATGGAGTCGACCATCCGTCTTCCGCTCCCTCCCTCGCTCCAGGTCATTTACATATCCTTAAAAGCCTGCTGCAAAACAAACTGCTGCATTTCCTTTACAGTGATAAATCCAATCGGGAAGAAAGACTCTTAACGACGTGTCACTCAGCTCCCCCTACCCCGCCCTCATGTTAGCATACAAGCCAGTCATGATAGATAGAGAGGTCCTAACAGAGATGGAGTGGCTGAATCACTGCCTTTGTGTCTCACGTTAATCAGACTCACTGGCACAGTGGTAGTTGTTTGTTCCTCTGCGTGTGAGTATGTGTGTGTGTGTGAGAGAGAGAGAGAGATAGAGAGAGAGAGATTAAATGGAGTATTCACGCTGAATACATTAACCTGCCTCTGTAGATACCGCTAAAGTAAAAATAGCTCTTTTAAAGAGTACCCACTGTACATACTGGTTCTTGGAACCTGGTGTGCAGGGAAGCATCTTGCATGATGAAGAGGTTTATAAAAGCATATTAAGAACTGTACGTATGCCAAGTGGATTATTTTCTTGCATGCTACATTAAAAGTGATTCTGTGATTTGCATCCAAAAGTAACCAGAAACCAACTCCTAAATGTTGGAGTACTACCAACTTTTACTTGCTTAACATCTTGCGAACTGCACAAACTTCTAACCATCCTGTCTATTTCACAGTACAGTGAGTTTACCATTTTGTAATGCCATCCAAATGTTGACAAAAACAATTATTTATATCATATACAGTGGGCTCAAGTATCCCATAATGCATTGTGTGCAAGTAATATACAACCAGTGGTCACCAAACAAACAATACATACCATCATAAATGATGGTGCTGAAGACAAACAAGAGGAAAGTTTAACTTTCAATGATGTGTTGAAGTTGTGAAGTTGTTTTACTGGTAAACTGTGAGATACATATGAACTTTGTTAATGACCAGCTTAGCAGATAGATTTAGCATGTTTAAAGTCTACAGCAGCAGTCATGTGAAGAGAAAATCACCTCAATAGACCCAAAAGTGTATTTGCATTTTGCAAATGAGCTCTTTATGTAGTTGTCTACACTCACTGGCAAGCATCGTCGGGGTCTCCTGCTGCTGTACCTTTAAGGTTGGATGTGAG
>JAOWBC010000248.1:15918335-15941151 GCA_028566105.1 Hypoplectrus providencianus | reverse complement strand
TTCACGTCGTATAGAATCTAAATGCTGAGTAATACTGCCGCTGCCAAGATGGGTAGCAAGAATTATGACTCCCCTTTGTACGACTGGCTGGCTAATAATGGCTCTATTTCGGTCCTCCTGCTGAATCATGCCCCCTTGAATGGGTCATCTCTTTCCTCCTTTGATCTCTCCCCGCTCCCTGATTTATCCTCGCTCTCAAACGCGCACACACAAACCCCTCTCCCTCCCTCACCCTCTCTTCCTGTCTGCACCGATCCTCTCTCCTCCCGTTCCCCTCTCTCACCTCTGCATCTCTATTTTCTCTTCCTTGTTCTTCCCTAATGCATCTCTTCATCCATGAGAAGTTAATTTTGTGAATGGACAGCAGCATGAGTCATTAAGCCCTTCGGAGCAGAACGCTCTGCATAGACCAGACGTCTGTAGCTATTTATAAAACACATCCAAAATATGGGTGAGGACGAGGATAAAAGGTGTTGCAGGTTTTATTCCTACAATAAATGAAATTGTTCTCATGTTTTAGGCAACAATGTGTTTGTTCAGGCGACTATGTAATACTGTGATAAATTTTACGCCGCAACTTCTGGGAGCCTGTGTGTGTGTGTGTGTGTGGGGGGGGGGGGGTGCAGCTCATTAGGGCTCAAAATAGATCCCATTTTAGCCTCATAAGGACATCTTTAATTGCTTTGTGTGATGTAAGCATTTGTAAGACAGAAACAGAAACACAGAGTTCAACACGCTTTAGCTCTTTGTCAAGGAAAACGATAACCCACAACTTAACCTGCAGCGTGACTCAGTGTTCTGCCTCTTAGCCTTCTTTCTGTCTTCTGCTCTTGGCTCCGAGCTACCTGGCACGCTCTCAGCTTTGATCAAAAAAAAAAAAAAAAAACACACGAGACACAGCTTTAGATGTTTCAGCCTCTATCCACACCGAGCGAGCTTTTCTCTGAAAAAGCCTTGCTTAAATATAAAGACGCAGCAAAGCTTAGAAGGCGTTCATGACCCGTTCCTCAAGTCCATCTCCCTGTGGATTAAGTCCATATTCTCATTTGCACTTGAAAGAAGTAATCCCCCCCCTCTCTTTCTGTCATGAAATGGACAGAATAAGGAGATGAGAGTTGTCAGGCTTCCTTGAGCAGTATCTCCTCACCAGAATCCTCCACATACGAGCACTTCTCTGGTTTTTCCACCATCATCCATGTCTGATGAGTGTCTCGAGTCACGGCGGCCTTGATGTTCTGTTACCCTATCGACTTATTCATTATTCTGAAAAAGAAATATTCTGAGCCTCTTCACATTCGCAGCTAGTCTCCCTCTTATCTGAGCTCTGAAAGTGAACAAAAGTAAAGGATAAATCTTCTTGCACGCCTCTTGAACAGGGAGTACTCACTCAGCCAAAAGCGGGGATCGATAAAATGATCAGCTGTATAAATTTAGCAACCAGATTTGTTTTATCATGAAACAAATGGGGTTGCAGCCTAATGTCCCATCACAATTAAAATGATATATAAGCTCGGCCATGCTAATGGGGTCATTATGTAATAAAAGTGAGTTCATTAAGCGCTAATATTAATTGCTAATACATTGGAAAGCACTCTCTATAATCAGCTTGTTGTCATATGATAAATGGAGAGAAATCTGTGGTGCCTGCATGATGCTTCTGCCGCACATCCTCATTTTACGTTGTTTTTCTGGCAGGATCCACACATACCATGCTGCATTCAAATAAATATTTAATAGTAAGACCTCATTGTCTGTTAGGACAGAGTCATTTTATCACTACTCGAAACATTACCATGAGGAAACTTACTGACAGCAGTCTGGAGGTTAGATGGATAGATGGCAGATGTTTGCAGGAAAACTCTGGTTAACAAATTGAACCAACTTACAACAACTCCATCAACAAGACTTCTTCTTTTTCCAGATACAGTTACTTGTTTCATATTTTCCTGGAGATATCTACTTGTTTTTATTTGATTTGTAAGCTTTTTTGTTGAGTTGCATCTCCAGTAAGCAGTGATTGGTTGCACATGTAATTTAAAGTGAGAGTAAGAACATAAGGAGGAAAGCTGTGCCTTGAAGATGTGGGAAAAATACGAGTTTTCCGTCCTGGCTCAGACTATGACTGAGTTTTTATGATATTACCTTCATGTGTATAGGCACAACTCATAACCCTTGGCTACACTGTGCTGTAAATGAAGCTGTCATTGTCCCAGGAGACCGTATCCGGTGGTGGACACAGTAGCAGATTGAGAGAGAGGCTTATAGGGAGCTGCAGATCGTGTCATTATTCTGTAGCCATTACATTGCGCATTATCCACTCTGTAATGATCGGTTAAGTCAAAACACGTCTATTATCGCTTCAAACGTCTGTTCCATAAGTGTTCCTTAATTACCGTATTCCAAAGCACTGCAATTTATTTTTAGTTGATCTTACTTCCAACATCTTGCTCTTAAAAATAGTAACTAGAGCTCTTTATGCAAATTAAAACTGGCAACTTTGGAAATTGTTAAGCCTTCTTATTTGTTTTTTTTTTTTTGTTTTTTTTTTTTAAGTTATGTGCTCATTTGGAACATTTACTGTCGCCCTGACACTGAGTGACACACAGGGAAGGAAAGGCAGAAAGTACAAGGAAGAAGACTAATTTATTGTTGGTTTTGATCCAAATTAATTATTTTAGGTTATAACAAAGAGGTAGAATTAAAGCTTCATCCTTTCAGGCATGTGTGTGGTGGGAGGGGGTTGATAATGGGGTATTGTGTCAATGTTATTTTAACCTTTATAACACAGAAATTCATTAAAGGGCGATGTCAAACACCAGAGGGAATATTTTTGATTTATGCAAGGTTTGTATGCATCGTTAGAAATTGACTTTACTTTTCCTCTTTTACAGATTATTCTCTGGTTTTCAGTTGATGAAACGGTCTTTAATTGTTGAATCTCTGAACTAGCTCATCTTTATATTGATGTATAAATTAAATTCCTATAAATCAGATCATGAAAACTTAAGCTGATATTTTGTTGAGATGTAATGACTGGAATAAGGTGAAAATGCACTTATACGGTACACATAGAACTCCATGATGGCATTAATATGATAACACAAAATATAGCTTGTAGATAATTAGAAAAAATAAAATGTTTTTCTCCCCTTTTCCAGCCATCAACTACACACCCAACTACAAGAAGGCCCCTCCTCCAGTCCCGCCCCGCACCACCTCCAAACCCCTCATCTCCATCACAGCTCAGAGCAGCACCGAGTCCACCCAGGACGCCTACCACGAGGGGAGGCACCCTCATGGCGGGATGTGGGCCCCTGACGGCCTCAGCCTGGGCCTGAACCCCGGCAGGGCCCTCTACAACTCGACCGACAGCCTGGACAGCGCCAAAGCTGTGACCATAGCCATGGAGGCGGCCGGAGTCATGGCTGGGAAAAGACACCCGTCCACAGATAGCCACAGCTCGGTGCTCACCTGCGACAAGGCCATCCTGGTGTCCAAGGCTGAGGAGTACCTGAAGACACCTCGGTCCTCTATAGGCATCCAGGTTAGTCCTGTCCTTAAAGGGTGCAAAACGATGCTAAAAATACACACAATTAAAATGTATGCATGGTTGCATAACACAAAATACTCACACACATCCACACACACACACACATTTATTCAACTCAGAAGCAGTGTTCTCTTTCCAGCAGCTAAAAATAGCAAGAGTGAGTCATCCTCACCGCAATCCATCAATTAAGATTCAACTCATGCTGGAGCAGGTTTTAGTGAATGGAAGTTCACTCCATGGTTCATTCACTCCCTCTGCGTTTACTGTACATATTTCTCTTTTTCTCCAATATCTTCATGTTCCCTCTCTCTTTCTCTCCCTTTATCTCTTTGTCTCTCTCCACCTCCCACTCTGTGTGATTTTATCTCAGACTGTCTCTCCCTTTTTCTCTGATATAAGCTGCGGCCCTGGTGATGTTCATCCTCACTTGCTTGTCTAAAGGTTGCAGAACAAAGAGTGAGGAATCAGTGGCAGCTTATACGTCACCTCATGGCTTTTTATGGCAGTTTATCAAAGCAGAATATCAAAGTTAGTGTGTGAGGCCTACACATTTTACATTTACATCTTTTAAAATCTCTGGGTTTTGGTCTTTTGTCAACGTACAAAAACAGAGTTTCAGGTCAATTTAAATAGAGGGGTTTTTTTAAAAGCTCCTTTAAGGGAAAATGCTCAGACACTCTATTTACAGTGTTTTATGTGTAGTCCTTGCCCAAATAGGTTTATCACAAAAACACTAAACAGGAAGTAGAAACAGCGACTAGTCATTATATGAGCTGATAACAACCTACTGATCTACTAGAATGTAGAGTCGGCCCCTACTCAGTCATACTGAGGGGATGATTGGCGCTGACTGTTTTAATGTGATAACGTCCTGATCAGGTAGTTTATTACCTGATATAATAATTATTAGTTTATCAAGTGGTCCAGCCTTTCAACTCCAAATAAGATCATTGTTGAAAGAGAAAAGCGAGTGAGTACAGATCTGTACAGCTGTGCTTTGAATCAACAGTTATCTGTGTCTGCTTTTATTGGTGATTAGGACCAGTTTCCTTATCCTCTTTACTCTGTGCATAGAAATTTCTGCATTTTGCTGTCATGTTTTTTTCTTGGTTCAGTACCTCGAACTCTCTTTACCACCACATCCACTTCCTTCCATCAATCTCTCCCATGTGTACTCAGTATTTTATGTTATTTATTTAAAGCCCAGGGTAAAGTTGAACTTGAAAGCCTTTCAAATATTTGATGATAAAAAAAAGCAGCACTTTATTAATCCCATTCTGGAGGTGTTTGAATGCCGTTGAGCACACCTTTAAAGGGTAATTATTACTGTGTTTTATTCAGGTGATATTAAGAAAGTCCTTTGGCTGGAGATCTGCCTAACACCCAAATTACACAAAAGCCACTGACTGTCTGATGTCGCCATCGGGGAGTCGGCCAGCGAATAAATGATCCCTTCAAAGTCAAGTGCTCCTGCTGCACTCGCTGCGTTGTTTCCCATTCAAACTTAGAGAATACCCACTGGCAAGTTTTGTCCAGATATTACATTTCACTGTAATGTGTAAATGAGAGCAATTAAAAATAGCCTCAAACACATTAGTTCTAGCAGGCTATTAAAGTGTTGTACTGTAATTTATCCTGATGAGAAACCTCCGCCGCAGATTTTAGACATTAACTTGCTCTTACTGACCAGAAAAGTTTGTGCAGTACAGATTTAAAGTGGAAGTGATGGAAACCAAATAATGTGTAAAATATATAAATAGAGACCTGCATTTTCTGTTTAAGGGATAATTAAATGGGCCCCCTTATTAGCTACTAGAATCCAACTTTAATTAAATTGCTGTTGTACTCTGACCATCCATCCCAATCTGTGAAAATTATTTGTCATTTAGCCCAAATCTGATGTGCGATTAAGATTTAAAGTGAAACTATGAATATGTCTGATGTCTCATTTCAATAAATAAATAAAAATCCAAGCCCTGTTTTCCAATATTCAAAAAAATCAGCAGGTAACAATAATTTCCGGCATCGTATAAAGATTGTGATTTACTCACTCACATGCAAAACATGTCTTATTCACTTTCTAACTTTTTCTTTCTCTCTCAGAAACGAAATCCCTCACACACATAGAGTACTTCCTGTTCGTCACAGTCAGTCACCCAGACACCAACAGGGGCCTAACCACACCGATGAGTTTTAAATAGCAGAAGTGAAACATGGAAACCTCATTGTCATGCTTCACCAAGCTTCACAGTAGGCAACACGCAATTGGGGCACCAACTTTCCAAATCAACACGCATGCAGCTCTGATTTAGCTCGTTCATTACCAGCAGAGGGGAATAAAGATCGGATAGAGTGGCTGAGATAAGTGTGGAGCAAGAACAAAGCAGGACGCTGTTAGTTGTCTTAACTTTTGAGAGAGGTGAATTAAAGGAAAGAGTAGCCAGGGAGCAAGTGAATGTATTTGTATGCATGTAAGTGTGCATATGAGCGAGAGCGACGGAGAATTTTATTGACTTTCAAATTGGCTCCAGTGATGTGTGTTAAGTCCATAAGCACTTTTAATTACCAGTGCAGGTGTAGAAGTGTTCCCTCCAAGCATCCAAGAGCGTAAACTGTATGAGTTACTGAACGGCCTCGAAGTCTCAGGGCCACCCAGCCTTCATCTGGAAAAATGTCAAATTTAATTTTGAAGATAAGATGCAGAATGATCAAAAAGATACACAAAAAGACCATAAAAAAGACCATAAGGAGGCACAAAACGATGACAAAAGGACACAAATGAGAGACATGTAAGACCAGAAAACAGATGCAAAACAACCACAAAAAGACACAAATTACAAGAACAAATACAAAGAGGAACAAAGAGACTTACATGGAGTGGCAAAGTAGAGATGCAAATCAACCATACAGAGACATAAATGTCTACAATGTCCCAAAAAGATACAAATCAACTAAAGAGGAACGAAAAGACACAAAATAATTGAAAAGGGATGCAAAACAATTATAAAATGACTACAAAGGGACTAAATAGAGACATAAAATTACTAGAAAAAGACAAGAAAATAACAAAAAAAATAAGTACCCCCTGTACAGATGCATAAAAAGAGACATAAAACACCAACACCAAAAAGAGATCATCCGTTTACTCAGTGATGGAAAAGGGTTGGGAACCACTCATCCTGCGCTCATAAAGCGCTGCTATCACCTGCTAGCAGCATCATTATAATCAATATTGTTGCCTGTTGGTTTATTAACTGATCTCAATAGTTACACGAGATGACAATAATGTGTTCCAGATAATATTGATTTATTTTATTGCAGATGGCTTCAGCTGCATCGACATCATATCATTTGTTCACTCAGTCATCTTCACCTGCTACTGGAAGTATAATTAACCTGTATTAACCTGCTTCTGTATTGATTTTCCATTTCCTTTCTCCGAAAGAAGGTCAACATATGTTTGACCTTTGACCTCGTGAATGTGCTGTTGTCTGACTTCCGGCAGTCCTTAAGGATCACCTCATAGCCGCCTCAGATGCACCCTAAAGCTGAGACATGTTTGTGTTCTCGAGTGCTGATTGATGTATTTACAAAAATAGTTTTAATTGGAGCCATAATGAGGTTACATAAGGAGGGAAGTCAAAGCTTTTAACCTTAAGCACAGTCGTCGGCTGGGAAAAGTCACCAGGTGGTGTTTGTTTGTTTTGGATGAAAGGCAAAGTGGCTCTGCTCAACTTTTTGCTGATGCTCACAGTTTCCACACCTGTGCTGACGTTGGGACTGTGATTACTGAGGCAGAGCGTGTGTGTGTGTGTGTGTTTATATGTGTGTATGTTCTCACCGGTGTATCTCTGTGTAGGTAGACCAAAACATCTTCAGGCTAGGTAAGCCTATTGGACATAAATCTCACAGCCTCCTGGATGTTTTGTCCTCCATCAGTCCTCATCCATCACAGACATGAAACTCATTCTCTTTTCATGAGGTGGACTTTGCTCTGTTTCTAACATAAAGTAATGGAGGTCACCTCGGCAGGCGGCTCCACACTCATTTCCTCCCCACTAACAGCTTCTCCCAAACGGCCTGACAGAATACAAAATGGCTCTCCAAAAAAGTTGCTTCCCACCTTTAACACTGACCACGCGACACTAAAGGAAGGTTTCCTCACAACAAGAAGTGAGCTGGTGCCTTTTGACTCACTCTGAAAGTCATAATACTACATTAAGCTGAAGGTTTATGCATATCAGACACTCTCCTCTTTGAAGAATTACTTAGTAATGTTAAAGGGATAGTTTGGATATTCTGAAGTGGTCATAGTGTGGATGTATTTAGCAGAAATAGGAATAAAGCAAAGTAATAAACTTCTGTGGACGGGAGCAGCAAAAAAGTATTGTGGCTGCATTGAGAGCACTGAACATTCCTCGCAGTGTTCGCTTTAATAGGGCCTCCTGACAATGAGGAAAAGCAGTGGAAATATTCATACACGTTCACTATCAGATTTTTCAGATGGCCCACCCACCCCCATTTGATTAGCAGAACATTTCCGTTGTAGTCACAGTGAAAGAAGGCTCAGTGGGCACTACAGGAGAAATATTGAAATGACAAAAAATACAATGAAGCCTTAAGACGAGAAAAAAGGAAAAGATTATGACAGCAAGCCAGCAAGAAATTTTGAACGTGAGACAGAAAACTCAAACAGGAAAGAGATGAGCAATTGGAAGAAGTGGTAGAAAAGCAGAGTAAAACTAGTGAACACTGACAGGGTTTGTGTAAAGACAGTGAAACACGGGGCGTCTGGGAGCGGTGTGGGTCTCAGAGCTTGGGCTCCTGGATCAGAATCACGGCCCTGCAGGGGCAGCAGGGATCATCATCAGTCACTCGTCCTTCCCATCCGATAATATCCACTGATGTCGCCCTACCTGTCACTGTGTGGTCACACAACTGTGGTACCCGACAAAGACCCATCCATACTACATCATTTAAAGTAGTAAGCATTTTCTTTGGGGTTTTGAAAGTTATCTGTGTTACTTTTGAAATAGCAGTACATCCAGCAGAGATGGAGCAACATTAGCATTAATTTAAAATCATGCTTCTGGCCATCTGATGGACTTAAGACCAATAATCACTTTACTTTTAGTAGCTAGAAGCTAACTTTGTCTTTGTTTTTGCTGGGAAGCTTTCGTCTCTAAAAATGCTGCATGTGATTGAACCAAAACAGAAAAACCACAAAAATGAACTGAAAAATGCTAAAAAGCTCAGTGAAGCAAAATGCATCATTAAAGTCAGGCATGGATGGGTAATGGATAATAATTCAATGGGCCTATGAGGCACAGATCCATGGACCAAAATGTCCAACCAGGAAGAGACTGATATGAACTCAAGGAAACATACAACTGTGACAGATGGAAAGAAAAAGACCAATACAAGTACAAACTACTGCAGGGACACAAAATGACTTACAATGACAATTAAAAGGGGCAAAAGCAACCACAAAGAGACAAAAATAAATGACTAGAAAGGGAGAAAAAGCAACTTAAATAGACTAAAAATGGCCACAAGGAAACACAAAAAAATACAAGAAGGGACAAAAAAGCCAAGCTAGAGGTCTAAAGAGAAAATAACAAATAATAACTATAAAGTCTGTACGTCTTTATGTATTTATATGTGCGGAGCCCATGTGGTCAATGATGATTCCCTCTGGGTCATTAATTCATCATTTCAAAAATTATAGCGCAACAAAACTACTCCATGCCTTCTATCTTTGCTTCATGTCCTGCATATTTGATGTCACACGCATGTGGCACTCAGGAGATCATTTGAAACCACACCAAAGCACTGCAATGGTGTAATAACCCTAGATAATACAAATATATCAGCAACTTTGGTCCACCATGAACATTTAGAACAAATTATTGCCTTTTTCAGGACATTATGTAGCACGCAATATAACACACACATCCTCCTTTTCCTCATTTTTTCCATTAACTCCTGCAGAAAGCTAAAGTCCTCTGCAGGAAGCCTCTTCAGTCTTGTTGCCTTTGCCGCCTCCATAAATCATACAGTGTTTACTTTCTGACAGGCGGTGTACAGTTAAGGTGCTCCGTCCAGTCTCAAACCAATAAACCCAGAAGCACTGGGGAATGGAAGCTCACATAATGAGAAGCACTGTTGGTTTGTATCATTTCTTCACATTAGGTGGAAGCAGCCACGGACTCTGAATCTGAAAGCAAAGGTTCGCGGGAGTACCACTCTGTTGGGATCCAGGTGGAGGACAACAAGAAAGGGTGAGATAATTGTTGTGGGATTTTAAGCTCATTATAAGACCTCAGTCTGTGATGTTTACACTCTGCCATTATTTTCCATTGTGGCCTTTGTGTATGAATGTGTGTGCATTTATCTTTGTCCTGCTACTTCAGACAGGCCAGGTTCAAACGCTCCAACAGTGTGACCGCAGCTGTGCAAGCTGACATGGAGCTGGAGGGCTTCCCTACCATGGAGGACAAGGGCCTGCAGTTCGGTGGGGGCTTCCAGCGTCACTCAGAGCCCAGCACGCCCACCCAGTACGGGGCCGTGCGAACCGTACGTACCCAGGGGCTCTTCAGCTACCGCGAGGATTACCGAACCCCGGCTGAACCCCCCAGCCCCAGGGAGACCACCAGTGAGACCACTTGGCAGCTGGAGCCCCCCTCCCCACGGGAGAACGCGCCGTCATCGGTCGAGTCCGGCAGGGCGTCCCCCTCCCTGAGGAGAGATGGGAGCTGGTTCATGCAACTGCTCCACACAGAGACCAAGAGGATTGAGGGCTGGTGTAAGGAGATGGAGGCAGAGGCTGAAGAAAATGACCTGTCAGAGGACAGTGAGTGCTCTGCAGACATCTTCATATATGATCTCTGTGCAGGCAGATTGAAAGATGATTATATAGTTTACTGAATGTATGTTCTTCCTTGATATGCCGTGTGTGTGCTTCAGTCCTAGGTAAAATCCGAAGCGCAGTGGGAAGTGCTCAGCTGCTCATGTCTCAGAAATTCCAGCAATTCTACTGGCTGTGTCAGCAAAACCTGGTAGGAAACAGGATTTGTTTCAATAAAATTGTCTTCAGAATTTATTTTTCATTGCTCTTTGTGCTAATGCTAGCTTAGCAAAGTTGTTGTGTTATTGTAACAAATAATATGATCATATCACACTTAATAGCGAACAAACAACAATGGAAACAATAATAACTTTTTTTTATGTTGTACAACCCAAAATACCATTTAAAATCCTCATTGTGTTCTGAGAAGATAGAAATGCTAAAATGCTAATTTACTTCCTGGTTTAACAACTCCTGTGGCACCCTATAACAGCTTAGTAGTCAGCTTGGCACCTCAACCAGCTAAGCCCTCAATGCGTCAATTAGGGGTAGTACATTCATATTCATCTACAATGATCTGCGAATGGTGAGAAGTATAACAAAAAGTGTGGAAAGAAGTTTTAAAAAGGGAGTAATGTGGTAGAAACAAACCAGCTGCCATTTGTATTATTCAAGCCAATATATTTTCCATTTGTTCCATCCTGTAATGTATGGAATAAATCATTTCTCGGTGGAGTAGAAAGTCAGATTTTGTTATTTTCATGGCAGCACATTCAACCTTTGCATTCAAGTCACATCTCAGTCAAATCAAGTTATGAATTCTTTTAGATCAGAATTTCAACAATGAGACTTCACTGGACTGTTTTCTCCATGCATATATCAGAAAACATCACGTCTGAATTGTAAGCGAGTGAAGAAAAAGGATATAAGGGTGTGATGTGGCTGCACAGTGAACAATGGATAAGAGTCCAAAAACACTGACTGGGCCGTGAAATTAACATTTGTCAGTCGAAACAGTTCCACTCTTCTTTATGTGTCCTCACAACCTCTGTTCTCCAGCTTTTAATACACATTAAATGCTTTAGCTGGCTCTAACAAAGTGAATGAAAGCTCAATGGAACCACTGATTGTGGAAGGCTGAATGCTGAAAACCAGTAGTTATCCAGCCATTTATATGTCACCTGAATGTTTTTAAATGAACAATACCTGAGTGTGCAGGGGTGTATTGTCAGTGACGCCGCTTTGTCCAGGACCGAAGAGAAAGCTGAGCCATCCCTGGGTTTAAATAGACCTAAATATCCAGACACTATTGCTCATCCAGTGCAGGAACACACACAGGGTCAGACATTTCTGCTTCACATTTTTCTTGCACAACCCGTTATATTGATCTGAGCCAGTTTCTAATATTTCAAATGAAGTTGGTGCCGGGTTGTGAGAGATATTTGCTTGTTTTGCAGTGTGCAGCAGAAACTGCTCATTCAGGGGGAGTGGGAATTGCACGGGGATTAGATACAGTGAAACCAGCCTTTTAGACCAATTCAAGTACTTTTTCCTTACTGAAGGACACCAAATTATGCAGGTTCACTTGAAAAATATTTCATTACAAAAAGCTGCAGCTTTACTCCGTAGTGAACAAAATTCCTTCCATTCTTAGGCTTCATTTATTAAATAAATACCCACAAATTAGGAGCTTTAGAGGTGTCTTATTTTTCTCTACCTGGATCAACTTTCATAAAGCTTGATTTAAAACAGTGTGGTTGTCTGGGAGGAGCTCTGGGATTAGAAGCACATACTGACACAGCCTGGACTCAAATCTCACTGACTCCTCCTAAATCTGCCAGCTCTGGATATCTGAAGCCTTAAGACTTCTGAGACAGTTTGCAGAACATCACAAGTTCAGAGGTGAGAATAAAGCTGATGAAGTGCTGAGGCTCTCCCTTGGGAAATTACAGATAACAGAAATGTGTTGTGTTCACAGCTTACCTTACGTGATGGACACTTTGATATTTCAGTATTTTTGCTGTATGGAGAATTAAACTAATCTCATATTGTACAAATATCAAAGTAAAATCTCTCTATTGGGATATTATGCAAATGTTGAGGATATGAGGGGATATGTGATTTTTAAAGAATGACTGTTACAATTACTTTAATCTCAGTATCACTGACACAATGTAATATACTGATGCACAATTTGGCTAAAATCATCTAATTAAGTGCTCTATAAACCTGAATAAAAGGTTTGCTTCTCATTCATATTTAATGAAGTAAAAATCAACTACTATCTTGCAACTAATATCCAAAGAACCACTGACAAACCAAAGCATAAAAATAACTCCAACGTAAATGCAGCATAGAAAATACCAAGCACTGCCATCATACTGTAAATCTCTTGGACCATTAGACAGCAGGCGCCCTTCACCAGCCACCTAATCTAAATGTCATGAGATTTGTGAGTGCGAGTGTGGGAATGTCTCTGGGGTTATCCAGTCGACACGTCCCATCACAGCCTAACTTTCACAATCTGTCGGCTTGAGAAAATGGAAGAAACTGAAACAGAAGGTTGAATAAAAACCCTGCAAAGTTTGCAGCCACTTCACTCGTAAACAACCAAAGCAAACATGCTGTTTGTAAAGAATATGACACTCACTATTATGTCTATGGACTCCATGGACTCAGTTTGTTTTTGGTAGTTTTAATATTTAATGTTTGTTCATTTTACAACAAAATGTAATTCACAGACCATTTTTGCTGCATACATTTGAAATCTTTGGGGAAAATGCTCTGGAAACTTGGTAGCAAACAGCTTAAATATTTTTGTCTATAACTGTTCAACCTTAATGCTCTGCTTAAGGGTGCATCGAGTGATTTGGTAATGTTTTTCTGGGAACATTGTTAGTCAAATGTGACATTCAGCGGTTACTCATTGGTTCCTTTGTGTGTTATTGTAACAGCCGATACGTTTTCTTTTCAAGCATTTCAGCTTGTAACTAAGGCTGCCAGCAAAAATGTTGACTTCTATTGGCTTCTAAATAATGAATATGTAGACCAAGGGGGACAGCATTTGTGGGGAAAAAGCCCAAACGTAAGAGAAAAGTTGGACTAAAATTACCTCCAAATGCTATTTATAACATCAAGTATTAGCACAGAATCCTCATGACTCATTAAAACCTGCAGCAACGTCAGGCCGGCTGCAGAAACAATGAGGCGCTCTCTCGCTTCTTTCATGTCAGCAATTGAGTGATGAAAAGGACTGAACTGACAAAGGCAGTTTATTATTACTGGGCTCATTCATGGAAATAAGACAGGATTGTTCTCTATCACAAGTTGTTATCCCCATTTTAACCCAAATCCCCAAAACTGGCATTCATGCCTGTTTTGATGAGTCTGATAAGGACATCTAGTGGATCTCGGCTGAAGTACAGTGTAGTCCTGACTCTTCTGTATGCATGTGTGTGTGCTTATTATCTGGACTACGGGCAGTCAAGCACCTTGCTCTTTAATTAATGTCACCACAGACATTAATGGTATCTTTGCTGTACCTCGTCTCACCTGTGTCCCTCATAGGACCCCAGTGCCATGCCGCGGCCCACCTCTCAGGACCTGGCTGGGTTCTGGGACCTGCTGCAGCTCTCCATCGATGACGTCACCATGAAGTTTGACCAGCTGCAGCAGATCAAGAACAACAACTGGAGGCCGATAGACAGCCCAGAGAAGAAGGTGGGGGTTCAGCCCTGCACTGTAAGCCCCAAAACCAGATTTCAAAAGCATTTTCTGTTGCATGTATTTTGTATAGTGATTCTGATAAACCTCGAGGATTGCAACTTATTCAGTAACACCCTGTGGAAGCAAACAGATGAATGCAAGAACTTTTATGTTTTATTCATCTAAATGTACTTCATTGAACACTTTAGATTGGGACTGTTGTGAATTTAAACTATTGACGTACTGAACAGATAAAGGCAGAAATATGTTTACAATCTTATTAATTTTCTATGCACTTTTTTCTTGGCATTACAATTCAAAAGTGTTGTCATTGTTTTGTATTTAATATACGTATATACTATATTTAAGGAAGTTTGTTTCTGTTTTTCTCCATGCCATACATTTTTAAATAGTCCCTGAGCAAAAAAACCTTTAAAAAAATCATCAGAAAGTCTATACAATTCTTCATGAATGTCACACAAATGAATTAATTAATCTGTTGTATGAAGCCATGTATATTATTATGTCCAACCAATGTGAATTTACAACACACCCTGAATTAATTCAGGATTAGACTGCAAACAACGAAAAAAGTCTAGAAATAGAAAAAAAGTTAAAGCGTCTGTCACGATCCAATCTTCAGATCATTACTGGCAGAATTGTGTACTTCATGTTACAGGAAAAATTAGAAGTACTAATTAAATAAACTAACCTACCTTCTTTTCCAAGCTTTTGAGACAGTTGGCAAACCTAAATGCACGGACTTGCCGGTACAGATCTAAACATGCCAGCAGGGCTGCATCTTAATCTTTAACACTGGGCTTGTTGGTTCTTCTGATCACTGTAGGCTGCATTGAATTGAGTTAAAGTACCAATCAAAGCTGTACAAACATCCGTTAATTATCCTCTCTTCTTCTCAAAGCCACCAGCTCCAGTACCAAAGAAGACAGTTCGGCAGAGGAGTATGGTGACGCGGGAGAAATCCCTGGACCTCCCAGACAGGCAGCGGCAGGAGGCTCGTCGGCGGCTCATGGCAGCCAAGCGGGCAGCCTCGTTCCGGCAGAACTCAGCCTCGGAGCGAGCAGACAGCATTGAGATCTATATTCCCGAGGCTCAGACTAGACTTTGAGAAGATAGGGTCCGGGGCCGACACGTGTCCCTGCTCCCACTTTGAAACAACTTTAAAACTAGCCTTTTTTCTAGACTGCTACTCTCTCTACTCTTCCTTTATCCATCTGTTGTCTGATCTCGAAAGCCATCCTCAGTGCCCATCGCCAACACCATTGGTCTGTAGGATGTGCCAAGCCTCTTCTCCCATTGCCAGAATAAGTGTTAGCAGAAATGTATGTCTGACATGGGTTGGTTGGGTTTCTCCTTGGTTGCTGGTGATCGTGATTCCCAGCCTACAAGCTCTCTCATCCAACGTCTTGGATGGGTACGTCTGTAGTTTTTCAGCATTTGCAAAGTGCCATTTAAAAAGTGCAGCTTTGAAAACCTACCAGCAACCAAGCCTTTGAGCTAAAATGAGTAAATTATATTTATTTCAAGTTGTTCTAAAATGGTCAAAGTTAAGTAACCCTTCAGTATTTTTCAATAATTTAATGTTACATTAGTAATAATCTTTTTGTTTTCTCTGGTCTTTTTGGGGGGTAAATGTTAATTATAAGCGAAATATCACAAAATTGTTGTAAGTTCAAAAACTTTGAAAAGTGCCAATGCTTGAAATACCTCAACTATGTGCATGTGGCACTGATCACCCATTCAAGGTTATTCAGGCAGCCCTTATAAGCTCTGGACTGGTCAGTGTTGAAAAATGCAGCTTTCTACTCAATCTGGTTGTAGTCAAACGTTTTTCTTGGTCTGGATTGGTGTAAGAATGACATCTGTCAGCTCATTAACATGCACATTTCACACAACTTTGCTATATATCTCATGTTCCTGTTGCCAACTTTTAAATATTGACATTTACTTGAAGCTGAAAACATGCAAGTCTTGTGCCAACATTTTCATTGTCAATGCAGTAGAAAAAAAACTATGAAGGTTTGTGTAACTCCTTAGATCAAAATGTGTAGACAAATGCACTTATGCACTTATTACAATTCTCTCTATTTCCAAGGGAAATGTACATACCCAAGTTCACAATAGTACTGTTGTATTTTTTAATTGTGAGCGGGAAGAATATTCATCTCGTTATTTTTTTCCCTCATGTCCACTCCTTGCCTGCCCTCTCCGTTGCTTTAGACAAATTTAGATTTGTTGCATATAAACCGGGGCTCGATCACACTCGCACCCAACCACACTGCTGTGTTTTCATCTAATAAACTTCTCTCAGGCCCTTTCAAGTAGCGCCCTCAGCCACAGTTAATGAGGAGTGATAGAAAAACTGCCAAAACATAAACAAAATATCTGCATATTAGTTTCATTAATCCAAGAAGAGATTTGTAATCTTCATATTTCTCGAAAACTTCCGTGTTGTTCAAAGTCTCCTGAAGCAGTTTGATAACTGCGTGTGCTCCCTCTAGGAAAGAAAGAGAAATAATGAAACAGAAATGGGGCAAAGGCACTCCAGAGGGACTCAAGAAGCAAGTGCCACATAACTAAAACTTTGTACGGCTGTTGAAAGTAAATACATGAGGAATATGGTAATATTAACTGTCTGTGGCTCTAAAGACCAGTGTGTGATATTTTGTGATAACAAAATGTGGTTAGCTAGATATTGTTTGCCTTTGATTACCATCACAATGTTGGGATGTACCAATTGCACTAGCTCTTCATGTGTTTATTTTCTTATAGTGTTAAGTGTTAATGCTAAGTGGAGATTTTTACCTTATATTAAAACAGGTTGACCACACCAACAAATTCTGTAGATTAGTTGATAGAAAATACTTACGGATCATTACCACCAGTCAGGTGTAACTGTTAACTAGCTAACTGGACTTAAGCTAGTATTAGCCTACTCATGTATAGCCAGAGGAATTAATTTTAAATATGTTTGACACATCTAACCTGTCACTGCATAAAACTTCTTGTTAATAATGACATAAACTTTAAAGATTTTGATATACCGTACATTTGGTTTAAATAACCCAGCACACCTCAAATAAGATAAAAGTATGCTAGTACAGGCTAAATGACCGTTAGCATAAACATTCAAAACTGCACAAATACAGTTAACTCTAAAATACATATTTTGGATTTAAATTATTTGTTGCTTGCTAGTATGTGATGTAGAAGTTTTTTTTATGGTGCAACTTGATATAGTAGGTCACTTATTTGAAAGTAGCCAGTAGTTAAAAAGAACTTTAAACTCAAACCTAGTGATGAATTTTGGGAAAGCTGGTGCAACCCAATCATGGCACATGATGTGGAAGTGGAAAACGGGGTAATGGGGGCTTGAAAAAGAGTCTCTAGTAGTTATAGCATTTACTTTCAGGTAGTTATGAGTGAATATCTCGTAGATAAAATCATGTTGAGCAAAGCTTAAACTATTCTGCTCATTAATGGTCTTTGGTGCCAGAACATCAGTCGTAATTGCGTTGCCAATGTTATATTCAAATCACTGACCTAAAAACTGAAGTCTATTGGTAAAAAGTTAGATAATCAATGAACTAAATGGTGCTGCTTTTATTTAAAAAATACAGTACTAGACAAACAATCAATGCAACACAATGCGCTGTCAGCTGTTCGATACATCACACAAAAATCTATTTTTATGACTTTTTGGTTGAGTGATTGTGCCAGTGTTCATTATGGGTAGGGCCATGGAGACCGTATCGCAGTAACAAGTATATTTCTCTGAATATGAATATTTTGTGTGTACGTGTGTGTTTGTTGATACGTGTGGGTGCATCTTGTTTTTGTAGCGCTGTGCTGACACATTCAGAAAAGAGGGGTGAATCTGGGGTCAGTGTGGCTTGATTTCCCTATTAGTACCCAACTGTGGCCTGACCTACATGTCTCTGACACACACAGATACACATCGTCCCCAAGTCAGCACTTGATTGAAAAGTACCATATAATTTACTTTTTTGTACTACAATCCCATTTTTAACCGTATACAGGGCTCCTATGAATCCAGGCCTATTAATACTCCAAATATTCTGTTGATGTGTTTCACTCCAATTTGTTTAACCCAACCTTTTATTATATCAGAATGCATGCAGTTTAGTTTTGATAAATTATTGTAGCAAAGCTCAGACATCACATACAGAGAGCTAAGGTTCAGTCCAACAAATCACAAGTAACCAAAGTCAGCAGTTGAGTGTTTGTAGTGAGTGTTTTAAAAAAATAAACGCAGTGCAATACTTCAGTTAAAGAACAGGCTGTGTGTTAGATTTCACCTTTCTTTAATATTTCTGCTATTTTTTATTTTATTTTATTTATTTTTTTTATGCAGAGGCAGGAACCTTTAACAGTATGACAGTAGGTTTCTGGAAAGCGTCCGGGCTTGCGATGCCAAACAGTTGGCAAAGCAGAGACGTTCCCCTGCTGTTGCCACAGTGGCAGGCAGACTGGAGAGAGACAGACTCGGCCTGACATATGCTGGCTTAGAGGAGACGAGAGCTCCGCACTGAGCCCCAAACTGCTGGTGTTGTATGCTGTTGTGTCGCTGGAAGGCTGTTCTGTGAGGATCGCTCGGCGCTGCGCTGGGTATTTTTCAGCCTGCCTTTGACTAAGCAAAGCAGCTTATGTAAGATTTCGGGTCCTTGGTGAGATCAAGCAAACAGCCTCCGAGGCCCGTCAAAGCTTGTGTTGATAAATGTATTGCTGAATAGTGGCCTATACTGTAGAACTTAAGCATCAGCACTACACGTGTGTATATCAATCTGTGCTCGGCTTGTTTCTCTGAAGGCTGTCATTGAAACAACAGAGGAGTTTTTCTCATATGCAAACTGATGAGGGCTTTGAAGTGAATCCACCGCATTGGTTCAGTTCGGGGCTAGCTCTTGCTCCTTTACAGTAGTGCAATTAAACCTTCTTTTTTCTTCTCTTAGTTAAACCATGTAAAATAGAATATTCAAATTCCAACCCTGATTTCCTTAAATCACATCCCCATAAAATAAACTGCATTCTCAATTGAGTTTGAAGGAAAACAAACTTTCTCCCCAACACTTGGTTAACAATGAGGTTGGAAACAAAACTCTTTGTTAGGTTTATGAAAAGATCGTATTTTATGCTAAAAGCAAAAGGTAATAAATGTATTAAGTTAGCTATTATAATAAGTATAAGTAGGTTTTTATGTTACTTAAAATGAGCAAAAGGGATGAAAGGATGTGGGTGAAAATCTGTGTCAGATTGAAGTCCTGGTTAAAGTATGTTGTACATTTGTTATGTAACTTATGTTATCAAAATAAGTCAATGCCGATCTATACAGGGCACGAAAGGAGGTTTTTGTTAAATAACTGGTAAAATAAGTACATTTTTACATAACATATCTTAGCACAACTGAACAGCAGATTCCAATAAAGGAAGGATGCTTTTGCTTCCTTACATAATTGACAATGCAGTTTCGCTTTATGGGAACTTATTTTTTTAAGAGACCAAACTGCAAATTGTAGCCAGTAGTGATATCAGTTTAAGAAGTCACAACAAAGCATAGAATCTTGGAGTTTGTGCACTGGAGACTCAGACTTTAGTACATTTAGAGCTACAGTAAGAGATAAGACCTAGGCTCTCAGAAAGAATACATTTATTTTGAAAACCATTCCCTTTTAGGAAAAAAGGATTACCTTGAGGCTTTCTCCGAGCCATTTTCTAAACTTTAAAGAAAATCTCTCGGCTGTAATGGCTGGGTCAAGTTTGTCTCCTAGTGAAAATCATTTTCCATCTATAACATTTTTTTTTTTTCAACTTTTCACTCATTTTTGTCCAACAAGATATGAACACAGTCAAAGTGATGTAAGGGCCTCAATACAAATCCTGCAAGTCCCTGGAATTTATTTCCGTTGGTGTTTTATGTTGAATCCCTTCTGTGGGCATACACTAGTCACCCACCAAAACCTTGGGTAAACCCCAAGGGCAGAAAATTGCACCGGTGTCTCATTTAATCTCATGAGGGCAGCAATTAACTACAAGTGCCATCTTTTTTGACTTATCCAGCATACTGTATAATCATTACAGCCACTTTGTCCTTCATTGATTTTGTGTAAGCAAACCATTCCTGTCATTGCGCTCCTTTTTCCATTTCCAGTCACATAATTCTATCATTTCAGCTCGACATCTGTGGCCTCACTTCTGGTATGACTGTCTGCTTTTAACTCTAGAACCCGTGATGTGAAATATTTCAAGGGGACTTTTTTCGTAACCATGCAGTGGAAAGAGCATCAGACTCACTGAGATACAACACACTTCCTTGAACTTGGAATGTGAAACCACTCTATAATTACTAGATAAAAATGAAAAAGGTAGTCGTTTAGCTAAAACTATTTTCATCTCTTGTATATCATATCTATAGTGAGGATGAATATAATGCCAAATATTCATTATTTGTAAAGAAATATATATAGATATATAAATATATAATATATGCTTCATTGAATCATCACTATTTTCTGCATTTGCTCATGTTTTGTTGTCATATTTACTTTGTTATGGTTATTTTATAAGCTGATATGATGGCATGCAAAATACTGTTTCTGAATGTAGGCTTATTTATTCATTTTGTTTTTTTTCTTTTAAAGATTATGACACTGTCTCACTGATATGTATTTATTTATTTAAGTCAGTCACATATGCATTTCTCAATGTGTGCATTATTTCAGTGCAAGTCACAGTATCATTGGGTTATTTTTGTATAATTTCAGTAGTTTGCAACAACATATGCATTTTCCCTTCATTCTTTCCTAGCTGAGCTATTGAAAGATTTTTTGCCTCTTGAGTAGTTTGATCATTGCTGATGTCATCCAGTGTAAATAATTCTGCAATTAAATTTTGGAAGAAAAAGTTTGGAAAAGTTTGTCTGTGTGGTGTTTGTTTGCTATTTAACTTGGTTATTAGTCATGTGCCCAAACATAAATTAGTGAATTATTCTTAATTTAAATAAATCCCAAACTACATTAATCAGCTGTAATGCTTATCTAAATAACAACAGTATTTATGATGATCGTGCTTTGGCTCACAGGAGGAAACCTCAATGAATTTACCAAACTGTTGACATTAAATGCATCTTATATCTGTGTGCAGGCAACCAAACAAAATAGCAATGAAATAGAGATGAGGGGCTGCTCTGATCCATCCATCAAAGAAAAAGGTGCATTTATCTTTTACTTTTCTTGGTGAATTGAGGGTTAACAGCCACCAATGATTTGGCTTTTATACCATGCGTAATATAACTTAATATAGCAATTTAAATTAGATCAATAAATATGAATATATACATATAACTTTATATAGAGCCAACAAGAATAATAGGAGTACACTGAACTTTGACAGAAATAAAATATTTAAATTGGATCCTCCAAATCTAAAACTAACATTGTTCAAAGATATTTTATAAGGGTAAAGACATGCCACTTTATATCTGACAGTTTTAGTTTAAGAGGAAATCTTACACACTCAAGTATGTTATCACTCAGTGGAATAGCTAATACTTCAAGTCTGAAGGTTACGGGGCTGTTTGCAGAAAATTATGACTGCCACAGTGATTTGGGACTGTACACTTTAACCTTCAACCCATCATCACTTCTTAATCATTAGGGTGTATACTAAAACTATCCTTGTTAAATAGACCTCTTGCAATGCAATTTTTCGACAATCAGTCAGTCTTTATCAAGCAAACAAAAAGCCATTTCTCCTCCCACTTTGCAAAGCTAACAAGAGAGTGAGTCAGATGTCATTCCTTTAAAAGTTGATTTAAAATGTGAATGCTTTGTGCTTCTTCTCTCTCTAAATCCCAAATGTACTGGTATTTAAAATTTAATAAGTTATAATGTACATATTAAAACATATCAGCTCTTCTGCAGCCATTTATTAACTGGGAATGAGTCATTTCCATTCAAAACTCGAGAGCACTCAACCTCCTGCTCTCTCTCATGCAATCTCAAATATACGAGGCAAGATCACCCCCTGTTGGACAAAGAAAGAAGTACATGGGTGGTTCAATATCCAGATGTTAGTTTGATTCCTCAAAATTATCTTTATGTTTAACTTAAAAGCTTACCTAAATTTCTAAATTGTAGGGAAGCCACTGTCCTAACAGTGAGAGGATCCGATCAACAAATAACTGTGGTTATTATTGTGGGAAGTGAAGTGCTGATACTTCATTTATTTTTTCAGTGGAAAGCAGATCACATAAACATTGCAGATACTGTCTGTGCTTCTGATAACTGACTAAGTAGCATACCGGTAGTAGCCTTATCTCACCAGTGGAGCAGCTCCTGAAGGCTTTTATCGGATGGTGTCTGAAGTGGTCGGGCAGCTGAGATTGTATCATTTAAAAGCCAGGCATATCACAACATGACGGTCCTGGGTTCCACCTGACCCAGCTGCTTTCTGTGTAAGGTCTGCATGTTGTGTCTCTGTGGGTTTCCTCCAACAGCTCCGTGGTTATCTGCCTGTGTGAATGTGTGTTATCACTATGGCAACCTGCCAAGTGTGCACCTTGCTTCTCAGTGCATGAGAGGGTGAGCTACAACCCTATGCATAAAGCCAGGAAATTTAATCTAAATGAATTGCATAGCCTGTAATAATTAAATAGTGCACTTACAATATTTATA
>JAOWBC010000248.1:15896777-15907681 GCA_028566105.1 Hypoplectrus providencianus | reverse complement strand
CAGTGTAAGGTTACTGTCCAAATGCTGCAAATTTTTCAGCTCTGTGATACTGGCTGTGGATAGGCTTGAGCGAGGTACCTTTTTTTTTTCCTTTTTAGTATGCAGCAGGGCACTCTCCTGTCCTCCCCTGAACTCCCCCTAAAATACCTTACAGTACTTTGTTAAGCCTATCCGTCCGCTCTTTGTAGGCCCGGGATGTGCTGTTTTCGGTGGAGGCCTGATTACTGTAATCCTGGCAGAAGCAGAAGATTGGGACACACTGCTCAATAAAACATTCAGCCGAAGAGCTGCAAAGCCAGAGACAGACACTCACAGTAGACTACAAGTCTCTGTCTCTCATACCACCCTCTCCTCCAGGCTTTTGTTTATGACTTTCAGCCCGTGTGTGGAATGCCACTTGTCATTTAGTGTGCCCCAGAAATCCCTATAGACGAATCTAAACCCTTTACAAAACCAGGGGGTTTGAAGTAGAATAGCTCTCAAAAGCACACACAATTAGTTTTTGTCTAGTTGCCATAAATGATGGGTATGGTGTTTCAGGCAGGAATATTTTTAAAAACATATCCAGTTTGAAATCTGTTGAGACTCTTCAATAAATCTACAATTAAAAGTATGACAACCATTGCATTGTTATGCACTTAGAGGAAGGTGATGTTGATAGAAATGAGCATGTGTGGTTACTTGGCTTGTTATGAATTAAAAACTTAGAAAATAAGACTTATATCTCTGCCTATTTTTTTAGTCTAAGATGAGAATTGTAATGCAGGGTTAATGTACTGCAGTATAATTTGAAAGTCTGCAAGAACTTGCAATAAACATTCACAGTGCCATCCTATAGACGGCTGTAGCATTTCCTTAGGTGAAATACTTTGCAATTTACCTTCCACACGATGATTATGACAGTATATATGGCCCATATATATAGTTCAACATGTTTGTGTTTATGGTCATTGTCTGTTCTTTAACATAGGTTATTAGATATACACAGGCGAGCAAATTGTCTGCATTACTCCAGCAGGCCAAACGACTGTTTTCCTGTCTGCAGTGCACAACTGAGCCTTCCCAGCATGTAATGACACGCTCAGCTGAGTCTGTCATCACCTCGACTGCTGATTTTACCTCTCTGGTGTCTTCCGCTCTGCCCTCAATCATTGCTCTCAGATTGGACTGTAATCGTGTATTTTAATTAAAAGCGGAGCAGATTAGCAGAGTGATTTATAAATGACGAATGGTGAATATTCTCTTCACCTCTTGGTAGGTTTTTATAATCTACAGCTAATGTCTGCTTTTGTTGTGCAGGGTGAATGTATTTCTGTTTATAATTCTGCAGTTTAGACAGGTTACTGACAGATACTACAGATGTAGAGAGGGCTTTGGCTGAGTTGGTCATCTCTGTGAGGTAAGCCAGGTGTTTTGTATGGTGCGCATCTGAAGTCACACCACACCACAGGTGAGGAAGGATACAATTTGTGGAAAGGTGCGGTTAGTTTTTTCAAGAAACTGGTAAAAAGACAAAGGCCACAGTAATTATAGGAGAGCTGAGGATTCTACAGAACCAGGAGTGAGAAAGCCTGACCTTGCCTTTCTAAATAATGTGCGACAAGGCAATAAAACACAGAGCCAGCTCTTCTGGATGTCATATAGAAAGCATAGAAATCATGTTGTTCTGATGCATTTTACAGATGAAAAAGAGAGGTTTTTCTTACTTTTACCAAACAAGTTTTGTCTTTCTTTTTAGTGTGTCTGCATGAAAAAGAGCACACCTGAATTTTTTTTTTTACCTCATCTCCCCTCCCTTCCTTTTCCTGCTGTCCTTGACCTCAAACAATGTATTTGCGGGAAGAGATGAGTCACCCTTCAAGGCTTCCGTCAGTGCTCGGCTGGTAGTTGTCACTCCAAAATGTGCCAATCTGTTTACAACCAAGTTTGTCGTGTAACTACCTGTTTCATACTCGTAGATCAAGATAAAGATCTTTTGGCTAAGCAGCATAGAACCTAAAAAGGGCCTCATTGTCAGTCATACTATCTTACATTGTAGCTGCTCCTATTGTGTAGGCCATTTCTCCTCAGGCTATGCATACTCTACCTGCCACTGTTAGCGCTAGCATTATCTGTCAACCGCACTGTATTCAGCAGACACTGGCACTGTGTGTTCACATCCACTGTTCTGGCCCAGTGCCCTGCGAATAGGGTGGAGGACAAAGAGGCAGAGGATTTCACATTATTTGTAGACAAAACAAGCTTTGAGACTCAGAATGAGTTATCCTTTAGATCCTGTTTGCTACAAACTGTGGCATAGGTTTGTCTTAGTCAGAAGTTGTGAATTTGTGTTGTGGCTTGAATTGGACCAGAGAGATTGTATGGATAGAATATATGCCATACATACCACAACAATGGCTGCTTTGTGTGACAACATGATGTCATGAAGCTGTCATCTGTTCCTGTGAATACTAGCAACAGAAGAAGTCTCGAAATAGCACAGCTTTTTTCTAGAGGAGGTCTTTGACAGAAACTGTCACCTCTGGATACGAATTGTACATCAGCAAACAAAGGCTGTGCTGCTGAGGAATGCAGTGTTTCTCATGCCCATGCAGGTCCAAAGGTGTCTCCTGCCTCAGCATGCTAATGACATTTCTCTGGGCCATAATGTGTGGTTACTACTTAGCCAAAACATCGCACTGACCTCTGCACCTTTAATTAATGCACATATCTACTAGATAGTTGTTTTTCAGTCATATCAAGTTTTTTAGTATGATACTGTCACCTGAGGAAACCTATAGACACAGTAACATTTTTGGTTTTTGGTTAAGATCAGAATATGTTTTTCGCAGCCTGTGGCTTAGGTTAACCTTTTGGATAATGAAGCATAGGTATTTTTCCTGGGCTTGAACAAAAATATTTCTAAGTGGGAGAATGTTTGGTTGCCTTTAGCTATGTAGAGTTGTTGGGTTTGGTTCTTCTTACCTTGAAGAAATTGTGTAAATGTTTCTACTTATAGGAAGATACCTGATTTAAGCACAGCCTAACAATAAGGGTTGCCTTATCGCCCTGAGAAGGAAAATGCCCGTCGGGCTAGTAAATCAAACAACTCACTTGCCCAATCAGGCAGAAAATAATAAAACATGTCATTTGTTTTATAGTTGATGATGGTAGTACCTCAGGAGTGACTAAGATTTGTGAAAACTCTTACAAAACTCATGACCAATTACCTGTCCTGACCCTAACCATCTGAGGTCAACGCCTAATCTTAGTCATCTTGTGATAGTCTCACAAATCTAGGGTTACGATCTAGATGCTGCCAGTAAAGAAAAAAAAAGATAAAAAGGAGTTTAGTTTGTGGCCTTGGTGGATGTGAGCTAAACTCCAACAAAGTGTTATACACTTCCGGCAAGTTTGAGTGCAAGGTGGATTAAATGATTTCTTATCCACTTTCTAAACCAGGAAAGTTATTGAAGGCATTAGAGTTGAGCCCTGTTTAAGATCTCTTGTAAATTTACATATTGTGAAAGCAACAGCTGAGTAAACCGATGGAGGATGCCTGTTTACTGTTGACTCACCTTGAATCAATTAGTGCCTGAATGGCCACAATAAACGAGTTTTGAACACAGACCTACTTTGAATAACTTTATTTTAGCTAAAGGCACCCCGCATCAACCTTCTTTTCATAATGTGTTTGCCACAGGGCATTAGATACATGGTTGCCAAGCCCACTTATACACATGACGTTACACACGCCCACAATTAGCATACAACAATGTTGTGTACACTTCAACACGTGGTGGTGTCAACAGTCCCCAGGAGCACTATAAGAGCTTCTTTTGTGTTCATTGACTCATTCATTTGTCTGTATTAGCTTTGGTCCAGATTCTGATGTTGACACAAAAGGTACCAGACCGTGACCACAACACAGCCATGCCCCTTTGTTGACAAAGTGCTGCTGTGATTGAATAACATGGAATAACAAGTATGGCTGGGCTGTTAGTCTAACCCGCTCACAAAGGCAGAGCCTTAAATGCCTTAGTTATGATGTATGGAAACATTTCCCAGGACTACACTAGCTTGGAAATACTGTGTGTATCTCAACCCGCCTATGTTGCCATTTGATGACGTTTGTGTTTTTCCTTTAGGAATGTGTGTCGGCGTAGTTGACCCCCTTCATGCTGCTGTCTGAAGAGCTTGTGCAGGAGAAGAGCAGCAAGCATGGACGTGGAAGACTTTCCTCCCCCACCTCCTGAAAGTAAAGTCAACAAAGCTTTGTCACTCACACATACTTTGCTCTTTGACTTTAATCTTACACAGCAGCTCGTGAAAAAAATGGTAAGACACTGATAGTATGGGCCGGTTAGCTCAGTTGGTTAGAGCGTGGTGCTAATAACGCCAAGGTCGCGGGTTCGATCCCCGTACGGGCCACTTGTTTTGAAGATTAGTTGCTTTGGGTAGGTCCCATAGGTAGGGTCATTGGAGTTGCAAAAGTTGCTTTGTAATGGACTTTATTTATGTTGGAATATCTTGGAATTTCACTGGTAATAGTGTCAGTTTGTAATATCTGGAATCATGTAATCCCTGCCTAGTTTTTCCCTCTAAACTTTGCTATATGGACTTTAAATCACACTGCATGGGCCTGGGAGTCAGATTACACCATGTGGCTTGCGCTTGCAATGCCTGACTAACCTGGTTAAAAACAAGGTTTAAGGTTCAGTGGCCGGTTAGCTCAGTTGGTTAGAGCGTGGTGCTAATAACGCCAAGGTCGCGGGTTCGATCCCCGTACGGGCCAATTGTTATTGATATTACTCATTGTGTTTGTCCTATACTTGATTTGAGGCATGTGACTGTTGTGTGAGATGTTTCTACTTGTCTACATATCAAGTCTTCTCTACCGATACAATCAGTAGTTCTCCATGTGTACCAATGGTATTTAAGTTAATGGTTATTCTAATATAGAGGATATTAATGCATATAATATTGCATGCAATAACAGCCCCCACACCCCCACTGAAGGAAATACCAAACAAACTATTGGGCTAAATTCTACTAAACTTTGTGTTGGCGCTGCTACTTTTGTCACATATGTGTTTGGTTGTCTGTTTTTAAAGAAAGATTAAAGACAGTTCAGTAGTATCACCTGCTAGCTTCTGTAGGTCATCTCGTGGTCACATCACTTCCTGAAGAGCTGCTGAAGCTGGACAGTATGCGCAAACAACACAAATTCCTTTCCTCTGCTTCTCCACCACTGTGGAGTGTGTGGGCAGAGGAGCGAGGGAGTAAGGACGGTAAAATGTGCTGCTGTGAATACCAGACAATGTGCCTCAGTATTAGCCTGAATACTGCTGCAGCAGTTCACACACACATACACACACTAGCCTCAGGAGATAGACACAGGCCGGAGAAATGCTTCGTCTCCAGCTGGCCGGTCCCTTGCTTTGTTGCCAGGGTAAAGCTGGAGCAGATCGTAACCCGGTGACTCATTTGAGCAGACCATTATGTGGCAGAGTGGAGATAGGCCCACAGAACAGAATCCATATTGTAGTTATGAATTGACAATGGGGACCACAGCAAGGATATGTGTGTCAGTGTGCATGTATATGTGCAAACTTACTCCGCAGTCTTGAACTTTGCATTCAAGTGTTTATTGTTGAGAGAAATCCTCCGAGGTGAGGATAACTTTTATTTCCAACTTAGGCTCTAATTATGAATTTAGTTTAGAATCACAATGAGACATCTGTTTGTATGTGTATGTGTATGTGTAAACACATATGAGTGCTTTCAATGTAAAGTAAGCTCAGCAGTATAGCATAGTCTATTTATTTAAGCTGCAGGCATGCATGCCGACACAACCAGCTATCAATGGCATCATGCACACATAGTTCCAGATGTACTATTGAATAGTCGGCTGTGACTTGACATCAGGCCAAATCCAATCAAATCAGGTCCTGTTCTGCTCTGGCAAAGTCAAGTGTTTCACATTGACACCACAAAAAGAGGAGCTGAGTGCATATTAGGACAATTATTGACCAACAAATATCCATGCCACAGTCCTTGAGTACAACTGACCATGAGCCGACTAGCTGTGCCTTATCTCTGTGTCCCACACCATTCATTATTCCACAGATGGAAAAAGACAGATAGCATCTCTGTTTCCAGGTTTACTCTCTCTTTATGCAGCTTTAGTCATGGGTACAGATGGACAAGGGGTCACAATGTTGACCCGGAACATTAGTCACAGGCCGTTCCTTCACACTGACTACAGGGTGGAACAACTACCTGTCAAAGCCTGAGGGGAATCGAACTGGTGATTTAGAGCAGTGTACATTGCTGTGAGAGACTTCAAAGTTACTGGTTTTGCTACAGGGAGTTTCTTTGTGTTAAGATTTACTTGGTCACTTTCAATGGACCGCTCAGCCCTGGAGGCAAATCCCAGCGTGTTGTAACAGTGAACGTGGTTCTTTTAATGAGGATTGTGTCCAAAGAATTAACCTTATCAGCTAAACTTGAAATGGCCACATAAATGACCATGACTGGGTCCAGCATGGTGTGTCCTGGTATACAAATATATAATAACACATGAATTTTTGATATTATGTTAACAATGAACACCTGATGGTATTGCGTAGATAACCCAGGACCTATTCCTATTAGGAATTTGATCAGTATGTTTTATTTATGTATTTTATTTTTATTTTGTTATTGTTTTTGTGAATCCTTTTGCTAAGAAAACTTGGTAGCAACATCTTTTGTCAGCTTTAGTTTTGCAAGAAAAACTGAACAGAAGTTGTGGAAGTATATTAGATATTGATGTTTGCAGAAGGAAAGGTGTAGGATTTGCATAGATTACTCTGCAACTGAGAGGTGGCTTGGGGATAGGAAGGGAGACGTCAAAATGCCAAAACCCGGGATCGAACCGGGGACCTTTTAGATCTTCAGTCTAGCGCTCTCCCAACTTTCGGCTTCGGCAGCCGCAGGGGACATTTAATCACGTGTTGCTGGAAATGAACTCTTGCAAACTTGGAATTCTCTGTTTTCTTTGGGAACACAGGCAGGATACATAGACTATGCGCTAATAAAATCAAGCTGTGACTATTGATGAAAGTGCTCACTAAGAATCTGTGGTATGTATGCGAGGAAAACAGTGACAAAGATAGAATATCACCCACAGAAGTTAAGAACTTAATGTTGTCTCTCTCCAAGAAACTCTGCAGCACTTCAGAATAGCTGTAGGGTTGAATGGTGAAATGGGGAGTTCCTTCCATTCAGGCTAGGCGGTTTCCACTCAGGTTATTCTTCTCTGAACTCTGTTGAAATGCTTACCTAATATCTTCCACGTTCAAGTTGAATTGTTTGAATGTTTCTTTCATTTTTTCTTTCACTACACAAATGAATGAAACCTAAAATACCATCTTTTCATACGAAGCTCTTTGGACCAAAACATGAAGCCAGCTGATGAAAGTTGAGCCGTTGCATTCCTAAATCCTTTTACTCTCTCATGCTCTTTATTAAACTTCACTGACTCAGGGCCCACACGCTATTCATCAGATCACAAATAATGCAAATCTCAGCCTGTACTTCTCACTGGAGGGAGTAACAGCTCTCTTTCCTGCTGCCCTAATTGCAGTGTGGAAACTGGAAAGACATTTGTTGTTCCCTTCCTGTCTGCTGCCAAGTGAGTGCTCTGATGCGAACGTGACGCCTTTGAACGCTAACTATATCTTGTAGCTCTGCCCTAGTTCGCTTTTTGCCATAAAGTAGAGCAGCTCATGTGTTTCTTTGGTGCATATCCTTGATGTAAAAATTTCTGTAAGAAAACATACCACTGTAGTAGACCCCACCCTTAATTATAAGGCTGTATGTAGCTCAGTCTTTTAACTTTAACAGCCCAAGGACTGAAACTGCCACCCACTGTGTATCTGTAAAGAATCTCCAAAGGAGTCTTTTGGTGAAATTATATTATTATTGTGTTAAATCTAATAATTTTCTAAGGTAAGGGTTAACCTTAACCCTAACCCAGTTTGTGAAAGAGGTGTGACATCACAGCCTTAAAGAAGCTCTGACTATTTGTTAAAGACACAGGTTTTGAATACTGGCTGTGTGCATCTCTCTGTGAAATCACTGTTGATTATAGCACCCATACCTGCTTAATAACCTCAAAAGACATGAAAATCTCTTATAATGTGCAACCTTTCTCTGCAGCAGTCCCCTCATCCAGTACCATAGTTCTCTTAAAGCTATTTCTGTTGTCAGTGTTGGCAGATGCCGCCCCCTTTGCCGATGAAGATGAGGGTGAAGCCTTCGAATTTGATGACAGTGGTGATGACATCCCAGAGGCTGACCGCCCACCCCCTGCACCTCCAGCTCCTCTAGCCAAAGATCAGAGCCAAGATACGAAAGAGGCCATTCACCCCGAGGGCCATCTCCCCATCCCAGACCCCCCAGCACCTTCCAGCACATCTGACACAGCTCCATCATCAACAGATTTACCAGTTGCCACAAGCAGATCCTCCACAGCAGGTGGAGCAACAGCAGAAGGACAGGGGACATCTGCTGTTGAAGGGACTGATGACATGGAGACAGATTTACCACCACCTCCACCCCCTCCTCTTGATGAAGACGCAGAGACAGATCCAGGAAGAACAGGTTTGTAGCCCACATGTGTTTCTTGGCTCCCGGGGAGTGAGAAGATGGCCAGTGTTTTGCCTTTGCTTCATTTCTGTTTGAAAATTTGTTGATTGCAAATAATGCTTTGAACATGTCTGGTATTTTCTAACAGCAATCACAAACTCCACATTCTCCTGTCGTGTTTGTGTAAATTATCTGGCTCTGCTCTGGCCCCCTCAGCTCAGTCTAAAGTGGGGCAGTCTGTCTCTTTCATGACACCTTGTATCTGTGGCTGCGTGGTGCTGGAGGTTGTCTGGCTTTTATCACTGCTGGCTGTGACAACAGCAGCAGACAGGACTAGACTCTACTTATTCTCACTCACAACTCACTCATTCTGTAATCGTCTAGCAAAGGTGGTGTCAGGACGGCACTAATCTTTCAGTTTTTATTGTTATGAAGCATGTATGATTGATAATTTGGTTATGGCCTCCTTTGATCGGGTAAAATGGTACCTTAGTGGAACTCACTGATCAGGGAAGTTATGATCATACCAAACCTGGTCTAACCATAATGATTTAATTTTGTAATTTTCCAAACATCATATGTAATAAAGAAATCTAAGAGTGGCTCTTCTCCCTGTAGGGGAACTATTACATGAAAAAAAAAAATACTCTTTTGACACATAATCTCTGTGGGTCTTTTTGTATAGTTGTTAAGTATGTTTATTAAGCTTCTGAACCGAAAGAAGCATTTATGCTCCTGTCACATTTGACTCACTGTGGCTTCATTTCTCACTGCAAAATACATATATTGTATGTCCTGCACATACTTTTATGAGAACATGAAAATCATGGAGAGTAGTAGAGAGAATTCATAATGCTTTTGTGCAGTATCACCAATGTTAATGCCTAAAATTGTATTAAAAAATCATAGTTCCTAGTTGCACTGAGGAGCATAGAATTTTTAAATTGGTCATGTGAAATGAAGTTATTATGATTAAATATTTTTATGGATAATTGTCCTCATGGAAAAGCCCATCACAAATGCTAAGTTTGAAAAAAAATCCAGCAATAATTTCTCTGTTTAAAGTTTCTGCTTGTTATATTTGTAAATATTTATAATATTGATAATATTTTTTTGTGTATTATTGTGTAAATGTATTTTGCATTTGCATTAAGCTGATAATGTATGTTGCATTGTGTTTCAATTTAAATGTGCCTGAAATCTTTCTATTGCAATCATGCATCTTGCTGATCTGTCCTTGTTCACTCACCAGGCAGTGAAAACCAGGAAGCATCCATCGATGGCCCTCACCCTCCACAGGCCGTACCCCGGACCTCCTCCCAGGGCAAAGTCAACCCTTACTCTGTGATCGACATCACTCCTCTCCAACTGCAGCAGCTCGAGCAGCAGCACGGCCCCTCCTCTGCTGCTTCCTCACCAGTGGAGACCAAGGAACGAGAGGGAGAGTCCCAGGATGTCCACAGCAGCCCCGTTGGCATCACTTCAGGATACTCAGTCCCAGTACCCTGTGGTTATGCAACCCCTTCCGGCGTGCCGCTCATCACGCCAACGTACACCACACCTGTCATCATTCGACACCTCTCTGTGGATGAGGATGGTAAAGTAGAGGCTGCAGCAGTCGGAAATTGTGGAAATTATAAGGACTGAAAAATAATAATAATAATAAAAATGAAGTTAAGATGTTGACCTTTATTTAATTCCAAAACAAACCTAACAACAGAGAAAATATCTGGATATCAATGCTCTGTTTATACTTTACTTCCTCTTCTTTCCCGCAGCACTTATAGCAAGAGATACAAGGCTGTGACACGTAAACGCTGTCTCAGCTACTCCTTTTCCTCTGTCCTTTCTTCTTTCTCTTGTTTTTCCTAAAGCCTTGCCACAAGGAAGTATGGACTAAATTTAGCCCTCCCCAAAGATGTGTGTTGGCTGTGAGGATTTTCCGGTTTCCCTAAAATCTAGCTGTAGCAGAGTCCAGCCTGTGGCCTGGCATGCTGAGGAGTCTGATTACACTGTAATTATCTTACCAAGGTCACACCAGATGTTTGAGTAAGAGAGATGGAAAGTCACATTTGTGTAATGATGTAGAAAATTATTCACACTTTTGCAGTGTTGCTGTGATCTGAGATTTCAGGCCATGATATATAAACAGAGCAATGACATTTTGCTGCAGTTATCTCTTTTTTTTCCATGACACATTTCTAGGAAAACAGGGGTTTATCTTACCATGGAATTTTAAACTGGGTTCATATGACTTAATACTGACTTATTATTAATGACTTAATAATAAG
>JAOWBC010000248.1:15880076-15893334 GCA_028566105.1 Hypoplectrus providencianus | reverse complement strand
GTCAGCAATCTAGCAACACATAAATGCAAGGTGATTCCAAAACCATAACCAGTAACGCCTGCTTTGCTTTTGTTTAGCTCTCTCAAGATCTGACACGCTTGAAAGAACACTATGAGAAAAAGATGAAAGATCTAATGGCAAATACAGTGGGGACGGTAGAGCTGCAGCAGTTAAAACAGAAACACGAGCAGAAGGTAAACTACCTGAGGCTCACCTCACCTGCCTGTGCTAGACAAAGTAGTCCCAACCTTTAACTCTCAGTCTAGCTAACCACTCTGGGCATCTCTCACTCACTCGGTACCCTCATCCTGCTCCATATATGAATGACCTGTGGTGGTGGTACTGGTGATGGTCTTGCATTAAAATCATTTGCCTCCCTGTCTGCTGCACTTGGCTGTCATGTTTTGTGTATATGCATTGGAGGTTGTGAAGCTTGGGGAGATGTTTTCAGTAACACTAAATGGAGACACTAAGTACCTAAATCTGTTGCCGGATATTTACGTTGCATCTGAAGTGTCTCTTAAACTGTAAACCAGTTCTAAACACTGTGTTACTTCCAGCTATTGTCCAACTATTGTCATTCTGTGGTCAACTTTGCTCTCCTCTTATCCTGCATTACATGACCTGCAGCGATCCTATCCTCATCCATACTCTAACACTGCTCCTGTCCTGCTTAGCTCAGTTCAGTAGCTTTTTAGCTATAGGGTTAGACACAGTAAACTTAACTTGTGATTGAAATTATGAACAAAAAACGGTGTTCCTCCATTTACATAAAAGTATATTTCATGTCTGCTCAAAGATGCAAAAGCTGGTGAAGGCAGCTAAGGAAGGGACCAAAGATGGGCTTGAGAAAACCAAAGCTGCAGTGAAGAAGGGACGCTCTTTCATCAAAACCAAGTCATTCTGTCATGGTATGATATCACATTCATAAACAGCTGTCCCCTGATCTGTACAATCTGTTTCTTTAATTACAACCGTTTATTCATGGTGTTTTACTTCATTTTTAAAAAAAAATCCTTTAGAGAGGAAGTCAACCTGTTTCGAGGATGAGGAGTCTGAACTCTTTATTGAGGTAGACTGCTTTAATGTTGAGCCAGTGCTGTCACCAGCACCAGAGGGTCTTTCACAGCAACAGGTACAAAAACATTTCTTTCTTCCCAATTTAAGTTACTCATTACTGATCTGGTAAAGAAAAAAACAAGCATAACAAATCAATCAATCAAATCAAAAATACTTTATTTATCCCAAAAAATTAGTTTAATAAATGCATTTAAACCAATGGTTTGGTGTTTCTCCTCTACAGCTGGTGAGAAGATGTATTTTGGGATCTATATTGGAGAGTGAGAAGAACTATCTAGAAGCGCTGAAAAGGATATTAGAGGTATGCAAGTACAGCTGCAGTGATTCTCAGATCCACTCTGAAGTATTTGCTCATTCAGTGCACTTTGTCTGCTTTATCAGCAATATGAGAAGCCACTGTCCCAGATTGAGCCGAGGCTGCTGAGCGACAGGAAACTGAAGATGACCTTCTATCGTGTGCGTGAGATCCTGCAGTGCCATTTCCTGTTCCAGATCGCGCTGGCAAGCCGCGTGGCAGAGTGGGACAGCCTGGAGATGATCGGGGATGTCTTTGTTGCATCGGTAAGCCTTGATCACACTTAATATTCAGGTCTTTGTAATAAGCATTAGCTAATAGGTAACTAGGATCCTTTCTTATAGCTTTCTCATACACATTATGAGTTGATGGCAATACAATCAGAATAAAAATCTTCTTATTTCCAAGTAGGTTTTGAGACACAAGGAATTGCTGTGGTGTATTTGTGCAAAAGGCCAAAATACTAAATAAATATAGATTAAGGAAAACAGTAGTAAAAAGTAAAAGAAAAAAACAGCAGCGAAACAGAAAATATGAAGAATAGTAAAAGTTATTATATCAACAATATTTAAATGTATGTAAAAAATATAAAATGTAGAAACTATATGTACAACAATTAGTAATTTATAGCAAAAGTAATTCCTTGTTGGGGTTAACAAATCCCTTATCATGCACGATGCTATTATTAACAATTATTTAGTGTAAAACCATAATCACCTTAAGCTGATATTTATGAACTGGTACATATTTCAAGGACCTTAAAATAAATTGTTGGCAGGCATTATCACAAGAACGTCACCATTACATGAAGCTCAATATATGAAATACAGTCTACATGGGCTGGGTCTTTGATTTAGTTTGGTATTTATAGTGTGTCTCATGATTATGCAGCACTGCCAGACTCCCTCCCAGATCGTCTCACTTCATGTCAAAGACATGTGCTCTCATGCAGATGTAGAAAGCTGCACTCTGTTCTATTATAGTATGTACTCCACCCTCCTCTTGTCTGTGGCTGCTTAGCAACTTATAAGCAGGGATCTTCAAAACAAAGACATCATCTCCTGCAGTCCTGCACTTCGCTTCCGTGTTTATGTATGAAGACTGACCCCAAAGCAGGACATCAAAAGAGCAGTGAGACCCCTTTAACGTCTGCACCTTTCTCTCTCTGACGTCACAGTTCTTTGCTCTTAGAAAAAAACTCCATATGAAATCTCAATTCCAAAAAGGGTAGAATGCTAAAACATAAATAAAATCACTGCATCACAATCAAAGTATATATTTAACAATAATGTTTCCCAGTTTCAACATTTTCTTTATTGTCTTGGTACCGAGTTTAATTGAATACAGGTCACAAAAGGGTTTAAAATTTAAGTTCAAACAGCTTTGTTTCTCCACAGTTCTCAAAGTCCATGGTGCTGGATGCCTACAGCGAGTATGTGAACAACTTCAGCACTGCAATGGCAGTAGTAAGGAAGACTTGCGCCTCCAAACCTGGCTTCCTGGAATTCCTCAAGGTTTGAGAAAAACACACATGGCAAACACAGGATCTGCAGTGCAGTGTTGAAACTGTTTCAGGAATATTGTTCATACATACAGATCTATGGATTCATTTGTTTGTTTTAACCATTTATTAGGTGACATTGCCATCCTCGTACTGATCAGAAAAACAAATAACATTAAATACAGAACAGACTGAATCATTTTCTCACAAATGAAATAAATCTACTCAAAAGTTCACTTGCATTATAAATATTTGTCTCAGTGTAATACATAAATATTGAATCAGTCTATAAATTGTATATTCTTGCTAATTTTTAATTAATTAATTGTGTTTAAAATGTTAATGTGTCTTTATATTTCTTCTTGCTTAAATGGACTATACCTTTACATTCCTTGTTAATATTGCCTTTTTCTTTTTATTGTTATTTTATTGATTTTTTTTCTATTTTTGCTATACACTTTTCTTGGTGCAACACTGCAGTAACACATTTTCTCACCTCCAGCATCGTCAGGAGACAAGCACAGACCGAATGACTCTCTATGGCCTCATGATGAAACCTATCCAGAGATTCCCACAGTTCATTCTGCTCCTTCAGGTTTGAAGAGTTCTTTTTTTTAAGCTTCTGTAACACTAGACGGCAGTGTGGTATACTCAGTCACCAGCAGAGGGAGTCCCATACACATAAATCAAGACTCTTTGTTTTTCAAAGTACTTACTTCAAGGGGAGGCAAGGGAAAAGCTCAGAGGGGAAATGGTTTCCTTAGATCTCTTTTAATCCATGCTCTTGCATATTTACTTTTCCTGTGCCTCTTGCAGAAAACCTTGGAACAAATATAGGACACTGGGTTGCTTTCATTTTTAAATATAAACATGGTTAACAGCCGTTTTGGCTGCACTGGCTCCATTATTAAAACACAAGAAGTCATGAGGATTTGTGCTTTATAGATATAGAGAAATATAAGAGTTGTTGGGTGTGATCATGCAGATGCATAAAAGGGTGCAGATGCATTTTTATGCATTAATTGAATGATTGAATGACTGAATGAATGATTGACTAATGCATGACTTCTCCATGGATCTTCCTCAGGACATGCTGAAGAACACACCAGTGGGTCATGCAGACCGTCTGCCCTTGCAGATGGCCCTCACCGAACTGGAAACACTGGCAGAGAAGCTCAATGAAAAAAAGAGAGAAGCTGACCAGCGCTGCGAGATCCGTCACATTGCAAAGGCCATGAATGAACGCTACCTCAACAAGGTCTGCCTCGACGTGTGTGTGCATGCTTGTTATTTGAATCATGCGGCATGATGCTGTAGCTCAGTGGAGACTGTGACACATGAGGTTTCTCTAATGGGCTCTTTTTAATATGCTGACTGAGGAAGTGGTAAGAGTTGATGATGCACTCATTGCTCAGTCAGTGTGCACATTTTTGGCTGATGTTTGATTCTTTTAACATATGCTGTGGCATTTCTCTCTGTCCCAGTGTGGGAGGCCACCAGGCACTTGAGCTTCACATTTTCTCAAGTATTCTCTTGTCTGAATAGTATATTTTTAGCGCATGGACATTTGCACATTCGCACATTCGCACACAATACCAGCTTTACCCAGTGTGTAATTATTTGTCAGCCACCCACTCTGGCATCTGTGTGGAAGCATGTGTTTACAGGATACCCTCCATGGGGCAGAGGAGTTTTGTTCATCATGACTGTTAATTGCAGAGAGTCACTTTTGATAGCCATGTATTATAGTGTTACCCAAAGTTGAAGGTTTTACAGTAGAAATAACAGAAAACATGTGGGAGGACTGAATGTTTGAGTTAAGTTACCCAGAGTTAAAGAAAAATAAAATGAAGGGCATCAGGGTTTTTTCTTGTGCAACACCTAGTGATAAATATGAGTAATCTTGGTCTCTGTCTGAGCTACATTCTTTCTCTGGGCTTGGTATTGTTAGCTACAAACTTGAATCACAGATCCAAACTCCTACACAACCTTCACATTGTATCCCTCTGACTTAATACCTTTATCCTTTAGCTTTTGAGTAATGGCAGCCGCTACCTGATCCGCTCAGACGACATGGTGGAGACTGTTTACAACGAGCGTGGGGAAATAATCAAAACCAAGGAGCGGCGCCTCTTCCTGCTCAATGATGTTCTCATGTGTGCCACGCCCAATATCCGGTAAGAGTGACCGCAACCCAGACCTGTTCTTAATCTCTCCCTTAATTTGCACCTTCTCCTGTCCTTTGGGGCCATGTCCTGTAATCTCCTTAACATTTTTACAAATTTAGAAAGTCATTGTAATGTGGATATTTTTGTTGTGGTCTTGGTTATATACTATAGTTCACTTTATGAACTGTAAGTTTAAGTAGCTCCTGTCAGTAAAAAATATATCTTATAATGAACTTCACTGAAATTAAACTCAAGTTTTTAGAAATATGGTAAACTCTGTATGTAACTAGTGTCCTTAGGGCAACTTATGACCACGCTGAGTCTGTAGGTTTGGGTCCATATGTGCCCACTGTGGCTTGTTATTTAGCCAAGACTGATGATGAGTCCCAGCTTCTGTCCTGTAATTGTTACATGTTGGTCACCATGGACTGCCTCTGAGGAACATGCGCTGATATTTGGTTTTCCAGATGAATGACATTTGCCTCTTCCCAAACATGTCATCCATAGGCCTCCTTTCCTGCACCTATTTCTCTTTCCTTTTGATCCTGGCTGATATACCGGTTCACAGATATTATCGGCTGATAGTGGCCTATCTGAACCATGTCAGTAGTGGTGTATATGCTGTCCGATATGTGCGTTTATGAAAACATTTTTTTTCACTATGTAATACAGAAAACATTGCGTGAAATATTTAGAATTATTTAGATTCTCTCGACTCTCTCTGTTGTCCAGGTGTCAGGATGGCAGTGGAAGCGGCAGTGGCAACGCCCAGCTCGACCAGAAGTTCCTTCTAAAGTGGAGCGTGCCTTTGAGCTTTGTGGAAGTGCTAGAGTTTGGATCCAGCGAGGACATGGCTGACAACAGCCGCTACCCAGCATCCCATTCTGGGGAGAAGGTGGTCATCAACGCTAAGCCAAGTAGGAATCACAGCGTCACACATTATTAATTTGAATCAGCCTTCCTGTCTGTCTGTGTTTGTGTTTCTCTCTTTGTCAAACGGGGGCAAAAGGTCTGGATAAAAGGTACTAGAGTTGAACTGGCTGAGTTGTTAATGAGTGCCAAGTAGGCCAAGGGGATTTAAGACTCTGGGGAAGGAGCCTGCACCTGCTGGTCGGTTAACTGTATGTGCTTCAGAGCTGGTTAATAAAGCTCTCTTTGGTGAATAAAGGTCAATGTCTCTTTGCATGTGCTCTATATAACCTGTAGATTATAGGTTGTATAGGGATTTTAATGGGGACATATTATGCCGATTGTCACATGCATACTTTTATTAAAACCTTTTTATTATGCTTTAATGTTCAGAAAGCACATAATTTTCCACACCGTCTGTCTTAATTTTACCTATATTCATCCTCTATCTGAATGATCCATTGAAGTACCTGCCTTTTTAAGCCAGTTTCCTAAAAAAGCTGAGCCTGCTCTCATTGGTCAGTGTTCCACATCTGCCCTCTTGACTTCTCTGCACCATGACTGCAGCTCAGGAATGACTGTAATAGCACTGCAGCTGGGAACTCTCTGAGCACATACATTATCCACATAAGTTTTCATTGCTCACTGCTCATTTACAGGCAGTTTTTTAATGTGTAAGCTGCTGTGTGAATTTCTCTATTAACTGAGCTTTTTGATAGTTTCACAGTATTCATATAGCACCCAGAACAGGTTTGTAAAGCAGTTGTTTCTTGCTAGACATTCACAGCCATTTCTAAATTGGTGTCAGTCCTCCACAAACCATCCAGCCAGAGTGTGTATTTTTTCCTCCTGCAATCCCCTGGTCTGCTGGCTGCAGAGTCCAATGATTTCAGTCTTTCCACTGGGCTCTCCCTTGTTGCAGACAGCTGCTCAGCCACTTTAAAAGGCCCAGATCGACGCACAAGAAGGAGGCGTAATGAAAGTGTATATTTTTGTGGTGACAGCACTGCAGTTTTTATTCTAGGATGTAGATTGTGTGTATTATGTGTTTGTGCTGAGGTAATGTTAGTGCACATAACTGTGCTGGTGAGTGCTCTGCTACTGCATTATCCCTTGTCCGTCAAAGGTTGTACTCAAGCTGAAGTCAAAGGCTTACTGTGTCACAATCACTGCCACAGAAAACCATGCTATATCTCACTCTCTCACACTTTGTGCTCTCTATTGCACCCATCTGGGGCCAGGCCACCTGTCCCCTCTGATACTTCACTGAGCTATATGAAGAGAGTGCTTAACAGATGGCGAGGCAGACCTGAGTATCATCTGGTCCCACTGTGGGGCTTTCTGAAGGCTGCAACTGACAGACAGATTCACAGCCTCATTTTAACCCAATGTGATGATACAAGAGTGCGTGCACTGCCACATGGGCCTCAAATAGCAGTTAATATAAAGGCATTTTGTGGAAGTTGATAATGTGATTATATGATTTGATCACAGTGCTTCAAAAAGCTGCATGGAACTAAAAATTCCCTTAGCAGGATTAAATTACCAACAATAACTTGCTTACCTTTACTCAGTTTTCCCCGCTCTGATTTTGTAATTCCCAAACCAACTTCAGCTCTGTGTGTCTGTGGGAATGTCCATGTGCGCATACAAATGTGTGCATTGTCCAGGAACTTTTAACAAGTGGAAACAATCGTTTCTCAGTCAACTGTGTGCAGCTAAAAGCAGCTCGCTGACCAGCCTGCTCGAAGACAATGAAAAGGCTCTCCAGCATATGATGTCACCTCTTTCCGAGTGTCTCTGCTCAGTTCAGCTCTTCTCGACACTGCATAGCAATCAGACCACCATGCAGCTCGGTCATTTCAAGTTACATTTCCCTGCTGCTTACAGTCAGGGTGTAATTTGTAGATATATTGTGTGATTCAAGGATGTGTGTAATTGCTGGGATGACTGGCGTGTTTCCTGCGATGGTGCCAGGCCTGTTTTGTGAAAAGAAAAAAAAAAACAAAAAACAAAAAAAAACGTGTGGCATTTGGCACTCTCACAAAGAGCTATTCAGGAAGTTGGACTCTGGATGAAATGAGTTACACAGTGCTGGTTCTGTCTGTGGGAATAGTCGTTTCAGTTGGGCCTCATTATTTCTGCTGTTAAAATACAGATATAATATCATACACAGTTCACAGGGCTCTTTTGGGGTGTGAAGTGTGGGGGGATACCTTGAGTTGGCGGCTTTCGGCCAACATTCTATGATCATTTCACATCAACTACTAATATAAGTGATCATATTATGTTTGCAATTAATTAAGTTGTGTTGAACTAGAGACTAACTTTTTTTCTCTTTTAAACCCTATATCGTTTTAACCATGCTTGTTAGCCTTGAGTTTATACGAGTTGGCAAAAGGAGGCTAATCAGAATTAACCATGCGTTATCTTTGTCACAAATTGGTCAATTCCATCTCCTCACAGTCAAACAATGGACACCACTGTTTTTTTTTAGGGGAAATTGGATGTTTCTTGCTCAGCCTTTTTAATCATGTTGTAAGCCAGATCAATATCACTGTAATTAACACAACGACAAATTCACAGTCACTGTAGGTCAAGTTTTTCTTGACACAAAAATGTTAGAAACATTTTGTTGTAGTTGGATGTGTAAGTTTAAAGGATTAGAACATTATTATGGAAGTAAATTATTGTTGTTTGGCTCCTACTTATGTGTTGTAAACAGCAATTTCTTGGATGATACCGTTTGTTACATAGATTTAGTGCTGAATTTTCCCTTAAGTAGCATCTTAAGATAGCACTTTATCTTATGATAGTGGCTACAAATGACCCGTTGTAGTTGCTTTTGCTCCGAGCATGACACAAGCAAGCATGACAGGTTTATTCAGCATTTCTGCCCCTGACCTGAATTCAACCTCCTGTGTCTCAGCCTTTGCTCAGAGAGATGAGCCATGAAAATTGTATATACCTCCGTTAGACGGGAGATAGTTGCAGTGGAATAACAGCAAAGTGGAACACACACCCACATAATCCATTTCTCATTTGATCTGATGTGAGTGGTTTATGTAAATACATGTATTGATGGAGCTGTGAGGTGATACAGTGACATGAGAGAAGTACATTAAGAGGTCATTGAGCATGAAAACACTGATGAAATCTAAAACCCATATATGCCACTGCAGGCCTGCTGAGCTCTGTGTGTGCTCCTGTGTGTTCGGGAGCTCATTTTCTGTGTTTGCGAGCTGTTGCATGTGTACAAACTCAGAGGGAGACATTCATAAGTAGTTCTCCCAGAGACCACCAACTAATGCGGGTTCTGGCGATGCACAAACAGGGCTAAAGTGTCCCCTGAATGCCCAGTCAGCGAGACCTTCAGGAGAGGACTGGACCGGGTTGCCATGGAGTTAAAGCACCAGGCGGACTGTGTGGCTATTGTAGAAGAAGACGAAGAGTAGGAGAGAGAAGCAAAGAGAGGAGAGAAAGTAGTATGGCAGAAACAAACAAAGTCATTTGGGTGCCAAGGACTCTGATGGTGTTTAACTGTTTGTTCACCGATACACACTCCCAACGGTTAATGTGTGCACTGAAATGTTGGCAGTTGGATTTTAATTTGAAAGAGCCGTGTGTATGTTAATTGAAGCGTTTCATTGAATGACCTCGATAACTTTTCTGCTGACAGTTTAGCCAACTGACAGGCATTCTCTATCTTCTCTGTACAACCTATTCTTCATGGTTATGTATAATATATTGAGAGGGAAAGGCCTGCCAGACCTTTGATGAGTTTTGTGGATGTGTTCTTTCTATGTGCACACATGAAGCAAACCCTTGTTTCCTTTAAAGATGAAACAAGTTTTGTTTCTTTTTTCTTCCATTACATGTCTTCTGTCAGAAAAGTGGAAAGAAAACATCCAAAACCAACATGTAGGAGTACATTTTACTTACATTTTCGTTTATGAAAACTTGTTATCCAATATATCAACTAAATATAATAATAACATTGAAATTTGCTTTATCAAATGTTCAGATGTGTCCTCGAAAATAACCAAAGTAGTGCATACAAAAAATTCAGAAAACTTGTAATGCAGAAAAAGGTTTTTTTTTTAATGTAAATACCAAAGTGGTGTCTCCCCTACAGAGGAACAACACAGTAAACACTCTTCATCACGTCCACTGCTATCATCAGGTTTGCAAAAATGATGACAGACAAACAGCTTAGAGCATTCCTTCTGCAGCATACACACAGTTGGTACACAAGTAAAGCACATAAAGGATGATATATGCTGACATGCAAAAACAAGAACGCAATATTTGTGCGGCCCCAGAAAGCTCACACTAGATCATACTGTTCTTGTGAACAAGCGAGCACACTGTTGAAAATCGCTGCCAAGTTTGCAGAGCTGTCACCGCTCCCCGTGGGAAACAGACTGATTGGCCTTTATTGATCTTCGTCTTTGTTAGTCCAAGTTTTACTGCTTCTGTCATCAGACTGGTCTCACTAGTTGCTGATGGTGTATCCGATTTTGTATAAGGGGACAGTTGCAGGTTTCAGCTAATTTTCCCTGCTATCTGCTAAAATGTACCCACTGCTATTTTAAACTAAAACAGGGCGATACTCACCTTCCTAATATGAATATTTGAATAATATTAGTAAAAATCCTTTAAAGCTTTTTGGAAACAAAAAGTAAATCTTTACTTTTAATTTTGCTGCTTAATAACTATTGTGTGTTTCTGTTTAGACAAGCTGTACATGGGCCCTGGTCAGCTGTACCAAGATCTGCAGAACCTAATCCACGACCTCAGCCTGGTTAACCAGATCTCCGGCATGATCGGCAGCCTCAAAGGCAACTACCAGGTACTGCATGACACCAACCAGAAACACCACCACAGTCAATGTCACGTTAGTTGAACTCAACACATTTCTTGTTGGGCTAATTGTTAATGGCAGAAATAGAAAATCTTATTATTTTGGTCAATATTAAGATGACTTTTGGAACATTGGTGAATTTATTGAACTTGATAATTAACAATAATCAAGTGATTATTTTTCTGTCCATCAGCTTATCAGTTACTCTACTACTCATAGCAGCGGTAATCTTAATTGTCTTGTTTTTATAACCTTTTGAGGCTAAAAATGATAATTAAATAAAATTTGATTAATTCCCCAGTCCTAAAAATCTAGTCTTCATTGTCTGTTGGGTTTGATTAGAGTTTAAAATAAAATTCCATCTAGATAAGCAGCATTTCTCATGTCTGAAAGGAAATAAATATTAAACTAAACAAAGTAGAAAAAAACTCTGAGGTCTTCATAAAGGCTATGAATGAATACACAGCATAAATCAAATTTAATTTGAACAAATTACTACTTATGCTTTTGTCATTTTGACTTAATATAAGTTGGAATAGTTGTCTACAGTCTATTAATATTTTGGGAAGCTTGCCAGAAGCTGACATAGACAAATGTTCCTTCAGTGTATCTCAGGACCTTTAAAATCACATTCATCGTGTTTCCCCTCAGATGCCCATAAGGGCTGGGCTGTTTGGAAAGCATATAATGTTTAAGCTATGGAATGTGTCTGCGTGGGCAATTTGTCTCAGGGAGACTAGGGGTCTCTTAAGTCTTGATTTGCACCATTCAGACCTGTCATATCATGTGGCCACACACACACACACACACACACACACACACACACACACACAAGCCTGTCTTTGCTTTGAGATGGAGGTTCAGTTTGCAGAGCACAGCATGAGTGTGTGTGAGGCTGTGTTTGTGCTGTGCTGGTCGGCCTGTCAGAAGCAGAGTGGGAGGCAGAGTAACAGAGTCCCAGAGATGGAGGGTGGGACAGAGAGACAGAAAGTTCATAGCCTAAACCATGCTGACAGTGTTCCAATAATAGATATACTGAAAGGTTTCCACACATTTTTGGAACCATGTTTCGAAGTACTGTACTTTAGTACAATTTTGAGGTACTTGTACTTAAACAAGTATTTTCCAACCCTTATACTTCTTGATCACTACTTTTTAGAGTCATATAGGTACGTTTATAGTCAAGCTTTGATATGAAACAATTCAAGAAACAATCAATCTTTGTTCTCTCTTTTCAGGTGTTACATCTGTTTGATAAACTCAGAACACCATCAAAGTCATGGCCGGTTAGCTCAGTTGGTTAGAGCGTGGTGCTAATAACGCCAAGGTCGCGGGTTCGATCCCCGTACGGGCCAATGATTACATTATAGTATTGGCATGTGGCCTGTTAACACACTGAACAAAGGTTATTCCACTAACTCTGATAGTTAACTGTCACATGACATATATTCACTGATATCCCCCTCGTGTTAACATACTACAGTTCAGAATACTGAGCTCACAACATAGGGTTTATAATGCCAAACAGGGTAAATAAATATTTCTTTACTCTTGTTGGATGAGAAATGGAGGCGGTCTGGAACCCACCACAACAGAGAGTCCATGTTAGAACACAGTTTTGGGGATCAAAAGTAACCCTAATCTGGCTTTTCTGGAATTTCATCCATATGGTCCAATAACACTAAAACTGTATTAAATACTCCCCTTTCATTTGCAGCTTCCCAAATAACATAGGAATGAACAGGGCCTCACCACCAGCTGTATCCAGTTCTCTTTATGCTTCCATGTAAAGCTGGGACAGCAAACTATTTAAAGTAAGCTAGGATTAGCCAGTTAGCTTTAACTCAGCTGTGGCATTAATCTTGCATTGTTACTTTGCAACATAAGCTGATGAAGTGTTTTTGAATGCAGATAACGACCGGTAGTAAGTATCAAAGCTCAACAGCATGATACATAAAATGAACTACACTAATGAAATACATTCACAAGAATTTATTTAAATACATGTAATTAATTGACATTTAAAGGTTCTGAAATACTCATTGTTTTACTCATTTTTTGCCCATTCATAAGCCTCCATTCTCTCCTATTTAAATAGTTATGTCTTCTTAATGAAACCACTCTTCTCCTTCTCTTTTCCTTTATTTTTTTTTCTCCGTCTTTTTTTGCCTTCCAATATCCTTGTCTACAGAATGTAAACCCCACAGTGGCCCAGGATTGGGTGTCTGGTCTCCAGAGGCTCATACTGAAGAAGGAGGAAGAGATCAGGGCAGCTGACCGGTGCAGGATCCAACTCCAGCTGCCTGGCAAACATGACAAGTATGTGTTCACACACACAGATAATCACATCACACTTCTTTATTTCTTTATTTGTCTTTCACACAGACAGTACATGCAACATTTTAACACTCCCTTCTCCACCCTCATCTTGTTTGTCTTTG
>JAOWBC010000248.1:15864000-15874002 GCA_028566105.1 Hypoplectrus providencianus | reverse complement strand
ATAGGCTGGCCACCTGTCCTGGGTGTACCCCGCCTCTGGCCCAGAGAGGCTGAGATAGGCACAGCCTCCCCGTGACCTGGGATTACCTGGATGAAGCGGTTCGGAAAATGAATGAATGAATGAACTTAAACAGGTCTGTCTGATGGCAAACCATCTACTGTGGTCAATGCACTGACTAGGGATAAGTACTCCATATAACCCCATCAAAATATCCAAACTATCCCTTTAAGTTGGCCTGTTAGGCTAATGTGTGCTAGAGAGAACAAAAACAATATGAATGATGGCCCGAGGACAGAAACACAGGAGGAAAACTATTCTCATTCATTCCACAGCTGAGCGACAGTTTGCCTGGAAGAAACATATGCAACGGTTCAGGAATGTGCAGAGCCACTCATTACTCCTTGTTTTGATGCACTTCACCTCCTTCCCCCTTCATTCGCTACACACCAATTATTAAACACTGTCACAGAGTATGCCAGTGTTGGCCTTTTGGTGAAACTGAATGTTCCAACAGTTTCAGCTGCTGCTTTTCATCATTCGTCACCACTGGGGTGTCAAATTAATTCCCAGAAGAAAATCCTGGCCCTAGATCTTCCTGAGTGAGATTTTTCTGGTTTCTTCCCCATCAACAGCTCTGTCACCGTCACTGGAACATGATGTCTGATGCTAAAGTGATGAGTCATCCTGCACAGTTTAGTCGGGAAACTGTTCCCTGCATCCCGTTGTAATGCTGCTCAAGTCACAATCACAGTGAAGGGCTCTGTCTGTACCCCATTAGCATTTAAAGTAGACCGCGGGTTTACATAGCAAGAAAAGAAGGCAAGCACAAATGGGAAAATGATCAGCTTATTTCCTTTGATATCAAGCTGCCAGCTGATCAAAGGGGGCCTAACAGTGAATGGTGACAAAACGTCATAAACAACTGAACAGATGAGGATGTTACTTTGTTTTTAAAGCCTTCAGAGCTGAGTTATCCTGCTGGAGATGCAGTGTGTCTCAAGCTGGCCAGTCAGCCTCATTCTGCCACGCTTGCTGTTTCCTTTGGTGACTGACTGTGTGAGAGACGCAGAAAGAAGGAGGCAATGATTCGGCAAAGGTCACACGTCATATCCAGACATTCAGGACATGGACTCGGCTCTCGTCTTTTCTTCCGCCCCGCCACATCCTGAGAGTATCCTGCATTCGTTGTTGTTTGTTGCAGCTTTTTCAAAATCAGAAAAATGTTTGTCTCTTTCAGTCACTGTCTTGTGTATGTGCGACTGTTTGCGCACACACACTGATGAGCAGTTTGTTGCAGCTGACACTGACATGAAGGAATGCTACAGTTTAAGAAGAGAGATGTGGGCAGACTTACATAAGACTGCAAGTTGGCACTCCTGACTTTTTTTTTTTCTTTTTTTCTTCACTGCTCCTTTCGTTTTCTTCTTCTTTCCTTTTTTTTTCTCATGTACATCTACCTACACAGTATGATTATAACAATAATATACACGGGGCATTGCTGGAATGCTAATCCCACCTGGCTCCTTTAATGGGAGATTACCCTCACTTCCCCAGTCATTACTGTACCTCTGAAAGAACATCTCTCCCTGCGTGGCACCTCTGCCTTCAATAGCCGCCTTTGTGCCTTCCCTTAACAAACACTATTAGTGAGGCCTCATTCACTTCCTGGCCTAGATTAGTTCAGGGAATGTGGTATCTGGAGGAAATGAAGTCTGTATTGTACACAGGGTGCTCATAGTTAAAAGTAAGAGACATTTTACTGCTGCACATTCCCATATTTATGTGTTATTTCTTTTTCTGCTAAACAAACCTACATTTCAAGCCATTTAATGACAATGTTGATTCAAATCTAAACCAGTGAATATGATTGTTGCAGAAATGTATTTATAAAGGCACTGCATGGGTTTTTTCATGCAGTAGAGCTGGCACTGTAGGTGCCCGGGCGCATGTAGAACAGAGTGTGTAGGAGGTGTGAGTGGGATAGAGCTCGGCTCTGACTAATGCCTCGCAGCCCATCGATATTCATAGTGAAGGCTGTGAAAACCATCAATGGCCACTCCAGCAACATTAGAGAGTCGTAAATGCAGATGACCTTTTCAGACGACACTTATAGAGACAGAGTGTCAATTACTGCGTCTTCCATGTAAAGTTTATCTTCAACTGTTGCATGAAAAATTGCTTGAGGTTTACAGTGCAAAGGAGGATTTAATAATGCTAACAGAAGAGATGGACTGTACTACTTGTTGTATCTTACTTGTTTATAACAATAATGATTTCTGACCCTTTCTAAATATATAAACAGGGATTGCAACAAATGGTTATTCTTATTGCCAACTAACCTATTGATTACTTGTACAATTATTAAATTAAATTTTCTTGTATAAAATATCAGACATAGGTGATAAGTGTTTCTCAAAGACCAAAGTGTCATCCTAAAATTGTCTTGTTTTGTCAACTACTAAAAAGTATTTAGTTAACTGTTGTAGAGGAGAAGAGAAACCAATAATAATTCATATTTAAGAAGCTGGAGGCTGTACATTTTTTCTTTTTTTTCTTAAAAGATTATTTAAATCAATCAATCAATCAGACACAGACAGAATGTTTGGATTGTCTGACCCATCTAACCACTGCAGCCTTTACCACAGACTTTGTCAGTCTTTGTACTGTAATGCTATTTGACTCTTTTTGTCCCAAAATAACTGCTGTGGCCACTAGAGGTCACCACCCAATATAAAACGTTAATGTATTTGTAATAAGCAGCTTGTAAAAATGACCTATGCTGTTATCTGTATGTATCATGTGTATTCTGTGTTTGCATATGTGCTGCATTTCATTTATTGTGTATTGTGTTTGTTACAGATGGTCTCTGGAGCTGTGAGAAGCCTAAGGTGCTGAAACTGGGAGTCCTCCCTGTCAAGGCCATGCTGGCTGTGGAGGAGCACCTCTGGGCTTCATCTGGTGGACAAGTCTTCATTATCAGCACCCACACACACTGTGTAGAGGTACGTAACCCCGCGCTGTGACTATTACACAACATGTCGACATCATGAACAGAGTGTGTGTGCTGTAATTAATCCTTGAACATTTGTAGGAGAGTTACATTTTGAATGCTGATTTATTTAGTAGATTTCCCAAGAAGCAGCCAAAGTAAACTGCGGTCACTCAAAGTAAAAAGAGCTTCTGGATGATGAAGGGGCCTCATTTCCCTTCCCGAGATTTCCTTTTTTTCCATATCCTGAAATATGGATGATATTCCCTGTGTGTGTTCCGGCCTGGTTCTGGGAATGGAAGCACCTGCAGTGGGACAGGAATAGTAACCTTCCTGTGACATGCACTCCCTAATAATCTGTTTAGCCTCATTAAGCTCATTATGTTGGACCACCTGCCTGTCTCGCTCTCTTTTTTTCACCGAGGATTTACAGTTAGTCCAGAGTGGTGACAGCAGAGAGAGAGGGACAGAGAGGAAGTAATAGTTAGATGAATACAAAGAAATAACGTTAGAATATAAGTGTATATATAATAATTTATTAAATGTGTGCAAAACCAAATGCAGAACAATACATTTAGACTTCCTGCTCCTTCATCACTACATTGTATCAGAAGCTGTACTGACACACTTCTGAATGGACTCTCCTTAGCCAAATATAACTCCACCTACATGTAGACCAATGTGTGGTGAGATTATGTAACCAGTGGTGATGGAAAAAGCCCAGTTTATTGGTCTCCATGCACAGAGAATTCAAAATTACACTCTGCACATATGTGATAACTATTCCTGGTACAGAGAGGCAAATTAGGGGTTAAATAAAAAGGATTTATATGTTTGATTTATTCAGTATTTCAAACAGGATGTTATCAAACATGAGTAAATTCTACTTTCCATTTGCTTCCTGTTTTGAATAAAGTCTTATTATGAATTATTGAAATCACCCATGAATATACATCTTTGGGGCATTTAGCCCAAAAAAACTGAAATATTTTTTCATATGCATATTGCAGAAATATGATTCTTTTGATACCAGTTTGATGGCAAAACATAATCACTGAGCCCCAGACATTACAACCACAGACAATGCATGAGCTGCTGTAGTCTAAACAGCCTGAGAGACTTTCTGTGGGCTGATTGCTTTTCAAATAGTTTTTCTCTAGTCACTGTGAACACAAGACATTCAAAATTCACGCTGTAGGCACTGTCGTGTTCAGTGGTTTTAAAATGTCAATAACAGCATACAGCGCTGTTTATGCAACAGCCTTTTTCTTATTTATTTATCTATTTTTCTGTGCCAGCATTGTCTCATAGGCAGACTGTCACACTGACTCACAGCCAGACGGCAACCTGCAACACATCACAGTTTTTAAAACGACCCAAATTAATTAAAGTGTGAGATTTCATGCTCTGGACTGCAGCACCTCAGCTTGTTGAACATGAACATTCTCTAGAGAAAGGTGCACTACTAACTGCAGTTTGCATGCTATATGGCTAATTAGCCGGTAATCAGGTAATGAGCTGGTAATCAGCTGCAGAACATTAAACAGCATGCACACGGGTCCGTTTCAAGGGTGTCAAACTAAGCCATGAAAGGTCCAGTGTGGGGCAGGTACGCTGGACTCAACTTATTCAACCACATGAACTGTCTTTATCCGTTTTATCATTTTGTTGAATCAGGTATGTGCTTTCTTGGTTAAAACAAAAAGGCCTTTTCATGGATCAGTTTGACTCCCTTGCTTGTGGTCCTCAGTCCATCTGTATTAAGGAGTAGGGGCCAAACCAGTGTCTATACAGACCAAAGTGTCATGCAGACTATTTTCAAAGATCTCCTGTTTACTTGTTGCAACATGTTTTCTGTTTTGATCTACCTTGCAAGAAGGATTTATTTCACCTTTTTATATTGAGTACACTCAATCCTAATAAAGTTTATTGTTACAGAAATCCTCCCCCAGGTTGAATTCATTATAAATATGCTTTATCCCCCAATCCAGAGGCAGCTGGAGGCCCACCAGGAAGAGGGCATGGTGGTGTCCCACATGGTGGTGGCTGGGGTGGGCATCTGGATCGCCTTCAGCTCCGGCTCCACACTGCGGCTTTTCCACACCGAGACCCTGGAACACCTGCAGGACATTAACATTGCCACCCCTGTCCATAACACACTGCCAGGTAAGACATAATGTTGCTTTTATTTACTGACTGAGGAAATATAAATCCAGTTTGGTTTTAAAAAAACGACGTGTTGTGTATATTCCTTACATTTCTAAATATTAGAATAGTTTGGAATAACATTAAGCCTTTATAAGCAGAATTATTTGAGTAGAAATTTGCTTGTCCAGGTTCAGCTTTTCTGCTGATAATTTTTTAGCATCCTTTATAGTTTAATAGTCAGCATCAAACCACTGATTCAACTTTTACTTTTGTTTTTTTTATGTGGATTAAAACACAAAAAGCATCTATTGTGCTTTATTATACAGGATAACTAATAACAAAACATCCTGTATTCGTAGCGATGAGAGCCTGGTGGTTTAAGATTCAGTCATGGTGGTTCTGTGGTCTCACCATCTCTACCACATCAGCAACCACAGCCTCTCTTAGTCCTCCTGCCTGCCCTTGACTGCCAGTCAGTAATGTGATCTGCACTTCTGAGACTGAAACCTTTTAGAGAGTGTCAAACTGTCTGACGAAGAACAGCAAAGCGTAGTTTTTCTGTCTTTTGATATCTGATCATCTAGTCAAATATACTTATTCAGAAACAGGCCAGCATTCGTGGACCGTGATGCAGGTCCCCAGCCTCCTGCTTTTAAGTGCTGTCTTACTCGGCAGCAGCTCTGTAATTAGCTGACATCAGTGTAGGTGCTGTCATGCTGTCATCCTCTGTTAGTCCAAACAGTGAATCAGGAACCTCTCATTTTGTCTCTATTCATAGTGTTGCGTAAGGAAAACTTTTGACCTCATCAAGTCAAATTTAAGAAAAGTGGGTGCACTCCAGAAAAGCCTGTCTAAAAGGAAACTCCAGCACTCTGTGAAAACAAATAATGGGACATCCTTTTAATAACTGTGACATCACATTGATATATAGTGCATATTTGCAGCTCGTGGAGTTCAGTATAAGATAACATTTCCCAGCTATTTGAAAACATTAATCAAAGCTTGTGTAGGAATTCAGTATGATAATAATACTTCATCTCAAAAGGAGAAATAACACTTTCTCCACTATCGAGTGACCTTCATCCATCAGAATGTTATTTTGGCATAAAATATTAACTGTACTGACAAATTAAACAATGTAGGAAAAAAACAAAATGTTGTTTTTGTCTATGACAGGCCCTGATATAGCATTGCAAGTGAGTGCATTCATTTTGATGGGAACAGTGATTTGTTCCTACTATGAAAACTTACTCCACTTACATCACTCCACTATAATGGCTCATCTTTGATCTCTGAGTGTGTAAGGCAGCACAGATGTAAACCTGTCATTCACTGGGTTTTAATACCTGCAGAACAGCGTCAGAGACATGATAAATGAGCCATATATCACAGACTTTAGGAGACCAGATACAGTTTATTACAGTCAGACAATATTGGTTTTGAGGCTCTCACAAATTCAGTAGTTGATTGTGTGTCAAGTACTGTGCAGTGTGTGTATTGCTTCATAGTATAAGTAAGGGATAATGTACAGCGAGCAGGTGATTATTTTGAAGTGGACTTTAAGCACCTTGGCATGAAGTGATATTTACTGAGCAAAAATGACCTGCTTGCTGTGTATTATTCTGCTTATTACACAAAAAAGTCAATATTTTGACAGAAAATATTGTTGTCTTTTTTAAAAATACTTAATGTATGCCTTTCTTTGCATTACAGACATACAATATAGATTAGAACACCCAACAGTAACATACAAAGTGACAGAAAGAAAGCTAACAAAAACAAAACACATGCACACACCACTGCATCTATTGACAGTTCTTTATGTTCAGAAATAAGAAGCCAAAGAACATCTTAATTATTAATCATGAAGCAAAGCAATGCAGTAACACTGTTCAGAGCTTTTTGGCTTTAGCACCAACATTAGTTTTGCTGCTATGGCAATTGTTGTCATCACATTCGAAAATGTGCAGCAGTTGATTGCGAAACAACTTCCTGCTTTGTATGTTTAAGCCAAACATTGTCGCTGTCACACCAAATGACTTTTAATGCGACAGTGTGCCCGGGCTGAAGTCATCAGAGCGTCCTGCTGCTGCTGCTGCTTCAGATCTTGTAATCTGCTGCGTTACATCAGCTTGACCCAAAAACACACAGCCTAGAAGGATGATTGTGGTTTCTGTTTGTTTGTTACTTGCTTCTGCTGGTATTGTACGGACCAATCACTGCGGTGTTCAATAACTTCTCTGTCCATGCTGAGTAATGCAGACAGCTGTGGTTTGGCGTGCATTTCCTGAAACATTCTTTGTAATGTTGTCTTGAGGTTTTATATAGATTTCTTTAGCCATTGTCTCATTGCCTTCCTCTTCAAACTGGATTACACAGGGTTTCATTTCTTAAACGATGTTTTGATCTGGTTTTTGATGACAGCTGTGGTTTAATCTGTATCTGTCTTGTGGTGTGTCGTTAATGACTCGCCTGCAGTTGTTCTGTGAGATCCCATCTTCAGCATCATTAGCAGCGCTGCTGTCATTAGCCCAGTTTGGCCTAGACTGCATGCACATTTAGTCTTCAGAGAGACTTCTCCATTATTGCCAAAAGGTAGCAATAACATTTCAAAAGGCATCAGCAGTATTTAGGGGAATGACAGAAGAGAATGTGGAGGTTGTGTAACATCTGCTGAAGCAGGTTAGCACTTTTCATCAGGCTCCTCTCCCACTTCAAGCAGCATTTATTAACCAGAAGAATGTCACGTAATTAGCTTTTGGGGGATGGTTGTAAAATACCACTTTTCTATTGGAGCAGCTATGGAGACAGAATCCAAAACTGTGTAGGCTTAAATACAAACTGCAACAAAGACCCATCCACTCACAGCTTGTTGTATCCATGGCTACAAGTTGTTCAGTGTGGCACAATGGTGAACAGCACTGCTGCTGCTGTCTGCAGAGAAACCCCTTTTATAAACAGCACTGGCAACACTAGAAAACTCTACATTTTCAAGTTTCCTGAAGGAAATCCCTAATTGCATGTAAAAATGTAAGAGATGACCGTCTGCTCCAAGTGGCCACACTGACTCGATGTTGTGGGAGAATCTCACTGATACCCAGTGTTTATGGTTGCAAGTGGAAGGCCTCTTTGTCAGACAGATGTGAATGATAAAAGCAGCCTGCTTTGGGACCTCGCTGCCTATATTAGCTAATAGGATCCATGCAACCGCAGAGGAAGCTGGTTCTGGGACAGACCACCACATATGAAAGCTTTCATCCTCTGGGCCTCGCCATTAAGAGCTCACTTCCTCTGATAGACAGTCAGTTAGCCTGGAAATATGTTGTCCAATGTGTGTGGATATGGGATTTCTGACCATTTTTCACCATTCTGCAAATGTCCACAGAGGACTACATTCTCAAACGTAAAACTTTATTTAATATTATATGGAATTGTTTGTAATTATAATACATTATATAAACAATGTGTTATATGTCAGCTATTTTTATAAACGATAAAGTGAGAAAATGAAGAAACAATAAGAATGAAATAGCAAAAATGAATTTATTATTTAAAAATAAACCTTTTTTAAATCACGTCAAGCCATATTTTCTGCATTATATATTATCTAAAAACAATTGTACATATCAGACAGCATATATCATATAAACCAAAACAAATAAACTTTGATAGGCCAATATTGGCTAATAATCGTTTAATAATAATTGGTTGAGCTCTTCTTCTGAGTACCTTTGTATTTTACTTTAGTGCATTATCCACACAGAAGAAGTCTTTTTTTCTTTCCAGGGAAATTTTCCCCCTAAAAATCTCTATTAGCCTAAAAAATCCCATATTGTTCAGGCTCTACTTTTTATGCAGTTTAAACCACCACCATGGTTGTGTGGTTAGGATTTGGATATTTTTAATGAAGCATTAACATGAAGTCCATCTGTCTGCAGCTCTTTCCATGGTCTGTTTTGATCTGTGCTTTTCCACACAGTCCACAGTGGCGTTTATCAGCGCTGGCTGCTGCTGTGGAACAGAATGAGACCAAAAAATGTGCTGTTACTGCACAAACTCTGATGTAATTGGAACTGCCAACCAAACTGTTTGGACAGGAGGGACTGCCTGCAATCGATGCGTTGGAGTCGGTGTGATGGGTCTTTCATCTGCAGTTCTGTTCTCCATTAATGTGCATTTACTGAGACACTAACTAAAAATAATATCAGATAATGACAAGAAGTGACATTGTTCTGATACCTGATCCTTGAGTTCTGTGACCCTACTCAGCAGGAAGTCCGTATTATTCGGCAGGGATCTTATATTACATCCTCTAATGCAATTTTGTCCAAAGAACGCACAATCAGGCTCACAATGGGCGACATGGGGCGTTGCCTTCATTGTGAATGCCTCTGTAAATGGTGGTGTTGAATGCAGGAGGTGCTCGAGGTGAGGTTATCCCTCTCATGTTCATGCATGTTGGAGCAATTCTGCTGGCTCCCTTCAATGAAGACTGGAGATCCTTATCCACTTGCTAAAAAGACAGTGGGCTAATGTGCTGTAATAGCAGCCATTTTCTCTGTAACTCATAGCTATTTATTAAAGAATCCTGCAACTTGTTGATATAAGGAGTTGACTAGGTGTTCATTTTGCTTTTTTGCAGTAAAAACATGCTGTTTTATCTTTACATTCCCATGCTTAATCTGCTTAATATTAATATACAAATACTAACTACAATGAATACTTTCTGTTAAAAAGACAGTGATCACTTTTAGACATATTCTATTTAGATAGGTTTGAATGTGTATGTATACAAACTCTCTCTTTTAATTTTGGCAGTCAAATGTCAAATGCATACATAACCCAACAGAATGAGGCTCAAACTA
>JAOWBC010000248.1:15810772-15843626 GCA_028566105.1 Hypoplectrus providencianus | reverse complement strand
TACCATAATATATGTATGATATATACATATATATATATGAGTATTATGCACCTACAGAAAACATGTAATAATAGTGAAATTCAGATGTTACAAGCAAATAATATTTTTTGATTTTAGAACGTTTTCTTATACCATACCTAATTTCCGTTAAACGTTTTATTTAACATTTTGTAGCTCTGACTTATGTTGTACTGACACTGTGTCCCATTTAATACCTGTGGAGTTGTTCAGTTTGTCTCTCGATATTAAAAGCATCAGGAGAGCCTTGACTTGTTTTTATCTTGAGATACAAACCAATTTTGAACTGCCTTTGATCATAGGAATACATTTTCATTCCAATATAGATCTCACGGGTAGCTGCATATTGATACTAGTGGATTTAAGGCACAGTAATAATCAAGTAGAGCCATCACCTGTTGACTGCAGCGGAAGCTGACTGAAAGAAAGACTTGAAAGCATTTGTACCTCAAAGCGATGGCAGCCTCTAATGATAGGATCGGTTTTGGCACAGCACGTTGGCCACGTTTCCCTCAAAGCCTTGTGTGACAGCTCTTTAATTGGACTGCTCCGTTCCCTCAGTGCTCTAAAATGTTACTAGCCAGTATTGCTTGACTGCTGGTATAATTATTCAGCGATATAGTGTAATAAAATCAAGCAAGACAAAGTTGATCTCAAGGAATTCTGTACGTCTGTTTATGAATACAGGCAATTTCATGTTCATTTGGACCTTGATATCCCTCTCTGAGACTTACTGAATCATTTCTCCCCCTAATCAAGTGCTAACTGAGCGCTCATGCATGTAGGAGAATGAAGAACTCCGACTCCTTGGTGTTACAGTTAAAGCAATGTTTTGCGCCTCCATCAGAGGGTAATTACTAAAACCATGTCCAATTACCTTTGTGTGTTGTTTGTAGTTCTTCAAGTTAATGGCAGAAGTGCAGTAGTTGTTAAAATACAAACTCATTGTCATTCAGCCTGAGTAAATAAAATGTGTATATCACAAATGGAGCTTTGTGAGAGGTTGTATCCTTGACCTTGGTACTGTTGACATCTCTCTCTATCCGTCTCTTCCTTATTGCTCTTGTTTTTCCCTGCTGAACGCAAAGAGTAAAAAGACCCCTGTGAACCACAGCCTATATCAGTCAGATGAGAGAAAAGAGTGTGTGTGTGTGTGTCTCCTCTAGCCTGCGGCTGCAGATTAGCCATGAGAGCCACAGGATCGCCCCCGCTCTCTGACAAATGAGAAAAGCCACAGTGGCCCTGGCCAAAGTGACAGGCCAAATGGAAGCAATTCCTCCCGAGGCGGGGGAGAGCAGCTGTGACCAGGGCCTGCTATGCCACTCTAGACAGGACCCTATGTGTGCGTGTGTGTGTGTTTGTCTGGTGTGTTTGTCTGTGTGTTGGCTATAGAGACCTAACCCACAAGACAATTTCTCTCCTGGCGGTCCCCAGGAAGCAGTGTGTGTTGCTGACCTATGGGAAACCCCATCAGTTGCACATGACCATGCACCCTTACCTGGGGGGTATTCTGCCATGTGTGTTTATTTTACCATGCCCTGTTCTGCCCTGTGGTCTACAGGATGCATTTTTGTGAATTTCTGGTCATGCGTATTGTTTCTGAAATTTGACTTTTTACATATTAATTTGTGTGATTGCACAACAATCATTTTATACAGAGATTCCTCAATTTTGCTGTAGAAGAAAACCACCATTACACTTTACCTTTTTTGTACTCCTAACCAATAACCTGATATAGCCAATTAGGCTAGAAACCAGTCAATTCAGCTGACCTTGTGTTTTATTTGCTCAGGCGGATGCATATGGTCAGTCTCCCATTTAGACAGCTTTCCAGCAAGACTGGCCAATCACAGCTGTTTGCAGAGTAACTGAACTAAACAAAGGCAGCACGTTATTTTAGCTCTGCTCCGACATCCGCAACTGACCTAAAGGCGGACCACCTATTTTGCCCTTCCTTGTTCTTATCTTTCATACTGAGCAGAAAGGCAAAATAACGCGGTAACGCTCCTACCTTAAGCAGGCTGTGTGAAAAGGGGCTAAAGACTCTGCACATGGTTGTGGGACGTCAACCCAGCCTCACTTCAGAGTCCCGTGGATGTGTGAGTAATTAACACTGAGCCCTGATGGATTAAATACTACCCTGCTGAGATTGACTCTGTCTGCAGCCGTTGGCACAGTGACCTGCAACAAGACACTTTCAGGGGCAATGGTGGCAAAGAGTGATATGAACAACAGGGGTGGAAAGAAATGTGGAGGGTGTTTATCAGTCCCAAACCATCTGAAAAGACCGATGGATGCACAATGTTTGAGCGAATAGGCCTAAAAAAATGAGTATTAGAAGATGGATAGCTCAGGGTTGGAGGCTATTCCCACCAGTGTGTTGTATTCTGCCTCCAGTTCTGTAAGGCTATCTGTCAAGAGATATATCCAAAACCCGGGTATCCACACCGTCTCTCCTCCTTGTCTTTAAATCTCTCTGTTCTCCCCTCTGTCTTTCTCCCATCACCCAGGGCCAAGTGGATCAGGCTTTGCTTCGACACAGCCATCATAATTACTCCGTAGCGGAAGAATCAATTACAGCTGAGCACCATTATTTCCAGAATAGAGCTAAACATTAAAGTTTAAAAATTCCAAATTATTAAAAAGTCATGCTCTCAGGGACACATACAGAATATTTACTGTTAACAAATAACTTAATAACTTCACTCTGAATTATTAATTCATGGCTCACATTGGCTCGGCAAGGCTTGTCTCATGGTTAATTTCTCTGCCTTTATACATTGTTAAATATGCATCACTTCTTGACTACTCTCTATGAGCACTTGGCAAATCTGTCAGAGCTTTGTGACCTTATTAGAAAATCTGAGCTGCAGTTTTGTCTGTTGACATACTGATTTAAATATTCTAGTCAAAACGAATGCTTTGTTTATAGAAGGAGAAATAGATGTGGTTTCTTCTGCGCATGGTGTTGATGTGGGCTAGTTTGGCATAGCGTGATACAATTGATCATTTTTATCATGAGGAATGGCTGTTATTTAAGCAAAATGTCCTCAAGTCAGCCTTTTTCGACTTGCTTTTGAGCTAATGAGGTGGCTCTGATTGGAGCACCTAGCAATCCAGCAATCATGGGTCATGCTTTGGATGTTTTTTTATTCAGTATCAAGCTGTTTGAAGGTTACATTTGATTAATCAGTCATGCCACTTGAAATTGAAGTGGGGAATGATTCCTAATAAAACAAAGGTGAAAAACATTTAAGATTGCCTTTGGACATAATCTCTTTCAATTTAGAATCTTTAGCCAGTGAGGCAAAATTTTGGCATCAGAAGTGTTTTGGTTTCCATTTGACTCCATTTGTATTCTGAAATCATCAGCTATTACCTTAAGACAATTTTTTTTCTTAAAAAATCAAACAATAACAGTAAAACCACAATAACAAAAAACTAAAATTACAGCTAATTCAGAATGAGGATACATTATTACAAAAAAAAATCTTAAATATAGGTTAGAAATGTTTGCAATCTTTTATGTCTTTATTTATTTATGTTTTCACAATGCCACAACTTTTGGAATCAGGGTTATAGGTATCTGTTTATAGAAATTACTGGAAATGTCATCTGGATTTAAAACACCTACGAGAAAAGTATTGATGATGCTGCTAATCAGACAGTGCAAAGAACAGCGCACAGAATGGCATGGATATTGCTTTGGACAATAGACACAGCTCATGAAGGTTCAGGTAGTATATCTGGAAAGACATTTTTTTAATAGAATAGCTCTTCTTTCAGTGTATTTTGTTGCACATAAAATCAATGGCCAATTGAGACTGTTCTGGATTTCTTGGTTTTGATGCAGAGACTATCGGCTTTATCCAGTGTTTAAGCCAATTGCTGCTGATGGCACGTCTCATTCATTACCTCAGGGTATGTACAGAGAATATCACCATGGGGATTTATTTCCTTATTGGCGTTTTATGCACAGTTTAAGTTGTTGGTCTTCCATGAGATTAATGTTATTGCTGACTTGTTCTAATAGCCATTGCAGCAAGCAGCAAACATTCTATGTATCCATTACAGGTTACACATACAGTAGTCCGTGTAATGCAAATACCTTTTTTTCAGCCTCCCCTGTTACAGGAGTAATGAATGGAATTTAATGGGCCGAGGGAAGATTGAGAATAAGGAAAGTAAAGGTGCTTGGTCTTTTACCCCCTTCCAGCTGAGTGAATCAAAGACAATGTGGCAGAACCTGAAATAGTTCGCAGCTTTAGAAAAAGTCCCCAGGGGCTGTAAATTGGCTCTCAGAAGAGGGAAAAAGAAACAATTGCCCTTTACCTCCGAGGTTGCATGTCATCTCTCTGAAACTCACTACTGGGCAGATTAAGGTCAAGTAGACCATTCCCCCCCTTTTTTCCCCTCTCCTCTGAAGGGAGCAGAGAGAGGGCGAATAAAATGATGACAGGGAGGGATTGAGAGAGCGAGCGAGAGTAGAAACTGGGATTCTGAAGGTCTTTGAAAGAGGTTTTACACCCATCCCTGGTGGTTTTGCTCTCTCACTCTAAGAACTGTGTTGATAATGGCTGCTTGTCAAAGAGGATGAGCCCACTTGCTCTTTGTAACTCAGTCCTGCTGGTTCAGCTCATAGCCTCGGCATAAATATGAAAGAAACGTGATTTTGGGTTACTAGTGGTCCTGCGTTTTGGATGTCAGTGGCCCCTTAATGTAGCTGTTAAGGGTGCAATATTCTATGAAAGGACACTTTAGATATAGAGACATGAACATTACCTGTCTGGGTCCTGCCCTTAACAAAATTGTAGGCCTACTGAAATACAGTAAGTGAGCCACCTAAAGCAAGCTGATCACACATTTTGGCATTAACACAGACCATCGCGATGCCAACACCATATTATGTCATTAGGTACTCACTCGTCACAGATGATAAATCAATGAAACTGAAGTGGCAAGCCTGCCAATTGTAATTACTGAATCAATTGACACGCAATTAAGTCTTTTGTTTCAGTGGATTGTCCTGTCAATCAGGAAAGAGCTCCTGCACGTTCAGTAATGTGCCAGTGAATGGCATAACATTTTGCCTTTCCATGTCAAGGGCACAGTTACGAAGTCTGCCAGCAATTAAGAACTATAATGTGCTGAGCTGAGCACGGCAACAAAATAGGCAGCAATTTCTTCTGCTCCTGTTGAAATTATGCTTATCAGGTACCTCGCCTCAGCAAAGGTGAAGGGTCAGCCCGAGCAGGCAGGCAGCATTTCTCCACATAATTGAGAGAAGTTTGGATTTAATTGTATAATTAATCTTGTCGAATTAAGTTACACAGAAGTCCGACCCCTAAATTAGGCAGTCTGGAATATTTTAAATTGCCTTAATGTGAAATCTGGCTCCAGAATGCACTTTGTTCTCTCCTGATGGTATGAGGTAAGTTTTTAGCCACGATGAACACGGCATGCTGTAATAACCTGTTAGCAGTTCTTATCACGTCGTTCCTTTATATGATTAATTTCCTCAGAAAGTAATTGCAATTTCAAAGAGAGCCTCATTTTATTGTATAGCTTATTGTGGGCCAGTGAAGGGAAAATATAAAGACAGAATTCATGGTAGCGCTCATTAAACTGAATTTGAACATCAGTCTACGTTTTTGACTGTTGATCTTTTTGATGAGGGTTTAGTTCTGTAATTTATTGTTCCGCTATCCTACTGTGTTCCCCTTTTGGGAATTGATTAGCATATTCAGTTTACAACTTCCTCTGTGTGCCAAGTAGATTAACTTGACTTTGGAATTATCCTGAAGTTGTCACAATTTAGAAGTCATAGTCTATGTGCTTGTGACAGCATCAAACCAAAGGGTTAACCTATATGAACCAGCACCATGCTTATGTAGTGATTAATATAACAGAAGGCATAAAATAATTTTCTGTGCAACTGGACTCACCTGATTAACCTTTAGTTTCCTTGTTGTAATAAGGATTCTGTTGTCTCATGGGTGAAATTTAGTAATTCATCCAATATCAATATGGCTCTTCCAATATAAATAAAATATAAGAACCTTATAATCTTTGAAAGGTTTTCAATTGTCTTATTCTTTACTTTTAATATATGAACCTGAACAAATGCATAGTACCCATGTTTTATTTACTTTGGCTGATTTGTCTCTAAGACAGATTTCCAGGCTACCAGGCCTGGGCTGGGCCTCTAGCAACCATTTAACTATTATGGGGCGGGTTGATACAGTGACTGTCAACTCACAGAGTCTTCATGTCACGCAAAAATGTGACAGTATTCCCTTACACCAAGGACGCTAAGAGAGCATAAACCTAGCTTAGTAAGGACGAGCACCATTGAAGTATTTTTCTAAATAACCACAAAAGATGCAGCTGTACATCTTTCAGTTGAAGCAATATTTTTTTAATTCTGTTGCAAAAAACAGGAAAACAGGTTCCCAGACCTAAATGCTCCAGACTTTGTTGCAATTGTAATATGGTTTGGCGATGTCAGCCATCAGGACTTGGGCAAGCCCTTTAATAATGACTACATGATCTGAGTAAAATAAAGTACATTTTATAGAACTGAAGAAAACATGCAGACTTTCATTGATCTTACCTTTGATTTGGAAGAAGTTAAGTTCCTCTCATTTATATCTTTTAAAATTTAATATCCAGGAAATTTGGTGCTTATCATTGGACAAAAGGCTGTTTTGCTAATCTAAAGCAAAATAAAGCACAACTTGACATTTAATAGCAGCCCTTAAAGAGACCCAGGCTTTCCTTCAGTAGTGTAAATGAAAAGGATCTGGTTGTCTCAACTGGGATTCAGATCTAGTTTCCTATTTTTTTTCCTCCTTTCACAGGGCAGAGATTAATCTGTAGCCACCAGTGAATAGTCATGTTTTCAACACTTGCTGTATATATGTACTCTATAGAGCATAGATTATATCCTTGAATGTATGCACATGGATCTTGAATCAATAAGTGGTTCGTGTACATGACAAATTTATTTCATAAACCTTAAGTGCTTTCGTTGACATTGTCAAAGCCACATGTGTAATTATGACCTGTTACTGAGTAGCAATCTGTCAGTTGAGCTCACCGCCTACGCTCTTTAATACCACCTGCTGAGCTCCGTCCTATAGAAGGTCGGTAATTCTCATTGAGCTGCAGTGTAACTGGAGTGTATAGTGTCCATGTTATACAATACAATATCATAACCTTGTCGTAAATCTAAAAGCTTAAACTCCATCTCAAAACAAATGAATGCACCTCACAGTATCTCAGCCAGATAATCTTGTTTCAAGTCATAGTTAGGAGTGCATCCCACAGCAGTGTCTCTCAACAGACTTTGCAGAGATTAGAAACACTTGAGTGGAGATTGGTTTGGGAGAGAAAAGCCAGTTGAGGGCGTCATGCAGGAAGGGATCAAAAGTTGGAGGTATCAATGCACTGACAATAATCTAAGATGTTGATAATGCTAATATGAAGTAGTTTGAATTCATATACAGTTAAATATGGACTAATTACAATCTAGTGCACAAGATGCGTGCATACACTATCTGCAGCATTTGCTGCAGATAGTGTATATTTTTTATGTGTTATTTTGAATTTGTGGAGTTGACTCAACTCTAATGACAACATTTGTGTTTACTGCAGTATGGAAATGAGAATGCACGTCCGACCGTCTACTGCCTCGAAAGTGGGAGGCCCCTGGGGTATTTGCCAGCATAATTCTCTTCTTAACACAACGACCTTACTCTGCTGTTGTTGTCAGATTTAGTAACAGCCGACGCATGAGAGGAGCTGGTAGGAAAAAGTCTCCTTCGGCTTGTACGAATGCCAACAGTGTGTATGAGCTTTCAAAGGGCCCTCTTTTATGTCGGTGACGTATGACTGTTTCTGTGTAGACGGCATCTCAGGGAGAGAAACGCTACCCCAGCACAACACTGCTGTCACCCAGAATACAGATGGGGGATCTGCCCTTGTGCACTTTCCCTGAAGTACGTACTTACATAGATGGCTCTATTCTGCACTGTTGTGTGTGTTTCAGTGTAGTGTACTTTCTGCAAGTGGTGCAATGTGCGGTTGCTGCAGTGGAGTATTCTGGAGTGTGATTATTTTTAGTGTCTGTTTGTCCCTGTTTCTCTCTGTTACCAAATTGAGAATGGTATCTCTACGATACACTAATTTTTGGTACATGGAATAATGCAAGACTCTCAAAACAAGCAAGGTCAGAGACATGATTTTGTGCTGGTCGATATTAGTGGTTCTTTATTTTTTTCATCCAGAAGGGGCGTACTTTCCTGTCCCTACAGAGAACATCAGGATAGCATTAATGCTGTATGGGAAAATTGTCTCAAATTCAATTCTAGCCACTGAGACTTAAAATGTTTAACATTTAACCTTGATACTCCCATGATATTTTGCAAAAAGGCATTTCTTTCTTTGCGACATCCATTGCAGCACACTATTGTGAAATTGAATCTAGCTGCTTTTTTAGGACCTCCATGCTTTATTTGGCTTCTTCCTCTTTTCCCAATCCGTCTTTGATTGTTCAGGGAAATCTTGTGAAATGCAAATGGGGCCAAACAGAATGTAATTGCTGCTGTGTGATGATTACGAGGGAGAACTAATGATGTCCCAACACCGGGGTCAGGTAGGGTTTAATTAGAGGAGGCACAATCAGTGTCACTCCACTCTTGCGCTCTCCTGTTCCTGGTGCTTGCCTGGTCCTGTGCCAGCTCGCTCTCCAAGAGAGTTTAAAGAAAATGGGCTGCTGATGTGAAAAGAGAGGGGGTGGGTTGCGTGGAGGGGGAGACAAAAATTAATGTAGCTAAGTTCCTTTGTTCATAACTGGCCTGTTTTGGAAATGGAGCCCCATAAGAAGCATTGGCCTGTCTGCAGATAAAGGTGGAGGTTAATGAACGGAGCAGAATGGAAAAGGTCACCATTCGTGCTCCTGAAAACATTGTGTCCATTGTGAGAAAAGCCTTGCGATGCGTTTAACTAAACCCATGCAGGGTGGCACGTACGCTCATGCTAACCTCAGAAGCAGAATGAAACATCTCCCATGCCTTTCAGTGTGATCATGAATTATTGTTCAGCAGGAATATGTTGTGTAACTGAGCAGATTACTCAAACAAGGAGACCAGATTGGACAGATGAGTGAGACCAGCCAAGGAGAATAACTGTGGCCAACATTCCTGATTATCCAATCAGCGCTCCAAAAACATCAATTCCATCTCGTCAATAGATAATTAAGAGGGATAATTGGCTGGCTGCGCTCTGGGCAGACAAGCACTGCTGGTAAAGTTCCATCCCTTACCTCAGCATCATACACACACACACACACACACACACACACACACACACACGCATCCAGCAGAGACATCTGTCCACTGAAGGTCAACACTGTATTTGATACAACAGGATGACAGGAGTTAAAAGCAGAAATGTAGAAGTAGGAAATTAACTTTTAGTGATTTTGGAAACTGAAAATGTTTTTTTAAATAAATGTAAAGTTAATCTGAGAAGGGATTTTTGAAATTCAGAGATAATCAATATGCTATGCGATAGAGTGGATTTTTAAACTGGAATAAAAATACACTATTATAATCGCAAAAGTACAGTAGGTTGCTTTCTTTATCAAATTAGTCATTATTATATATTACACTTACAGTGTTTTACTTTGTCGACCAATAAATAGCTAAACAATCATTAGTACCCTAATTAAATAATTTTTTAATCTTTGCTGACCATTTTATTAAAGAATAAATGAAAAGAAAATTCAATATTTTTTTTTTTTTTTTTACGCACAGGGTGACAATATATCCTCCATTGACCAAATGTAAAATTTAGCAAGATTACCTTTTGAGATCTTGAATGGTCCAAGTGGAGAAACCAGTCAGCCATTCCACATAAGAATAATTTCCATGTGGTCTTTGCTGTTTTGAAAGCACTTTTAAGGATTATCTTGCTTGGCAACTAAAGGCCCATTTTTACAAGGGCACTACCTCACCCTTTAGGAAACCAGAGTTTTTTTCTAATTCTCGACCAACTTGCTCAGAGCTATTCATCCCTTTTAGATCCATGAGTGTCTGTGAAGTACAGGCCAGCAGATTTAAGCAGACAGGGCCAGAGATTTAAAACATTGACCTGCCCGGTCTCAACAGCTGTGTGCTAATCCATTCCATTGCTCTGACTGTCCTCCTGCTTTTTCCTGCTCTGGTGAATAGCAAGGTCCTTAATGTGTGAGATCAAGAGGAAAATAAGGCTCTCCAAATGGAATCAAATCACACGGAGGGGCTGCCCGGCTCGCAGCAAAGGGCCTCGGCTGCATTAGGGCCAGAATAAGACAGAGCAATTGGACTGTAATTCCCTTTCCAGCTATTAGCCCGTCACAGCTTGCCGTTTGCTCGGTTCGCTTCTCGCCCCCCCTCCCTTCTTACCAACCGGTCTTTGATTAATTCATTAATTCACAAACAGAAGCTGAATCACATCTCAGCACTCGGTCGACTCAAATTGGATGCAGGGTAACAATCAGTCCCTCCCACCCCAGACTGATCTGACAAATAAAAAAATACAGCATTACTGAGTAAATAGATCTCTGTCCATTCGGCCTGATAATTTGTTGCATTTTCATGTTTTATTTATGCTCAGAGAAGCTGCCTGCTCTCGTATATCACAAACCCAACGAGGCAAGGCAGGGGTAGGGGTGTATTGATTTGGGTTGACTGTGCACCCCTCCACACAGCCCTACCCCTACAGCCATTGCTACGCCCCTTGCAGTTTGTATTCGTCTCAGGCTTTTAGCCCTCTAGCCCTTGTGCATTGGCTCTCATTCAATGGTCCCTTTTCTTGGCTCACACAAGGCCCAATCCCATTCCCATGCATTCAATATTCCCATTATAAGCTCATTAGTCTAGTCATTGTTTTGGGCTCATTAATAGGATATCCATCGCCTTAGACACCTCTGAATTACCATGTCACAGTGTGGCCCCTTTCAGAGCATCAACAGTGGGTGGATTTGCAGAGTTGCGTGAGCGCGTGCGTCTTCGCTTGTGTGTGCCATGTCGACCTTGAGTTTGCTGACATGCCAGCCCCTCTAGAAACCTGCTGACACACTTCATGTCGATACACATGCACCCATACATACACACACCAAAGTCCTCTCTCCTCAGCCTCTGTTCCCCGCCCACTCGCTCCCAGAGGCTTGTCCGTCAGTGATGCAGGAGACAGCGGAGCGAGCGGGCTGGGGCTGGATCAGGGTTTTTAACATGCGAAGCAGGTCCTCCTGTGCGTACATATTGATCCTCGGAGGGCTCCCAGGCCCCCTTTTCCTTTCTTTCCCTGGCAGTGGAGGCCATTCATCACGGAGGCCATGACTGGAGAGCTCAAACAGCCGTCTCTGTCAGAATATGGGCTGCGCCGGGCTGTGCCGTGCCACACCGAACTGGCCTCTCTCATCAGGAGGGATGAAGCCTTGACACAGTGGCTCATGGCGTGATCTGTTCCTTTCAGTCACAGGACTAGGCCATAGCATGCTGGTCCATGCAAAGTCATGTGCTTGTAAAGCCAAGCTTCCCCTTAACTGCTCTATGGGATCGTGGTCTTATACTCTCACATGTTTTTATCGATTTGCAGGGAACAAAAAAAATCATATAAAGAGGATCCAAGCTGATTTGGTGAAAGTAACTTGTGATGTCAATGACAAGAAAACAATCACGTTTTTTATAGTGCCTCTTCTGTAGGTCCATTTTTTAAATCCACACTCAAGGAGGAAATATAAATCTGAATATCCGGGTCATGTTTATCTCTGACATCTTTCCCCCGGCTGGTGATTTATGCAAGTCTCCTGCAGTCTCCCTTCCTTCCTGCCTCCTGCCACACCTAGGTCCTCCCCCGCACCCTCATGTTTGATTGATAGTGACTTTTGACGCCATGGGGAGATGTGCATCCCAGCTGAGCTGCCGAAGCTGGGGCTCCAGCCTCAGCCTAAGTTTGGACCGCGACAAGGACAAACAGGGAGAAAGACAGATGGTGGGAGGGAGCAGAACGGAGCGTGGCCTCAGCGTCAGATGTGTTTTAAATAACTTTGACAGAGGAGTTTGAACCGTCTCTCTGGGCTGGAGCTAATCTGATGTGAGAGGATGCCACACTGAGGCTGATAGGACACAGAGATAGAGGAGGGGAGGGAACGGCAGAGGGAGGCATAGAGGGAGAGAGAAAGGGTAATAGAGGTGCTCACTCAGCTGGTGGGAAATTTGCCCTCTTCATCTTTTCATCTCTCCAACCTCTCTCTTTCTCACTTTGCCCCTTCCTCCCTCACCCAGTTATATCCATTTACCACCAAGCCTAGATTCTCCTCTCCTCTCCTCTCTCTTTCACACTTTGCGTCACGCTCCCTTTCGCCTCCTTCCATCTCTCTCCCTGTCGTCCCCTTCGCTCACCCTCTCCCCCCGCCTCACCGCTTCCTCCCTCTGTCTTTCACAGACGTTTTAGGAAGTCACAGCCTCTCCCTTCCATTTATGAAATTGCTCATGTTATTTCCTGCCCCCCACCCCTCCTGTGCCCAGCTCTCTCATAAGTCTTAGTGGATGCATCCTCTCTCCGCAGATAGTCCCAATCCTCCATCTAGAAAGCACACAGCTGAGTGACCAATGCTCTAAAAAAACAAAAATTCATCCGGAGGGTAATATTCTCAGACAGCACAACTAGCCCCTGACACTGGGACCAAGCCATAACGCTGAACATCCATTCTTAATCCCCACCCATGGCCTCTTGTTTACCTCATTGCCCTCTGGCCACAGTGAAAAGGCACATGCTGCCCCATTTTTCCCCTTGGCTGTGTCTTTTTTTATGGCTTACTGCTCTAAGGCCATAGCTGTTATGAGTGTTGTCCGAGTGCTGGTGCAGTCTGAGAGATTTACAAGGCCTCAAAACATTTTTATTTCACGTAATGGTAAAGCACTGCACCTGTTTCAAGGCTTTGGGGCACCACAATAGCAGCAGTATGGAATTCTGCATTGAAGAAGAGGATAACACTTTGAAAACTTGTTAACAAGTGTAAGACTAAATGAATGAGGCAATTGATGAAAATCAGATTATTACCAGCATTTCAGTTAAATTAAGCAACATGTTAAACCTGCATTCATAGATTTTCTGGCCACAATCTACAAACACAACACGAACATATTATCACATTAAGATAACATGAAGACAAATGCCATATTCATACATCCAACTGACACTGAGCACATTAGTATTCATTTGTAGATGAGTTATATGAGAAATGTAGATCCTGTAATCACTCTTAATGTAGCCTTGTATTGGATTTCCACCAAAGCTGCCAAATGCTCTATTATGTTCACCAGCCTGCCGCTTACTGTCTGTCTCCTGTTTGATGATTTGCAAAAAATATAGAATGGAATTTTAAAAGCTTTAATTTTTTTCTTTAATGTTTCACCTCAAGTTTCTTGCATTTTGTGTCACTTTTTGACATTATCTCAATTCATGTGTTTTTCAAATGAAGGCTAGTTTCTAGTCCCCAATCTACTGTATTGAATACACACAGTTGTTACTAATATCTTTCTTATAGTATATTCAGCAAATGTTATATACAGAAACAGAAAAAACCTTAAAGAACAATTTCACATGACTGTATTCAGGTTATTTTAGACCATGTGACTTTAATAAACTGTTCCCTTATTCAGAGTAATTAGATATAATGTAGTGTGCATCGCATTCATGTAACCCTTACTCAATACAAAAGCCCCATATGACGAGAATTGCAAGGATGCATGTACCTAACCTGTGAATGTGTGCATGCAATACTAATGTATTTTTCACGTTGGAGTGTGATGTAGAGCAGAACAGACAGAGAGCCAGACAGAAGGAAGTAGGGAATGAGTGTCAACTGGTGAAAAAGAAAAAAAAATCCAGGGGAACCTTGATAGTGCTTGGCTTTCTGTGGCTGGATGAGGGATGGCAGCGTAAGGGAAAGAGAGATTGAGTGAAGGGTGTGTGTGAGGTGGGTGGGGGCGCGGGGGGATGTGGCGGCCTGTCCTTGTGCCTCCTCCACTGCACTCCTCTCTGCCTTCTCCTCTCTCCTCGCAGCCTGTTTCTGGCTCATTACCCCCTCCGCCAGCCGACTTCTCCCAGGGCGGCAGTGAAAAGAACTGTCCTCTGTCGCTCTCACCGACAGCCGCAGCCTGAGCACTGCCCTGCCCTCCTGATATTAATCAACACACACACACACACACACACACACACACACACACACACACACACACATACTCCCTCAATCTTGTGCACACGCTTTCCCCAGCGAGCTCCTATGACGGACAGGTTGGTGGGCAGCCGTCTCTTCTCCTGGCCCTCACTTGCAAATGAGACGTCTAACCTCATGGAGAAGCAGGCGAGGGACAGGATATTAGAAAAGTTTTATTGGGAGGAAACTTTGTTTTTATTATATGGTCTTGTGTGAGTGACTGTGGGAGGAGATGCTAAATGTGTGCTTAGTGCTGCTGGGTAGTTTTGTATTTCCCTTGCATATTTTGAAATGAATTCTAAAGATAAAACTGATAACTGCTGTACATTATGGAGAGTCAGGTGAGACCAATATATTCAACCATTGATGGCTTTTGTTGTTTTGGATAATCCTCAATCCAAACATAAAAAGGGACTCCCCAACATAAAAACCAAATCTAAGTAAAACAATGAAACCTACTATCATGCTCACATTAATTGACAGTTTTTATTAATTTAATAATTAATTAAATAATTAATTATTTATTAATTACCTAACACCAATCTGAATCAAATGTTTTACTTTGTATTTTTGTTAATGTTATAATGTTCACCACAGAAACTTACCAATATTTTGAAACCCTAAATTCTGCCTTTTCAGCTATATTTTAAACTGCTTAATTATGTGAATACAATTTAAATTTATGTGGTTGGAAAACTATGGATTGGAGATTTTAAATATCAGCCACTCAGTGTCATCCTTTGCTAATAGGGTGAACTTTATTGATTGTAAAACTAGACTTGACTGACAATTGACAAACCATAAATATGTTTCACACTTCCTGTCAGTAGTGTCAGTGGAAAATACCTCATAACAGGGGCGGAGTCAAACATTGTTATCATTTTTGGCTCTGCCCAAATCTATAGGTCTTTTCTGATAAAAAATAAAGTGTTAGGTTCTGTCAATATCTGTAAACATATTGTCTAAAATATCATTAAACAGATGTGATAGTTGCTAATACCCTTTGACATATATTAAATTGAAAACTGATAAAACCACAGGATTGATTTTTTTCTTTTTAAATATACACTGTGAATACTGAATTTGATTAATTCTATTTTTATGTTTTACAGAACATTCTTATATTTTTTTGAAAATGGGCTGTATATTGGTCTTTAAACTTAATGAAAAGGCTAGTTTAGACGACTGACTCACTCTCCAAAGCGCTGTACTGTGTGCATTACACACTGTCGTCTCTTGCCTAAAGATATCCCAGAGCGTCAGCCCACCCCAACCCCTCCAGCCGTCTTACCCTCTTTGCCCTATCTTAAAACCTGCGCCCGCTGACAGTCTGCCAGGTGTGCCCATACCCAGGAGACATGCCCGGTGTCACCAAGCAAAGCGGGCTCACGTTGGCCGTGAAGAGAGGCGAGATGCCAGCTCAGCCACAGAATAACTTTAGGGGGGGACGGAGAAGATCCCTGATGCTGGTATGTGTGACATTAGCTGGCTGACTTCCCTCTCCTCTCGGCAAAGCTCGTGGCCCCAGCTCTGCCTTCACACGCTGACTGGGTATGTGACCCGGTGTCCAAGTGACATATTCCCTGGCAGGGAGTCAGAATATGAAATGATCGTATTATTCACGTCCTACCTTTGACATTGTCTGTTCCCGGTGCAGCAGGCAGCACAGATAGAGCTACAATCTGGCAGTGCCGTCCACCTGTGGTTATGTGTCTAATCATCAAGTGAAGAAAAACCCAGGAAATTGAACATTGGCGAGCACATGTCTCTCATGTGTGTTGTTACAGAGCATCATTCAAAACAATGTTATCATAGATAATAGTATAAGAGTATCCGATTAGTATCTCCTGGTTTGAAGCTGTGCTAAAGTTTAGCTTCCACTGTTGTGGTGCTGTCTCCCGGGTTTTCCTGGAGTCTTCCTGTTCTGATGAGAGCAGCTGGACACTGGGGAGTCCTCGTCTCCTTTCTCAGGCAGACTATGCAATTTAAACCTGCCTCAGGCATGTAGATATTACTCCCTGGCGAGATGGCTGAAAATTAATGGAAATTGTTTTAGAGGAATCATTATTAACATTCTCCTTTGGATGCCCTTTTGTCATCTCAGCCCTGTCGCCTCTCCTGTTTTATTCTCACGCTAATTTATGCAGCCGTTGACATTCCTGTCGGTGTGTGAATGTGCTGGGAAATGTGAATAATCAGACTAATAATTAGTAATTGCTCCGTCACTTCAGTGGGCATATATTTTGGCATTAGAAGACTATCAATCATGCATTTATTATCTTATTTAGCTGTTGTTTCCCCTCTTTTCATTGCTATCATTTTTGCATTTTTACCTCCCAGTATATGATTATGTGCCAGTCAAGGCACCACTAATGCACATTGAAGAAGGTATTACAGTTTTTCTCCTCATGTTTTTCCCATGGTGAAGAAGACTTGGTTGTAGTGTAGTATAACATAGCAGACTCACTCATCTTTGGAACCAGGAAATCACATTCCCTCACACATACGACTCAATTTCACACCCCAAGCGGGATTAAGAGGACTCTTCGCTCCGGGCCTGCGCAGGAAAAAGGGTAAATATTACCCTTGTTCCTGGTGCCGGAAAATCCGCTATTTAAATGGAGAGTAATATAACTGACATTTTCCAGTTCATTATGCAGCCCCTGACCTTCACGATGTATGACTTGGATACTTCCCTGGCAAAAGGCGAGGCCTGGTTCTCCCTAATGGGAGATGTTTGACCTTGTCGGGAACTAAGGGGAGGTCAGGGATGAAAAAGGCTGTAATCGCCCCATGAGAGATGCAACGCAGCAGATGGACACCTACAAAAATTACTAAGAGCACTGTAACACTCAAAATTAGGAACTCACAATATTGATTTTCAAAAATCTATACTGGTAATGCAATCACCAATAATATCATGGTTTTGTATTTTCAAGAAAAGCTCAAAACCTTTGGTTTAAACACACCTGAGAGTAGGAAAGGCAAAGATATAGTGAGCAAAGATAGATGAATAAATATTCCATAGCTCGGCCCAAACTATTTTTCAAACTAACTTTAATGGGGACAGACCTTTCAATGTAACCTGAGGGGGGCTGTAAACGTATGTTATATTCTTAAATTAAAGTACATCAGATAACTGCACAATTGTATTTTGTTTTTTAAAAAGCATTTTGCCTCAAAATTCAAAACTTCTAATAACCCATCTAGTCAGCTATGTCAATGTATTTAATACTCAATCCTGCTGACGAACCACCTCCATCTGATGTGTAGATGTTGCATTTTAGTCAGTGAACACACTGTGGCATTGTATTATCAGCTGATTTTTTTTTGTCCACTGTAATTTCTATATCAGAATAACACTTAACATAAATTATTTATTATCAGAATTGATCAGTAACAATGTATAGTGTTCATCCAGACTTTCAACAATTTAAGCAGCACTTGCTCAGATCTGTGGATTTATAAATCTTGAACTGAAATGTCTAGACTACAAAAATGAGCAAATAAGTGATTTGTGTATTTTGGAAAGCGATAATGCCTATGATACATTATGTACATTTCTGATCCGTAGGGATAATCTATAGCTGTCTAATGTGTATTACATCATCTGGTCGTCAGATTTCTGTTTATCTCTGTTTGTGGCCAAACTGTTGAAGCTTATCACAGATGGATTCAACTAATCTTCAACTGGCTCTTTGCCTTTATGTCCAACTGTACTTTAAAGACTCCTCAGGATTCCAGATAAATCCATCGCACTCAGTCACCAAACGTAATAGAAAGTAATCATATCGGGAGTCTTTCACGGATTAGGCTGTTTTGAATGTGACTTATAATCTCTTCCATTTGTGTGAACTACAATGATGTGCACTGGGCGCCTGGCAGAGATAATCTTATTACCCAGTTGGCTTTTGTTTTCTGCTGCCTTGCTTTTATTCTTTATTAAAACATTTTGCTGCATTAAACATGCTAATTTGTGGCTGGGCATAATTGGGGTCTTGCTTTAAAAAAAAACCTCTCCCCTGTTTGGTAGAAGATTAGGAATTTCATCTTCAGGATTATGTATAGAGTACAGTGAAAGCCCATGAAATAGTCTTGCTTTCCATTATGTTTAAAGCCACTCAAGCTTATTAATGTGAAAGGAAAATGTATTATTCTCCACACAACAGCATTGTCATATGACAAAGAGATGTCAGATGGCAGCTATTTTGATTGATGGGATTGGTTGGCTGATTAGTTCTTGTCCAATCAGTATGCTTCGGGGATCAAATTCATCAAGCCAATCAGCTTTCAAACAGACAGACAAATCCTGGCTATTCTAGTTCAATGTATTTTCAGGATTGTTAGAAATAGCCCAACATTCACTGTCAGGGCTGCAACAGCAAAGCTGTCAAATCTTTCTATTCAACAATAATCAGAAATGGAGCGGCAGCAAACCTAGCTTTGGACACCAGAAGGGAGAATGTGAGGCAGATAAAACCCAGCAACTCACGCAGGAATCCTCATTGATCGCTGGTGGCTTTTCATGAGCTTCAGATGTAGAGAGATCAGAGCTTCAATCTTACTATGAAATGATATCTCACAATGTGAAATGGTTCCCAGATCTGCTAAAAAAAAAATGTCAAAGAAAGTGCAAAGAGAATATTCAGGTGTCAGTATTTCTGCCTCGTTCACCTAGGGCTCTAATAAGTGATCACACAGAAAACGGGGAATCTCTCCCCCATAATGGTGAGCAACTTTTGATTTTGTGTCAAAACATATTTAAAATTTGAACAGTGCCGTCATTCCTGTGGCGTGCCGCTCTCTCCGTGGGGCTTGTCACAGGAGGCGTCACGGCATGCAAGCTCCAATACACGGGGCTTCTTTCATTTCTCTGCCTGACATGTTAAGTGTGATGCTACAAAGAGGTTCCATTTTAATTGTTTGGACAGATCACTCAAGGGAGAGGGGCTTTGATTTTGGGTGTTGACAGAATAGGCACAGGCTTGCTGAGTTGCTTTGGTGTCTGTCTTGCCAATCCTGGCACTGCTCTGTATTGATCGTGATAGGCTGTTTACCTCAGGCCGCACTTAAGCTAAAGGCCAAGCTTTGTCCAACCTTTCACAATAGCTATTGCTGGGGGAATTAGGTTACTAGAAATAATGTGGAGATGACTTGTTATTGCTCCACCCTTTTGGATTTTGTACAAAAAATCCATTCAATCAAATCTTGACTCTCAGTCAATTTTTATTGGATAATCTTTCAGGTAGATATGAGGGAAAGCTATTCAGGAAGCTTAGTGACAAATAAGCCATTGATCTATAAGCATGAGTCAACTGTATGTGTAATATCTGTATTAAATAAGACGAATGGGTGCTTGAGCTGTGCCGTGCAGGCACTTTATGAAATAGGAGTATACTTCTATGAGTGGTGAGAAATCACCTGTTGATGGCCCATAATGTAATAGAACATTCCTTTTGAATGGGCGGGAACCATAATGTCACACAGTCCATTAATATTCTCCTGCTGTGCCCACATCTTGGCTCTCTGCTCTAGGGGAATGATTAGGGTGACGGACGATGGGGCGATGACACAAGAAAACAACTTCCCCACCTCCCATCTTCTCCTCCCCACCCCTCCCTTTTCTTCGCCTCCCCTCAACCCTTCAACACAACAGCCACAAATTACCCACTTTGCTTGCAATATTATCAGGGCTGATCGTTGGTGTCCATAATTAGAGTCTTAGTGTCGTCTAGCCTCCATTAGGCTAACAATAGAGCCTTGGAACAGGGCCACTTTGGGCAAATAACATGTTGAGAACACTTGACTTTTGTGAAGAGATAGTGAAAAGCATCTGAGGCCATTACTGATCCAAACAGCTTTGAATGGTTCTGTGGCGAGGGGCTCTGTGAAAGCCACAGATAGGCAGCGTATGGATTCATCTCCATTGCAGAAATCGCACATATGCATGGGCAGAGATGCATAGGATGCAATCACAAGCGGAAACACAGACACAAACGTCTTGATGCTCAAACGGTGACAGTGTTTTCCCTTTCTGCGCCCATATTTCTTTGACAGAGACACAAATACAAATATCATCACACTGCACGCTACAGCCTAGTGGAGCTTGTATTTCAATCACACGGCGTTAGATAGCTTGCTGCTGAGTTTCCTCCCAGGCTACGGAGAGAGAGAGCGCGCTCTGTATTCTGAGCCCAGTCCCCGTTTGATCTCCGTCATCGCCCCTCTAAGACATCATTGTGTAACACTGTAAAAGCGGACGGCTTCATGGAGCGAAGGAAATATCAAGGAAGTTATTCATAAATATTAGATAAGATCAAAACAGCCAGTTGCTCTCAGACTCTGAGCTCCTGGGTCAAGCCATCCACATCCCTTTGATTTATTTTTTTTCCTTCCACTCAGGCTGAGCAGGGAGGATTGAGCATGCATTGAAATCGAAGCCCCCCCCACCCCCACACCCCCTGGAAAACAGGAAAAATATGAAAAAAAAAAAACACAGAGTCCAATCCTGTTACTAATAAGCCACTAATAAAGCACAAATCTACTGTTTTGTTTCATTTCTGATCAACACTTTTCATTATTCATAATTCTCTTGTTTTGATTACCGTCCCTAACGCACAGCACGCTGAACCTGTGGAGATTAATAGGCTGCATTCTCCAAACTCTTCCTCCTCTCCTCCGGAGCTGACACAAATTGGTGAAATATCACTTTGATCATGCCTCCTGAACAACAAACAAAACACAAACCTAATTAGCCTAATTCAAAATCGTTCCAAATGCTTCTGTTTTTTTATGAAAGCCTTCCTTCTCTGTGTTGTTGTTAAGGGAAAAAAACTAAGTTGGACAGAGTGTCAGTGTTTCACCTCTGTTTAGTGTGTGTGTGTCTGTGTGTGTGTGTTTTAACTGAGCAAATGAGTCCCCAAATCTGACCTTTGACCTTTCATTTGACAGAAGGCAGGAGGCACCAATTGCTCTGATGCATCAGTTCTCTTTCCTCAAGACCATTTATGCCAAAAGCAAACAAAGAAAAACTGCTTTAAGCAGACTTGCAGACTGAAGCGGGTTTTTCAACGAAGGAGAGCTCGCTCCGCTGACTCCTTTGTTGATGTTAGTCATCCCATCTGGGTAAAAATGTCAAGTGGAAGGGAAATCAAAAAAGCTCTCTGATTTATTGTACCTCTTTAAAAAAAAATCCCTGGAATGAATGAATGTTGAATCTGCTTATGTACTTACTGCAAATTGGATAAAAAAATATCATGCCATTGGTTTTCACTATAGTCTTGATGATCTCATCAACAGGCTCCTATATCACCTCATAAATATGCTAAATCCACCATGAAATAAGCAAAGTGCTCATATTTTGCTGGTGGTGCCCCTAAATTGCTGTTAAAGTTGACGCATCACGTCAGCTTCTAATGCCAAATAGGGACTTTTCCAAGGGCAGCAATGCACCAAAGCTATACAGCATTTGAAGTGTTCACTTACTACAAGCAGCATGAAGTCTACCTTGCAATGCTAGCGGATTAGCTCACGTTGCCTCGCTAACATATGCAATGACTGCCGGCGAGCTCTTCCCCATTAGGTTTGCACATCAAAGGCGGCGGGAGAAGTTCTTCACAGGCAGTTAAAAGTGGGCTCAGTGTGGATCTTGTAAATACCGTCTTTGAGTCTGTGCCTCTCGGGGGACACTTCACACACTCCTCCAGTCAGGAGAAGGGAGGGAGGGAAGGAGAGGAGCAGTGACAGGCATCAGAGGGGGAGGAGGGGATGGAGGTATAGTAGGGGGGTAGAAGGTGGGGGAGGTTCCTGAGAGCCCAGTCCCCTGTCACCTCCAGGATAGGATCTGTGGATGAAGAAAATCACTCTCCTCTACTCTCCTCTCCCTGTCTGCATCTTGCTCTCATCCTCTTCCTCCTCTTCACACTTCACATGATAGCTGACAGTGAAAGTAGAGCATAGCTGTTTTCCGTTTTTCTTTTGAGTCATGTTTTTCATAACACATAAATAGAGCATGCGGCGTCCTGGGAATTCTGTGATTCTGTGTTTCGGTATACAGGCGGACACAATAGCATCCACTCTTCTCAAGTGTTGTTGAAAACATTTTATCCATCATAGCCGTTTGTAGGGCTCTGGTGAGGCCCTCGACTCCGCAAGGAGCAGAAAGGAATAAGAGATGTGTTTTGTTAGCAGTCACACACACGCACACACATACACACACACACATCCAGACACACACATACCGTATGCTCCCAAGCCCATCGTTGCCTGGTTTTGCAGACTGATCAATGCAAATGCTGTTATTTACCCAAGCCTGAAATGAAAAGACTATGGATCAATTTGATGCACTTCCATAGGGTATGCTCACAATGGCTGGCTGGCTTTTTGTCTCAGCTACAACCCCCCTTCTCCTTCTCCTTCTTAGCCATGCACCCCTCATCTTAAACAAGCCCCCCTTACATCACTAATGCAAAATATACTACCATGCTGTCTCTCACGTACACATCCCTCATCGATGCATTCTCTCGCTGCACGCTCGTTCTCTCTTTCTCTTTCAAACACACCCACAGTGTGACACCAGGGCTGCATCCGTCTGAGCTGTGTGTGTGCGAGAGTGTGCATGTGTGTGTTTGTGTGTGTGTTTTGGGCTGACCCACTTTCTGTGCTTGGCCAGGCTTGTGCTGCTGCTGCTGCTGCTGTCTGCTGTGCTGTGCTGTTCTGTGCTGTGCTGCTAGGGGGAGATCCCTGCAGACTCCCCCGGAACAGACTCCAGCTCTCCTCCTGACAGACACTCACCGTGGCATGTTATCCCCCCGCGGATTGGAGACCTCTGCCTCCCTCTCTGTCTCTCTCTCTCTCTCTGTATGTGTGTGTGAGAGAGTTTCAGATACACCTTGATGCAAATGCACGAATGAATACTCACAAACATGCATGCACATGGGTGCACAAGCAGTAACATCATCCTCACCAACGCACGCTCCAAGACTCTCTCTCACACACACATATGCAAAGCACATACCATCCCAGATCTGTATATTTTTAATTCTATCCACCCTCCTCCAGCTCCTCCTCCTCTCTTCCCCATGTTTGTCTGGAGTTATTGTTTCAATCTTGCTGCATCAGGGGGCCCCTGAAGGTTATAAATTAAACATAAATGCAAATGCGCTGAGCCATTGCCCTCCTCCACCTCCCTCCTCCCGCACACACACCCATCCTCGCCATTCAAACAGATCAGTGTGTCTGCGAATTAATAGGAGAACAGTGGGCTTTTTTTAATGAGCGAGAGAGGGAAATTAGAGTTGCAAAGCCACAGCGCGCACACCCAGAGCTGCAGCCGAGGCAACGGCTTGAAAAGCCCGGCGCCATCATAGAATATGCTAATGCTCCAGGTCCCCTCACTGTCAGCCTTAGTGTTGCTCTAGATGAGATCAGAGCTGAGTCTTTGATCTGGGACACTGATGGGAGCCAGAATCATCATGTGCACAAAGCACAGAGAGCAGGAAGGGTGTGGATGAGGCTTGTTCTAATCAGTAAAGGTGCACATAACCACTGATGAATCCTTTAACATGAAGAAATTCTTGATCATTTAAGGCATTTTGTCGACACAACAGCAGCTACTTTCCATCACCTACACATTTTCCTCTCTCACACACTCACTTTCACAGAGGGTGTAAACGTGACATCTTCTTGGGGTGTCCTATAGATAAATAGCCATCTGGTCTTGTTGATGCCATAGGCTGGGCCTGAGTACACTGAATGGTGAACACCATGGAGACTTTGTAGTTGGACCATAACAACGTTATAGCTTTTATCCTCTGCCATATGGGCTCATAAAGGCAAACGACTGGGATGGGTTTCTTGGGATGTCACTTGCTTTTATTCTCCAATGAGTGAGATAAAACCTTCACTATTATGATTTTATTTTTCTTAATTTGTCCCAAGTAGTTAGATAAATATTAATGCAGTCTGTAATTCCCCTTTAACTGATTTCTGTGAACACTCAAGGTATATTTCTTCTGTTTTTTTATACATTAATTTATTTTTTTAAAGCTCTTACTTGTACTAACACTGTATCTCCAGCAGGGGTCTTCCCATTGTCATGGACTTGTCTTCACAGTGAGTTACCCTACACTGTACTAAGTATAAGACAGAGTAAATTGTGCCTCCTCGTTTCACCAATCTGTGACCTGAAGCAACAATTAGGTGTTTAAAAAAATCTGGTCATCATCACTACCTTGTCATCACCATTACTATGGTCATCGTTACCTCCACCACTGGCATCTTTGTTGTCATCAACTCATTTGTTCCCACCGCCACCAGTCATCATCATTATCATGGCCATCCTCAGCACAACTCTCATCCCCAAATCCTTCTCTTCCCACCAACACCCCTCTCCTCCCCTCCCCTCCCCTCCCCTCCACCCCTCTTTCATCCACAGCTCCCTCTGTTGATCAAATGCATCTGATCTCATCAAAGCAGACCCTCTGCTCATTCAAGTCCCAACAGACACCCCAGCTTCTTTACTAAGCACTATTTTACATTCATGTTTGAATACCACTGATGGGATAGCATATCTTGTAGACTTTGGTTTTGTGTGGTCCTACACTGCAGCCTGGGGTTGATTTCTTTCTTTTTTTTTTTCTTTCTTAAAATTTCATTATCATTTCTGACAGGCTCCTCTCTGACAAAGTAAATCCAATGAAGGAAATTAAAGAATGTAGCCTTTCATTCAAATAAGACCCTAATGAAGAATGGCTTTAATATTCATAATATTCATATTACATTCCTATGGAGACATGCAGTGAGTTTATAGTGACTTAATCGTACTGAAATGCATTTTCTATCGACTATCACACTGAATAAGCCGTAGAATATTATAAATTTATAGTTTTTGATATTTGCATGGTTTTCATTTTAATACACGAGATCTTATGGTTCTGTGGTGAAGGCAAACAGTACTCCTTCTTATGCTCAGAATAAGTGATTGCAGCTCGTAAGAGATGAACTCTGTGGTGCAAATATTACAACATTATATCTGCTATAAAGTGTGATTACATTCTTATTCCGATGGCAACATTATTGCGCACAGCTTGTGGTTGCGTGTCCGACTCCTGTCAGAGCTGCAGAGAACTGGCTTGAGCCGAGGGACAGAGAGGGTGGGAAGAGGGAAAAACAGATATGGATAATTGCGCAGAAACTCACTCGGGCAAACTTAACATCTGCTGGTGTGTTTATTTGAAGGATCCTTGTGGACCGGGGCAGCAATGTCCGTGCGTAAATTGGAAATGCCCGATCTGTCACGGTTATTTTTTGTTTAAAATTAATATGTTCTTTAAACTCAAGAGAAGGAGCCAATCCTGGGTTGCAGCGGTGCAAATATCAAGAAAAGTCTGGCTATGATATTGAGAATAAGGAAATATATGTCGTGTAAGAACACTTCTACTATCAATACATCTTCTGTTTTAAAATCAACCTTCAAAGCAGCGTAAAACACAGAAACATCGAAATGCAGCGTGCGTAATGGCTCACTACTCCACTCCGGATTTTCCATGTGAGGCGCGCCGGAGCCCTGGAGGTGGATAAGCTGGTAGAGCCCGCTCTCTCTCATGCCATGCTGGGCCACAAGGGCTCCGGGAGACGCTGCTACATATTACCGAGAACCGGGATGGAGGAGAGGCGGAGGGGGGAAGAAAAAAAGTTTCGTTTAAACCTGGCAGAGAAACTTTCAACATGAAGCCTCACTGACGCCCCGTTTCACCACCACCACAGCAACACCAGCGCTAGAACAAAGCTTGCTTTTCCACTGAATATATTTTTCTCCTCCCAGCTTGTGCTTTTCTTCCCTCTTGTATTATTCTCTGTGTGCAAGGCTGGTCGGGGCTTGCTGTCACTGCGCGCTGAGATGTTGGAGTGACCATGGCTGCGCAAGTTGCATCGGCTCCGACCAGAACTAATAACAAAAATAAGAAATTATCCAGCGGTTTGGGTCCGGAGCTCAATTCGGGGAAATCCGGAGGAGTGGGAGGAGGAGGAACCGTACAGCGGACTGGACCGATGCTGGGTGCCGGAGATGGGACTCTGAATAATGTAGACCATCACCGCCGAAACGAGCTCACCATGGTTCATTCAACTTCCACGACTCACAACGCGTCGGACGGCCACGACAAGGATGGGAATAACCTCACGTCCGCCTCGGCTTCGTCTAATTCAACCACTTCCTCGATGGAAACGGGTTTAATCGCGAACCACAAGCTGAAATGCGTGGGGAGCGGAGATCCCCCTCAGTCTCAACCGCCGCCGCAGCAGCAGCCACCGCCGCAATTCGGCCAATTTGCGCCACATCAGCAGCGACAGATCCAAAGTAACAACACCGCCAATAACAACGGCCAGGGGCCCCGTGGGGACAGGGGTATGGATCACCAGCATCACGGCGGCAAAGAGAACCTGTTGGGGGGTCAGGGAGAGCCACAGCAGCAGCACATGCCAGCAAAAGGTGAGGGGGACCTCACCTGTAAACCCGCGGAGAGGATGATGGGCACCAGGTACGAACACTCTAACTTGGGGCCAACTAGTAACAACTCTGAGTTTAATAACAACTATTACACTCCAAGGCCCTGTTATGAGCAACATGGCGGACAACAGCAACAGAGCAGTGGGATGGGGATAACGCACTCTTCGGCACATAACAGCATGGAGAACTCCCACGAAGCAGGGTACCACAATAGCCAGTACAATCAGTACCCTGCGGCGTACCGGGCGGGTTACGGCGGCGGGGCCTACGGGATGATGGGCCCCTCTGGGTGCCGGCAACCTGGGAACATGATGATGGGCAGCAACTCCTCGGCAAGCCACGGAAAGTCTCCCCTGGGAGCTGCTTCGGGTGGCTTTCAGAGGTTCCCGGGACAAACTCAGCAGCAACAGCAGCAGCAGCAGCAGCAGCATCCCTCAGGGGCCACCCCGACACTCAACCAACTGCTGACGTCCCCGAGCCCCATGATGCGGGGCTATGGCGGTGCATATCAAGACTACAGCGGCTCCACGGCGCAGCAGCAGCAAGCCAGCATGGGCCTGGGGAAAGACGTGGGGCCCCAGTACGGAGCCACCTCGGCCCACGGCTGGGGAGGTCAGCAAAGAAATCACCCGCATTCAATGAGTCCAGGGAACGGAGGGCAAGGCCTCGGCAGAGCGCAGGTAAGTTTTTGGAAACTTCTCAGTCAGCCGGGGTGCATCGGTGAACTTTGTAGCGCTGGTGTGTCAATAATAATTAACAGGTGTTGTGTGTGTGTGTGTGTGTGTGTGTGTGTGTGTGTGTGTGTGTGTGTGTGTGTGTGTGTGTGTGCTGTCAGATAGAGCCCGTGTGCCTCAAACACGGGCCTGTGTGGACAAGAGTGCTGAAGTTTGTTGGTGAGTTAAAGGAAAACGATCTGGGTTAATATTTTTTTTTTATTAAGGGTATCTTATGCAGAAGAATAGACATTACACGAGCATTATGTGTGTTATATATGAAACCCACCTGAGCTTTACTCTGAAAGGAAAAAGGTAGAAAATCTTAAAGCAAAAAAAATGCATTCATAAAAAAAAATCAGCTTTATTGATTCAGTTAATGACCCTACAACAATTGATTGGCGAAATCGGCAGATGCGTTTATATTATCATTTTTTCTATAGTCAACATTCTTGTTGTGCACTCTCTATATTATAATTTTTATCCCGGAGAACAGATAACAACATAGACGTCAGGCAGATTCACCTCTCTGCCGACGTGGTGTCAGACACGTTGCGAAACGCCCTGCTTAGAGGACGTGTTGTGATCGAGGCGCTCGCAGAACCAAGTGAAATATTCATAAGGGTAATGTACATGAATGCTCAGTATAAACGGCAACATTCTGCAATGTTTGTCGTCTCTTTATGTTTGACTGATTTGAAGAATCAACCGCACACCGCAGCCGTGCAGAGACGGTCCGCCTCTCTCCGTGCGCTCCAGCTTCTGCGCGCCTCGTTTATTCCCGTGCAGCTCTGGATTTGAATAGTGGAGGTAAACTGGCTAAAAGCTCTCCGTACTCCCAGCTCACAGTTGACACCCAGTCTGCCATCTGATTGGCTCCCCGTGGCCCCGCTGGGCAGACTGCACTCAGGAAAAAAAAAAAAAAAAGAAAAAGAAAAGGAGGATTCTTGCAGGGATCCTTGGCCATGCCGCTGTGGTGATGCTGCATTCACATCTTGTGGGAATACTCCAGACTTGGAGGCCGTCCAACGTAATAATTGAAGTTTTATGAAGGTTTAAGCTGCTCCAGATAATTATTCTCATAATTTTTCCACACTGAAAGACGTATGAAAACACTGCGATGACAGCTCAAAATGACAAAAAGGAAATTACAGGTCTTGAGTTACTAAACATTGTCCATTTGTTTTTATCTATCTGATATAAATGTTTAATTTCTAGCAGAATTTAGAGATATTGTCCAGCACATGCATCATTTTGCGACACATTTAAAAATATACAGAAAAACTCCCAACTTTCTTCTGGAAACTCACTTATTCACATCCAGGGTTTTGCACAACGAGCCCTGCACGCTGTCGGCCACTGCTACAGCTGGGGGTTGGATGCCTTGCTTGAGGGCACCGCAGTGGTGGCAGATGAGGGAGGGAAGAAAGTGTCACTGATTATTTAAGTATTCCTCCCTCTTTTTTGGGAGACTGCACTCAAGGATCCCTGGGTGTCCCCAAAGTCTTAGCTGAAATACAGATGTGTCAATAGCGTGCAGGCCCAAAACCCCTGCCAGTTCACAACTCTGCCCTTAAACAACACAGCATTTATCCGGAAGAGCCATTATTCTGCAGTTGTTTTTGATGCACTAAATTATTCGCACTGCTGGATGGCACATCTGGACGACTGGAGGGTAAGGTGGTTGAGCATAGCTTATACTGTCTGCCTCTCGCAAAACAAAAGCAGTTCATTAGCCTACATTGTTTCAATCAAAGACAATTTGCGTTGGATGCTGGGGAAATTAAGTGAATGTTCTCGCGTGGGCAGGTGTGCAGTATTGATTGTATCAAATTATGCTCTGATAAGAAGGTCAGTAGAAACCTACAGTAATTATTACTGATTATGTGCAGATTAGATATAAAAAAGACGTATATGTATGTATTATCCAAGCTACCTTAATAAAACTCTGATAACATATCAGCTACAGCATATCAGCCATAATATGCTTAGCATTTTTTAGTGGATATAATTTCAACAAACCATCCTTCTAAACAAATCTTACATTTAACATTACATACTGCATTTTATTCTACTTCTGGAATAAGTGCATGTGCGACTGTGTTTTTTTCTTGACTCTACCAACATTTCAGCAGCAGTATATTCACGCTACAAAAGCCCTATGTTTAATTCATATTTGGAGCGGCAGCACTGCTCTCCTGCGCACTGACAGGCTGTGTGAGAAAGGCGAGCGGTGTAGTGCATAATACTGCCTCCAAATTGGCCCCGTGATATGACTGCGCTTCACTTCAGAGTGCGTTTGGTCGGAGCACGCCTCTGTCACCTGTTGGCACAGTTTCCCCTCTTTCAAATTCAATTTCCCTCCCCACTGCCTCTCTTCAGGAGCAAGCTGTGAGCGAAACGAGTGCACCTCATTTACACCGCTGTCTCCCCCCCTCACACTCACTTGTCTGGCCACTCACCAAAATGAAGACAGAGCCCTACCACTGCGTGTGTTGTGTATGTGCACACACATCTGAGATACGTGAGATATGTTATTTAGTGGTGTGTGTTGAACCTGGCCTCGCAACGAAATGACATTGTCCTAGTTTTTCAAATGACTGTGGCCTATTTGATTAAAGAATAACAGAACAATATTCAGCATTCAGTTTCGGACCCCATCCCTGAATGTGTGTATGCAATGCTTTAAATCTAGGCTCAGTGTGTGTGCGCGTGTGTTTGCTTATGTGCCGTGTCTACCTACAGCAGCAGTATAACGGCGTACGTGCAGTCCTAATGACTTGCGCTGACATCTTTAAACGAAACATCACATTCTGTCTCAACCTATATGTGTAACATGGATCTGTCTGTTATCCACTAATCAAAAACACATGCAACACACACAGAGAACAATAAAAGTAATTAGTGGATAATAATAATAAGAGTCTAGCAAGTTGGAAACAGTGTTGTTGCTTAGATAATTGCTGGAGCAACTCATTTAAAATCTGACCTAATAAAAACAAAAATGAATGGATATCTACAGTTTCCACTAATTTATCACTATTATGCTCAGTGTTTTGCCTTTTGTTTTTTTTAGAATTGAAATCAAAGCTCAGTCGTTCTACATATCAAAGACTAGAGCCAATCCCATCCTTGGTAATGTGCTTACCTTGAAATGATTCCTGCTCGCAGTGCTCTCCAGTGCATACTGTTTACATTTCTCTCTTATGAATTATTAGTGTGATACGAACAAAGACTTTATAATAGGAGCAATGCATCAATGTCACATTGTATTATGCGGCTATCTCAGGGAGCCTTGTGCATAGTGATGGGCCTGACTGTGGCTGCTGGAATTTAATTTATGGTACATGTTCTGCATCGGACAGACAGCCCATGGGGTCCGGTCAGGAAATGGGCATGCAGGAGTGTGTTTGGGTGCTTCTTTTTATTCTGGAGGGTGTGTTTTCATTTTCTGTGTGTCCTTTAGTTTGTGTCTCTTCTGTCTTTTTGTGTGTGTGTGTACAGGCAGGAGAAGGTTAAAGCCCCTTCGTCAGCAGAAAGCAGTCCAACTTCATCCCCGCCCCTCTCACAATGTCTCCCTCTCCCTCCATCTCCTGCTCTGTGATCCCCCCCCCCCCCCATCCCCCTTCGTCATTCGTTTGTTTATGTTGGTTTGTTTACATCTCTGTCTTGGCCAGCCAGCGCAGTGCTGATTAGCAACACTAGAGTGAAATTTTAATTTGCTCTGTTGCGTCCGATAAGAGCCCCGCACAGCGTTTTTCATCTTCCTTGGATGAAACACAGAGCCTGCTTAGGTAATTGGCAGGCAGGGGTTATCCCTGGTCTGCATGCGGTTTCCACAAAACGCCAATTAATTCAGATTTTTAAAAATAATGTGACTTTAAAAACCGACTGTCCAGTTGCATCACTAGACGTAAGCTCATGTATTATGAGCTGGTTTTAAAATGTAATTGTACTTTTTTCCCCCCCGTTTCCACAATGCACTCACATCATCCCCTGGAGTTAAAGGTTGATGCGTAAACGCCCTGAAGAAAGGATTTAATTACTGCAAGCAGCGTTGATTTGGTGTCAGCTGTTTCTCAGCTCTGTCTTATCCAAGCTGCTCGTGTCAGGAGGGAGCAGAAAAATATAAACCAAAGCAATTTTGGGGAAGAACGTTAATTGTGCATATGGGAGATTTTGACTTTTCTGTGTGGATGAAGTAGTCGCAAGCTTTTTGAATTCGATTTGATAGTCATTTCAATTTAATTTCCCTTGTTTATCCTGTGTTGGAAGTGGTGCATTCTACCATGTAAGAAAACTATAGTTATCTTCTGGCATTCTGGAATTTTTCAGAATTTATTTCAGGTCAGTATATAGGTTTGGATACAGCACACATCACCATTACCTGCTCTCTTTTCATCCCAGTGAGCCTAATGGACCTTGTCATAATAATTCCATCCAAAGCAAAGGAAACTTTAAAAATGTTACAGCAAACACATTTCAATTTACTGTTAGCTCTCGTTCTATCATCTGTCGGCTGAGCTGAAGTGAATACACAGTTCATTTTGTACCACCAGCAAAAGGGACGTCCTCCAACAATTTCATAGCGTTTGTTATTGTTCTGCAGTGCCTGGTATGCAGCCTGAACGCTGAAACAAAGAAAAGCTCCTGTCAGTATTATAATGTTCATGTAATCACAATTTCTGCATGGCCACAATTTTGACATTTTTTTGTCTTCTGGCTGTAAAAGTGTTGCTTTTATTATTATTATTATTTTATAACCACTACCTTCCTATTGCCATATCTTACAGACATTTTTATGAAAACTACATAATTGTGCATGTGTAATTTCATCAGTTTCCAGTCTTTTTTTATATATATTTTATTACATTTTATTTTGTCTTTCCTTTTTCAGTAGTTCATCATTTGCATTTATCCTGCTGCATTGAGACTTAGCTGCTGTCTTCTCTGTGTAAACAGAGAGAGTATAGGAAGGCCAGAGATGTAGAAATGTAGGCGATATTAGAAGTGAGTCACATGGAGGGCTGCTGACTTCTGAGGAATGGGTCTGCCTGAGTTCACAGAGAAAGAATCAGTATCTGAACTCTGGCAAATGTCAGCACAGCTCAAATCCTCTCCCTCTGGATCTCGCCCTGCTTCAGCCTGGTGAACGTTGCGAGGAAAAAAAGAAGTATTTATGAGTCGTCGGCCTCATACACACAAATATATTGGGTTTCCTCCCCTCTGTTATGTGTGTGTCTGGCAGGGTGCCAGGTCTCATGGCGATGGGTGGGGGGGGGGGGGGGGGGGGGGGGGGGGGGGGGGGGGGGGGGGGGGGGGGGGGGGGGGGGGGGGGGGGGGGGG
>JAOWBC010000248.1:15794814-15810379 GCA_028566105.1 Hypoplectrus providencianus | reverse complement strand
ATCACCCTCCAAAGAAATCAAAATCTGCAATCATTAATTACCAAATGGTAAATCTAACCCATGTGTTTCTATTGGCACCATATGCTAATTAGCCACGTGGAGCTGCTGAAAGCAAAGACCCCCCTCCTCCCCCTCTATCCCAGAGGGGAGGGGAGGCGTCCTTTCTTTATTTTTCTTTCTCTTTCTTCCTTCTTTCTCTTTCTCTCTCTAGTGTTATTTCTCTGTATATTTGCTAAGTAAATTATCGCAGTTAACTATATACTTACTAAACAGATGGCGCTCCATGCTTTACAGTATGCTTTCACTTTTGCCAGCCATCTCTTTTTGTTCTTTCAGTGTTTTCTCTCTCCTCTTTTATCTGCCTCATGTCCCTGGCTCTCAGTAGCTAGCTAGGTCTCCCCAGGGACCAGCAGTCAGTTCAGAGGTATTTAGACAGCAAGCATATCCTATCGAATATTTATACACTATACTGAACAGATCTGTAGGCCACTGCTGAAACTGTCCTCCTTACAGTAAATGCTGCCTCCACTTCCTTTCTCTCGTCTCCGGCCAACAGAAGAGGAAATGGGAAACATACAGGGTCAGTCCCTCTAGAAATGAGTAATTTTGTGATTGCAGCAATTAATGTAAATTCAAAGAGCCAGCGTGACATTTTTAAGATCCAGCCAAACTCTGAATCTCCTTCCTCTTTGTATAATAAAACTAATGGTCTGATAGTTCAGCCGAACAAAAGAAAAATAGAGGAGGATAATTGGCAGATTATTGTGGGAGTTTTTTATTTATTTATAACACTGTAAAAGATTTGGAGTGAACATTATTTTTTGTTGAAAATGTATTGTGTTATAATTTATGTTACCTTGAGCTTGTGTCTGCTGATGAAATAATCAACTTATAACAACATGAGCAGATTTGACTTTTTTTTTTTTTGATCCTCAGCAATATTGACATAGAAAGCCATGTCTCATCCACATAGTGTGTGTTCTTAAGAGACTTCACACACTCCTTTTACCGGTCTATAAGAAAATCATCATCATCATTACCATCATCATCATCATTATCATCATCATCACCATCATCCGTCACTTTCCACATCAAAGCCTCTGCACTCCTCTCTGTTTCCAGACTGTAGACTGTGCACTCCAGTCACACGTCTTGCTGTTTGGTTTGAGTTGATCCTAATCAGCGCTGGCACAGTGGGACCATTTGCTCAGCTAAAAGAAAAAAAAGGAAAAAGGAATACAACCAAACAGCACCAGCAAGGCGCTGTCTGTCGTTTGTGAAGCACAGAGAGACAAAAATAGAAAAACGATAGGACATGGACGACGCACCGAGTTTCTGTTGATGAGTTTTGTGTCTTTCTTCAGGTCTTTTTTTTTTTTTTTTTTTTTTTCTCGAGTTGCTCTTTCTCTTTTTTCCGTGTTACACACATATATATATTTAAGTGATGTTTTATGTGGTGTGTATAACCCCAATTCCAAAAAAGTCATAACTGTTAATTAAACAGAATGGGATAATTTGCAAATAATTGGTGAAATATGTTCAATTGAAAACTGTTCAAAGGAAATATATTTCACCTCCCGAAAACCCACCTGCACACCAGAAGCTCAGGTTAGGAGTAGGGCAATAATTTTATTTTCTTTTTTCATAAGCTGTAGTTTTGAGTTGAGTTTATCTATTCAAGTTCGCTATCCAAGCATAACTTTGGAAACTAAAAGGTGTTACATTTAAAATGAGGTGTCAAAAGTACTTTTTGGCCTTAAAGTTTAAAAGTTCTGTTGATCTCTTGATTCTTACACTGTTTCTGAATTTACATTTTTCACAGCATAAGAACTTCTTCAGAATCAGGCTTGTATATGTCCATCTCTGTATTTTATGTTGATTGTATTTTTCCTTAGTGTGTGTGTAAGTGTTACAGAGCGTGTGTGTGGATGCATTGTTGATTTATAGGTGCCGGTCACAACAGGACACTTGTGGTCACTCCTGGCTGAATGCTACCTAATTTAGATCAATTCTATCTCAGCAATTGAGGAAGCGACTTCACACACATTCCACATCCTCCTCCTAACACGTGCACAGTTGAGACTCATACACACACACACACACACACATATTTTCTCATTGGAGATACTGTAGGTTGGGAAAGAGGTTATGTTAAAAATGTGGTCACAATGTGTTGCAGTGGGTGTGGACCTGAGTGCAGATCTCAAGTCTTGGTATTTCTCTCTCTTTTTTTTTTTTTTTTACATCACACACCTCCCTGATATGGCCAGACTTGTGCTCAGCATTCCAGCCACTCCTTTGACACAATCAGGATGAACTGGATTAGATATTGACATGTCAAATTAACTTTATTTTGAAGTTTAAATGTCTTATTTCTTTAAGATGTTAATACCTTCAAAGGATATCAATATGGTTGGCAAGAGCAGATGTTTGCTGTTCACAGTTAATCTCCCTGTGTAACTGTGCCGGCCTGTGTGTGTGTGTGTGTGTGTGTGTGTTTCTAAGTGCATGCATGCTTGTGCGTCTCTCTACTCAATGAACATCCATAGTTACTGTTGGCTAAACATGCAAAGGTTACTGTAATGTCAGACACATGCCAGAGGGGAGTGTGGAATACCACATTAACATAATCCATAGACAACTGTCCCATTTACAAACATTGCCGTTCCGGGCTGGTCGCCACAGCGCTGCAGGAGCACATGACTGCTCTTGCTTCCGCTACGCTGCATGAGACTGAATGGAGGAACCACATCACAATGGCACTTCTCTGACAAAAAGACTTTTCCAAGGAAAATGGCTGGTTGTCAGATTTTGGCATGAGTCGCCAGGACAAATTATGATGTTTGAACCTGAAACATTCCTCTGCTCTACCCAAGGCACAGGCTGACAGCTTACACTGCTCACAAAGTTAGAAAATGTGAAGGTATTGTTGTCCTGTCTGACCTGCTGGCCTCTGGGTGGATGTGTAAAACAGTTTGTTGTGCTGTGTGAGAACTTCTTTTAATTCAGAGGGTAGAGACTTAAATTTGGACCAATGTATTGGACTTAAGAGAACCTACTGTGGTGTTAAGTGTCCCTCATGAGAAAATTTGGGTTTAAGTTTGCACTAAAGGACAAACAGATTCACTGCAGTGTTAGTATGGGAATATGAGAATAGCTTTCTTGGGCATTTTACAATCAAACAAACTATCAATAATTTTACACAGAATGTAGTCATATCTGTTTCTTTCTTAAGCAGTGAGGCCAATTTTTTTCCAGCAGTAACTTGCACAGAAATGAATACAAAGCAGCCATTAGACTAATATATAAAGCACTCAGTGTTAATTAGATGTTTTACGGTAGTTGAGGCGGCTAACATGTTGCCCTCTCACCCGCTGGGGCTGGAGTCTGTGCTGACAGTCGGAGTGATTGTTTTGATAATTATGTGTGCGTAAGCCGGAGAAGAGGCTCTTACTGCATTTTGAAAAATACATCTTTATATTTACAGCTCCGTGTGACTGTGCGAGTCTGCGCTTTCAGCGTTGTTTTGAGGGATCCATTGTTTTCACTCGCATAACGGGTATTTTAATTAGTCCGGCTTTTGGAAATTCCCTGTGTGTGTTGTGGTTTGTGTTGGACACTGCAGACTCCCACAGCTCCCAGACATTTCTCAACTTTTTTTTTTTAACACATTGGCTACGTTCCAGAAGCCGAGTCATGTGTGGAAACTTTCACTTTTTTCATCTGTATTTTAAAGCATAAACAACCTCTCCATCTTTCTTTTCTGTTCTCTGTCTCTCCTTTGCTCTTTGTTTCCCAGTTGTTTCCAAGTCTCTGTCTTTCTGTCTTTTAGATGCTAGTTGTGGGTGACCTTGGCTGGTGACTACAGTGCCTACTCATTAAGTAGTAAAGATGAATGGTTCCATTATAGCAGGGGGAAAAAACGAGCAGGGCCAATTAGTGGTAATTAACAGTGGAGAGGGCGAGCCGCTCTGGAGGGCACCCTGACCCGGACTCTGGAGGGGGCAGTGGGGAGCAGGGGGCGTGTGTGTGGAGTAGATCTAGGTGTATATGTGCAGAAAATTGTTCTTTAGAACAGGTGTGTTTTTTTTTTGTGTGTGATACATTCTAAAAAGTGATTCTGTAATCGAATCTTTAAGGGTTATGTAGCTTGGTATTAATTTGACATGCCTGAAAGGTTGTATATGTCTACATTTTTAACTCTTTTTTTTATGTTGCCAAACCCTTTATTGCACTTGCAGCATTCTGCAGAATGAACTTTATGTGAAGTTAATTTCACTTATACTACTGGTCAAATTCCCAATGCCCCAATCCAAAGAAATATAACAGAATCTTTTGTTAATTCTTGGAGAAATATATTGAATTGAAAGCTGCACGAAGACAATATTTTTTAAGTTCAAACGGATTGTTTTGTACAGCATCCAAACTTTTTTGTAATCAGGGTTGTGTATTGAGCCCTTTGTGGGTTGAAGCAATTGCAAAGGTTTGGGGTTTAAATAGACTGTATTGATCATCAAATAAATATATAAATAATGAAATATGATAGTGAGTAAGGTAAAAATGGCTGTACATGAATGTAAAAATGGAGGTGTGGTATGTAACTATGGGAGGGTTTATTGCTTAAGTGTGTTTCAGTGTGTTATCTCCATTAAGTGAATGTGCTTGTGTATGTGTGAGTATGAAGGTTACAAGTGGGGATGTGGGTGTTTCTATGATGTTTAAGATGTATGTTATATAACTATGTACATCGTAGGGCAGAGCTGTAGGTGTGTGGCCTTGCAGACATTCCTACGTGCTGACAGATGGGAAAATCACAGGGGGATTCGGCACGTTCGAGCATTTAGAGGTGACGGAGGTCAACAGCCGGCAACACCTCTCTTTGACTCTTGACCCCTAGTGTGATGTCACTCCCCCTCCCTCCGCCCTTTGGTGTGGCCAGGGAGCTCGTTAGGCAAAGGTCTGAGAATAAAAGGCCCTGAAATGCCAAGCCAATATACCATCAGCGCTAATGAACATTTTGTGATGATTTTTGTTCTTAATTGGGGATTTTTTTTAGTGCTGATCTGCAGTATTTTAGCATCTCAGCATCAAGGAGAAACTCAAGGTTGTTCACCGAGAGACTCTCTTACTCTCCCTCTGTCTCTCTTTCTCAGTGGCTGCGCTTGATTTATTCACCCCGCCTACCTCCAGTTTTTTTATCAGTTCTAGGGTGAAATTGTCACAGTCGTGTAATCCTTTGGGTGCCACTAGCTGGGAGACTTGCGTGTGAGCACGCACTTGGAGAGACGGGTATGTGTTTGTAATGGTATTGGCAGTGGGGTGTCTAAACAGTAGGTAGCACCGGGTCTTGTGTCCAACATAGAAATCCTGGCAAGTCAATAAAGCGATGTTCAATATACCAGGCAACAAGGCTGTGTTGTCACTTTAACAGACATGTTAGAATTGGCAGTTAGTGAGAGAGAGCATTTGTAGAGGCTGGAGGTTTTTTAAGGTATTTTGCAAAGTGCTGGCAAAGTGCTGCTTTCAGGGCCCCTGAAATTGCAATTCCTGGTAAATGGATGGTTTGAGGAGTATACAATGTATTAGAAGTCAATTGTGCATGGGAGGGCCTATTTTCCATATCGCTAGTCGAACAAGTGTGTCACCGTGTGCGTGTGTGTATGTGAAGCTGTTGCATCTCCGTGACACACACACACACACACACACACACACACACACACACATTCAGACTGCACATGCCCCCGCTCCATCTATTCCCCTGTTGCTCCAGAGTCTCTCGGCTCCGTCATGTGCAGGTTGGTCTGTACGGCGGGGTTGAGGGGAGGGGGGGGTTCACTGTGGGGGCCGCGACGTACATCAGAAACCATTACCCATAATGGCCTCTTTCCCTACACAGCACATATCCATTCCCTTTCCCTCTTCTGACATTTATTTTATGACTGCTTACATATCAAATATTTAAATAAACAGAATCGGGGGCTTCGGCTGAGGTTTGCCCGGGGGTGACAAGGGGGAGTTGCTGCGGAGGGAGAAAGGGGATGGATGATGACATTCATTTCCGAAACGAGGAAAGAAAAAAAAAAAAAACAGGGTTGGGTGGAGGGGAGGTAGTGGTGAAGGGTGGGAGGAAAAGCAGCCGCGGCGGCAGAGAGGAAGGGAGAGAAAAAATGCCTCGCTTGGCTCCAATCAAAGCGGGCGGAGGAGGGCGGCGTGTTTTTTCGCTTACGCCTGGCAGCAGCGGTGACAGACGGTTGTGTATGTGAATGTGTGCACGGGTGAGAGTGTTTATGCGCGTGTGTGTGTGCACGTTGTCATGGGGCTCATCCGTCAGCATTTCCTGGGGACGCGGGAAAACGTGGGAGAAGGCCCCTGTGGCTCGTAAAGAGCAGCCCGCCGTCCTGACGCAATATCAATTGCGCGGCAACCGCCAAGGAGATCTGAGCACGACGCAAAGTAACAAAGGAAAAAACAAGAACAGAAACAAAGTGTAACGCAGCAATGAGAGGAGGTAGAAACAGAAAGGACAGACGGAGGGAATGAAGGTGAGGATCAGGAAGATTTATCTCCATTTCCTCAGGAGAGGAAGATAGAGAGAAGGCAGGCGAAGGGTGTGAAGAAGAGAGGTGGAGAAGAAGGGGGATAAAGAGAAAGGTGTATAGATATATGTAGAGACAGAGTGGTCCTGGGGTGCGGGCGGCCAGTCTTGTGCTGGCTGGCGTCGGTGGGAGGCCCATTACTGTCAGGCTAATCTTAAAATAATTAATTGCGAAGTCGACGCTTTTTAAAGAGTATTGTAATTGAATCCTAAATTAGGCTTGGGAAAGGGGACGCGTCCTGCTTTGCTGCAAGTCTGTTCCCATTCGCCAGTCATACACACACACCCACGCACACACACACACACACACACACACACACATCAGTGGGTAGTGCGCGCAGGCGGGCAGAAGGAAAAAAAAAGACAACAGGCGAAGGAAATGCTAATGAAATGCATATTTGGGGAGAAAGGGGCCATCTATAATTTAGCTGTGCTCTTTGAATGTGAATGATGTGTGTGCAAGCGCTGTGATTTATTTTTGTTGTGCAGAGGGATAATTCTGTCAGAGTAGGCTTTTATTCTTGTAAACAAATGTGGGGAAAAGAGCAGAATAAAAGTGGAGTAATAAAGTAAACAGAATGGTATGAATACATTTAGCTACTGGCATGAATAATTTGTATAGGGGATGGAGGGGTTTGATGAAAGAGAGATGACAGATATGAGAGCTGTGATATTGCCTGATGAAATTTTGGGTTGGCCTCCAATTCACTATTTTCTGGCACTTGTTTTCATTTTTTTTTCTCACAGATTAGTGCTCTGTATCTTCTTCTTCCACTACCACATCTGCTCAAGTAGGTAGAGCATAGCCTTTTACAGAGACAACATGCACCTTCTAACCCCTCAAGTCCTCCAAGGCGCCTTTTTCTTTCGCACTACCCTCCGCACTGAGGCTCAGTTTAAAGTGAGCAGCTCAATGTGCTTTCACTTACACACACTGCTGCCCACATGGCTCCTCCTGGATGACCCCTGCAAAACTATAAGCTATAGAAGTTTCTGGATCAAAGCTCCGGGAAAAGGGTCTGCCCTCCATAAACGTCGGCCCTGCTCCATAACTCTGGCAGGAGCCAGGGAAGAAAGATGGCACAGGGTGCAAGGTCAGGGAGACAGCTCAGCAAGGCAATAATGGAAACTAGGCAGTCAACAGATGCTTTCTGTAAAAGCTAAGACGCGGAGAAAGTGGAGCATAGTTTATGCACTTACTTCAATATATACAAGCTCCCAATGTCATAGTTATTGTACACTGAGACTATTTGCTTTATTTTACAACGTGTGTATACAGCTACGACAGTGCCTTTAGATATTCAAAGTATTTGCTCAGGATTGGCATAGAGATTACTGGATTAAGTACAGATAGGAGTTGCAGTCTGACTCAAATTGCTTTTGTACTTCCTGTTACACTGCACCATGCCTCAATCTCACCTCCGCAAACACACGAGGAACCAGTCAAACCGCCCCGCCAACATGTTGGCCCTTGCTGCTATTCACCAGCCCAATGCACTGGGCTGTGCACTTCATGTTCAGCTTTATTGTCATCTGTATTAAAATCCTTGACAGAAATGAAATACAATGAAATTCTTCAGCTCTGGCACAAGTATCTGGCGGCATCTGTATGACAAATCAAACGTTCCTCATGCTGTTTTCCAAATGTTTGAAACCTATTCAACCCCTATTTGGCCCAGATCTGACAGCTATAAACTTGGCTCAGAACATCCCATTTTCTCCTGGCTGACTGGGATGAATAACAGCGGAGCGGACAATATTGTGGTCTAGCTGAGCACGGCTGACTCTTCTGTCTCTGTGATCCCTCTATCAATAAGGAACACAGGCCTGTCAGAAGGCTTGCCAACTGTCTGGCTGTCCACGCAGACTGCTCTCTACGCAACATCTGGACACAGATGGTACGCACTGATCACACACTATCACACACGCACACACACACACACACTCACACAAAATACTTATACACATGTTTTACTGATACTGGCAGACATTCACAGGCATGCTGTGCACTTACAGTTGGCTAAGATGTGTGTGTTTGCATCCACACTCACAATAATATCCACAAACAGAGTTAACTTACAGATGGTGTTCAAAATCAGTTTCCCTTGCACTTAAAGTAATTTATATACTGGTTCACATGAAAATAGCCATGTAGGTGAATACATGCAGGCACACGTACCGTCTTTCACAGAATCAGACACATGGTGAAATGTGTGTTGCAGCCAAAAGATCTGTGGCCTCTCCTGGGAAATATGTGCATCCCTTTAATATGTCTGCCCTTTAATAAAAACCCGAACATAAAGGGTCGGTCAAGGTTCAGCGTGTAAAACATCTTGTGATCAGGGTATTTGTTCCTGCCATAGAGTGGCCTCCTCTGATATAGATACAGTTAATGTAATAAGAGATTTAGCTGTTATTTGAGTTTCTTAGAGATGTCCCTGATATCTCCAGTGCCTGCCGAAATATTCTAGATTGACACACAGCACTGCAGGTAAGAGAAAAATGTGTATTTTTGACTGTTGTGTGAACTGTGCCTTTAAAAAGGGCAGGAAATGTATGTAGTTAAAATCATTTTTAGCCTGATCATGTCCAAATTCAATTTAGGCCCTTTAATAGCAAATATCACTCAATTTCCTCAGTCATGTGTTTTTCATATGGCCTGGCACATTCCGTCCACCGTAAACATAGCTGCCCTGGGGCATAGCAATAATGGGAGAGAATGGTGGAGTTAAGTGTGAGTCAGAGGTGTGTATGTGCAGTCAGGCCATGCATCAGGGCTCCCACAGGCTCTCATTGATCGACCCCAGCTCCCCCACCTCATGTTCCCAGCCAGCTTCGGTGATTGATTCCCAGTCAGGGCCCTTGGAGATTGGGAGGCCTGGCCTGGGCTCACAGAGCCCGGGGCCTCCCAGAGGGTGACCTGGAGGGGCTGCGGGGGGAGGGAAGCCTATTTCCAGGGCCCCTAACCCAGGTCGAGGAGCCCATTTCTGGGGAAGCCTTCACAGCGGGGTGGAAGAGTGAAGGCTCACATTCATTACAGGAGAAAATTAAGGCCACGTCTGCTGCTGTTTCTGCTGCTGCTGCTGCTGTGACCGCTGTATTGAGGTGTGGGGAAAAATAAGCCGAGGGAGTGTGTGTTTAAGTGTATGTATGCAAGAGGTGAAGAGATATTGGTGCAAAGGGGTTTGGGGGTAGAGAATAGTACCTTAACATGCTATTACACAATCTGTCATAACAACACACACACACACACTGTGCTATTACCACTGAAAGATGGAATACATTTTCTTCTTCCACTTACAATGTTCAAGCCTGTAACCTGCTGTGTTCCAATTCACACTCAACATCACCGCTGCCGCGCGTCAACAAGCCCCCTCTCCATGTCACTTTTACGATGGTAATGTGACATAAAGTTAAGAGGAGGGGGAAAAATGATATGAAAATCAATTTTTTTCTAATTAACTTTGTAAATTTCCCGCTGAGCTATCAGACGTGGGGGCCTGGTGTGTCGTGCCGAGTCCGATAATGAAATCAATTTGGTTCAAATTGTTTCAGGTGACTTTTAATGAGTATCTAATATCCGCCTGAGGAAGGAAGGTCAGGATATCTGTTTGTTATTTGTGTTTTTTTGTTTAAAGTGATGGATCACCCGCAGGAGAAACATGGATGGTTTCACCCTGGAGGACTGGGCAGTGCTCCAAAACAAACAGCCTGAATGTAAATCCTTGTTTTTGGTGGGGAGCCTCTTTAACTGCACCACGGGTATGACCTAGTTGCTTTTTATAGGTACTGTATTTTTACCATTTATTAATTCCTTGATGAAAGACTTTTTTTTTCGTATTGGAATACACCTGTTTTTCAGGAGTGCCCAAACAAAAATCTAGCAGGAAAGGTTGAAAAGAGCTTTTTGTGGTGTTGCTTTCGATGGAGCTTTCACATTCATAATTTACTCTGCTCCCTCTCCCTCAATGGCCAGCCTCCCAGCCTGAGGAGCTCGTTAAGCTTTGCCTTACAGGGAAGACTAATGGATGGCAGAGAAAGCCCCCTCAGGACCCTTTAGCATCGTTTCTGTTGGTCTGCTCGCTTAGTATTCACTTATGTATTTTCACCCTACTCTGAGCACAATATCATGAATAACCATTGCTAATTCATAAACACACTTGGCGATACGGGACCTCGTTCATAATTATCCAAGCTGTAGAAATGCAGTTCCTCTCCAATACCATTCCATTAGCAAAGGTGGTGATTTCCTTGAATAAGGGGGGAATCTAGCCTGCATATTTAATACTAACATTTCGGCTCGGCTTAGGGAGACGTGGGAAGCAAAAGGGCAGCACATTTACTCAAATAGCCTGTTCTCCCTCTTTGGGGCAGATGGAGTTATTGTTATTTTCCTCCCTCCTGCCCCTTTTTTCTCTTTTTCATTTGGTTGTGTAACAGCATCTCTCCATGGGGCTCTGCGGCCTGGGTAAGTTAGAGAGGAGCACATTCTTCTCGTTCCACCACGGCCCTCAGATGAAATGGGGGTTTTTCAGCGGCCCGCTGCTGTCCCAGGGTCGTGGCAGGCAGGAAACACACAGGACTTAGAGACAAGAAAAGACTGGGAATGCAGCAAGGCTCTTCCTCCTCCACATCAGAAACAGAAAATAGGCAAGCAGCGCTGCAAGAGGTGCCTTCTCTATTTCCTGAAAGCATTTCATTTGCATCGGTTTCAAAGCAATAGTTGTATGGCCACACAGTCTTACCTAAAGGCTTTTCAATGGATTTTCCACCCAGTGAGAAACTTTTTTCAAGGGGAAACACTGCTGATTTGTTACAAAGTTTTTCAGATGATTTAAAAAAAACACACATGCTCAGCACATGAGAAAAAAAACGTGTTAGAAGAGAATAGAACAAGGAATTTTGATCTCTGACCAGACTAGAAAACACTTCAAAATGTCCTATGGAGAAAGCGTTCTGCTCTAACTAGAACCTGTGCAGGTTTATGGTTTTTGTTTTTTATCTCCACTACTTGTTATACAGTGAGAATCTGAATGAACTCAGTCTTGGAACGCTGCATCCTGGCAGCATATTTGACTGGCAAATTTGTGGTTTGTGTTCTTCCACACGTGTTTCCTCTACTGTTTGCAGACGATTGCATTTTATTTGTTTTCATTCTCTAATGGCGTGTCGCAGGCATGTCAGTCGCATCTCGTTTTGTCATTGAGGTTTTTTCTTTCTTTTTCTTTTTTTTTTCTGTCCCTGCTGCTTCTTTAGCTCTCATTCTTGGCGAAGGAAAAGGGCTCCGGCGACCCTGCGACCCCAATCTCACTTGAGACAGATGAAGCAGCCTCTCTCCTTCTCCTGCTCCCCCCCTCCTCTCTCCTCTTCCATCCCCCTCCTCCTCTCGCTTAATGACGTCTTTGTGCCGGCCGTGACGAACTGAATGCTCGGCAACTTTTCCTCATGCACACGGGAACGGGGAGGATGGTTGGTGTGTTTCGGAGCACCCCTGATGCGAGTGCATGTTTGTGTGTGGTGTAAATATTGGTGTCAAACGCAGAGGGCACACCGATCAACAGCTCCGAGGACGACGCAGGGGAGAGAGCAATTATGTGCATTGCGCCAAACACAAAAGCACGCTGGTCGGCCGCATAACAACAGCCTCTTATCTGGCTTCTCTCTGTCTGCCTTTCTTCCTCAACTCGCATCATCACCGCCAGTGTGTATGTATACATTTCCCCCCGTCTCCTTTATGGCTGTCACTCTCTGCACCTCTCTCCCCCTCAGATAATTTCATGCCTCTCTTTGCTAGCCAGCCTTCATGCCTAGCTGCCTGTGCCATCCAGGCATACTGGGCTGAGGAAAGGCAATTTGGCTCTGCCCAGCTCCCCGCGGACCAATGCTACTCTTCACACTGTCATTCATTACGAGACTTTTTACTAACAAGGCGTGCGTGCTGAGATGCAGGATGAGATTGTGTTTCAAGACATAATTCACTGAATTTGGTCCCCTTAGCGGTGCAGCAGTCACATGGGAACGCCACCATGCAGACAGCTCAGCTACTTCACCACACACTTACACAATAAGTTCTGTTCTTAAGATGAGTGGGTGATGGGAAAGATTTGTCAAGGCTAAGTGTTGTGTGTTGTTGTTAGTATTTGCTTAAGAGTGAAATGAAGTGATGGAGCGATACTAAAGAGCGATCTGTTCTTCATGGAGGCCGGGCAGGGAGGAGTTAACAGCGCGCTGCTCCTCTCCTCTCCGCTTGATGACATCAGTATTGTCTCTGCATCCATGAAATTAATTTTTCTAATCTTAGTCAGCAGGAGCGGGGGAATTTGCACACATTAATATGGAACTCGATCTGTACTCGCCCACTGCTGCAGTCTCTCTTCTCTTTCTCTCTCCCCCTGTCCTCCTCCTCCTCTTCCTTGTGCTCTCCCATCTTTTCTCTTTCCACCCTTTTCTATTTTTCTTATGTTTGAAACACTAGGCCCAAACGCAGAGGGTTTTCAAACCTGAAACGGGGAGCTTTGTTCTGGAGGCCGAGGCATCGCTGGGCCCCACAGTGTAATAGGAATTGGAGAGTGCTCTGCTGCATGGTATAAATAAAACACATAAAAGACAAAGCTGATTGTCCCAGCAGACCAACCAGCTCTGGCTGCAGCATGTTGATTCTCCAGAGACAGACGCGGCACGGAGGATAAAGAGGATCCGTTGACAATAATTATCCTTATTTGTTTCTCCTCACAAATACACACAGGCTAAAATGGTTTCATTACACAGGTATAAAAGCCGGCATTCAGCAGTAGTCCTTCTAAGAGAAAGAGAAGATAATCAATACCAAAAAGGCATCTTGGGGCTAATTTTCATACACAATCAGCTTTGATGCGTTTTTTTCCATGATGATATTCAGAACCATTTTCACATGGCACTAATTTGCGCCATGTGAGCTCCAAATAGGTTTTTATAATATAATAGTTGAAAAATATGATTCCTGCTATTTTTGTACAGAACATCACACTGAAGACTCAGGAGTATCCAAGCAGCTAAACAAAGTGAGCTTTAGAGCACCACTGCAGCTGCTAGCAAGTTTTTATTTAGGAACTGTTGCCTATCCAAGAGGAAAAATGTTGTTGTTCTAGACAGAATTAAACCACCAGGTGATTTAACGGATCGTAATAGTTCACTGAACTGCTGTTTCAAGGTTCAAACCATTTCTGAAGTCGCTGTTGCTCAATAAGGCAGCTTGTAGTCCATAAAGAACACATGAAGGGACGTCTTTTATTTGATTGTTGGTTGTATGAAGAGTACCAGGTGAAAAAAACTGATCTTTTAAGTGGAAACATACGGTCCTGAATGCCGGTTTGTAGCAACACCGATCTCACTATATTGTTGCTACATCTGCTAAGTGGGTGAGCCTGTCTCTGTCACTGTTTCCTGTGTGAGAGAGTGTGTGTGTGTGGATAGTAAATAACTGAAATGAAGGGCTGGTGCAGACAGGTGATGATTAGGTCATCTGGTGTGAAGGACAAGGGTAGTAATAGTCACAGGGACACAGTGTGTAAGCGTGTGTGTGTTTGAACATTCACCATGGCTGATAAATCAGAAGATTTTTCCAAATAATTCCTGCATTCAAAGCGAAATGGAATAATAACCATTTACCAATATTGTTTTATGTTTGTTTGATCCCAGTGTGTGTCTCATAATCCACATATCGGAGCCTTTTGTGTCGAGCATTTTGTCTTTTTCTGATTAACAACTTAGCACATTAAAGTGAGAAGGAATGAAATTTTTTTTTTTTTTTTTGCAACATAAAAATGTTGTCGATGGAGCTCAGAAAAGCAATTTAGCAGGTTTCACCCCACAGTAATTTCACCCATGTTCTGTTTTAATGGCTTTGTTTTGCAAAAGAAAAAAAAAAAAGCTCACAAGAGTCAGAACGCTGGAGAGGAGTTCATAAATTGAATTTTTAAATTTAGCTGTTGAATTACTATTGTCTCTCATGCCTACTCCTCCCCCTCCTCCATTGAATGGCATGCCCAGATGAACAAAAGTGAAAAACACATTTGAAGAAAATAAAAAACAATTTCTATGTATTCCCTCTAGTTTTTTATCTGCTGTCCCTCCTGGCGCAAACACGATTCACTTCGTGTCATATTCATAATTTTTTTCCTAAGTACAGCCATTTCTCTGAGGGGAGGAAAAAAAAAAATAATGTTTCAATTTGTCAAGAATTGTTGTCGTTTTTTTTATGCCTGGTGGTGTGAGGGAAATGGTGGGCATATCTCTTGGAAAAGGCTGCAGTGGGCTGAAATCTCATTTAGTGGAACTTGTCATGAAAGCAGATATGAGCCTCCGTTTGGGGAGGCGGAGAATACTCTCTCTCTTTTTTTTTTGCCTCCGTGGACAGGTGTGGATAATGCCATGTGTGGAAGATGGACCAATGTATTAGATAGCTCTATATCATTTTATTGTAGCTGTTTTATTTAAGAATTTCCCACAAGTGTGCGAGTGAGTGGGAGAGAGATCAACAGTGAGAGCTGGTGCGAGATTCTGCTAATACACGTGTCTGTGCATGTGTGTGTGTGTATGTGTGTTCAATCGAGCGTCCACTTGTCTTCTCCCAAAACTCTGAAGTTGTTTTCTGTGTCCAGTGCCTTCCTAAGTGCAGCAGTTAAGGTTTTTTTTTTTTTTTTTCCTCGTGTTTATACTTGGCAGCCGTGTGAGGGGATTTACTTGTGTTGCGCTCAGCATTTTTGGCAAACGGAGGACCTCTTGAGATGGATTGGTGAACTGGATGGAGCTGGGGAGGGGGTGTGTGTCCCATATCACGGGGTGGCACAGTGCCCTGGATTTTCAGAAACTGGAGAGCGTCGCCCTTTTCGCTGCAGATATTGCTTGGCGGACTTGTGTGTGTGTGTGCGCCTGGCTTGTGGCGTGTTCTGAGTGTACAAACATGAAAGCAGGTCATGTGTTGCCCGCCAC
>JAOWBC010000248.1:15773293-15788329 GCA_028566105.1 Hypoplectrus providencianus | reverse complement strand
TGGTGTGTGTGTGTGTGTGTGTGTGTGTGTGTGTGTGTGTGTGTGTGTGTGTGTGTGTGTGTGTGTGTGTGTGTGCGCAACAAATCCTTAGAATCCATAGAAATTAAAAGAAGGTAAAAAAAAATAATAATGATCCACAGATTGTGGGATGAACCACACTTAAATGCTTTATTTAGATTTGGATCAAATATATTAATAATTAGGATTACAAACTGTGGATTTGAATACATATTGTTTTTCTTAAAATAATTAATTATAGACAAGGCAGCTTTATTTGTGTAGCTCATTTCATACACAGTTTCAATTCAAAGTGCTTTACAGAAAAAGTTAGTATAAAACATAATATAGAGTTAAAATAAATTCAGGAAAGATGGGAGGATAAGAACAACATCAAAATTAATAAGTATATATAATTGTGTGCTTGGTCTGTTAATCTTACTGTTCTGATGGATGCGGGTCACATAATAAATAAGATTAAAAGCTTGAAAATATAGAAAACTTTCTATAAATATATAACAATAATAATTCGAACAATATACCACCAAGCTGGAGGAACACTACCGTTTGTTAAAAAACACATTCTGTTGGAGACCCAATGAAATACACACCTGTGGATCTCAGGAAACGTCCTACAGGATGTGATATGATATGACAAAACCTGTGACCGTCACTGAATAAGTGTAACTGTTTTCTCAGAGCTGGATTCTTCAGCTGGACAACATTTTTACCATCCGTGGCACGAACAAAATCATATCAACCCAGCTATTTAATCCTACTCCCATACATTTATTTCCTCCTTAAGTACACAGCATGTAAAAGATGTAATATCCACACAGTGACATTTACATACATAAACACACTAACGCCTCCATGCTGTTCTATCACATTTACATATACATAAATAACAAAGGCTAGTGCAGGAGAGGTAGGAAGCTAAGAGCTGCTACAAAGACCTTTTTCTATAGTTCATACACACACACTGTGACTGAAGTGATACTTTAATCTGGTTGTTTACAGTGGTAGAGTTATTGGTGTACATGTACATGTGGAACTGTGTGTGTAACCCACAGGCTATGTGTGACCCTTCGGTCCAGGTTGACTCATTGTTTCTGGGGGACCTTGTTTACCTGTTCAGGCCCTCAAGCCTGATGTCTGGATCTGTTTCCTTCAGCATGTTCCCACAAACAGCACAGCTATCCACATGTTGACATGATGGCATTCTTAACAGTGAATATTACGAGTGGTCTTCCTATAAAAACATAAATATAGGTGTGTATGGGCAGCAAAATTTGACTGACATGTATGTTTTTCTGACTGTAGTATTGATTGATGGCAATGCAGAGTTTAATTGGTGGATGTCACACTCTGCAGGGTCGAATAAAACAAAAACAAACAACTTTTTTTTACATAACTTATGATTTTCTCGTACCTGGCTGGTGGTTCATGAATCGTAATTTAAAAATTTCAATGTAACTTCTGCAGCTCATGTTTAACTACTTCGCTGCTGGCATTTCTGTACATTTATTTATTCTTAAAACTGTCTTTCTTAACACCTAAGCAATAAGTAATATCCACCAAACCTAGGTCAGCAGATATAGACATATGTGTCATTAGCTATGGGATAGACAAGTGTTCTACTTTGTCAATGATGTTGGAGATCTTGTTGAATTTTAGCCCTTGTGATCTTCATTTCTTGAGCCCTAGGAAGCACACACTGATCTCACTATTGATGTCTGAGAGAAGAAAACCCCTTCTCTTACCACCCTTGAGCAAATAAGGGTTAGGGTACTACGTGTTGTTCATGTCACACTGCGTCTACATCCATGCCTGTGAGAGACAGTTTGAGTGTGTCACAAAGGGTGAGACATGGAGTGTGTATGTGTTTGAGCGTGTGGAGTGATGGGAGCAAGAACAATCATATCACGCAGAAGAAAAAAAAAACATAAGAAGAAGCGGTGGAGGAGGAAGTAGAAGAAGGGAGGCGGGTATCTTGGGGATGACAGTCCACACGAGAAAAGCGCCTGTTTGGGAAGTGGAATGAAGTTGAAAGCAAAAAAAAATAAAGAACAAAAAAAAAAAAGCCCGGCAATTCTTAGCGTAATTTCCTGTGATTTCAAAGTTGGCAGACGGTGAGGAAAAGGAATTTGAAGGAAACATTAGTGTTTGATGTGAAAAGAGGGGAGGGGTGATGGAGTAGGAGAAAGAGCAGGAGTGAAAAAAAGATATTCTGGAAGGAGAGAAATATAAAAAGGAGAGAGTGTGTCTGTGTGTGTGTGTGTGGAGGGGGGTGATTGTGTCAAGGAGTCAGGCAGAAACCATTACCAGTGTTGGCTGTTTGTTCCTTACACACTGGGCCAACTTAATAGAAGCCAAGCATTTAAAGTCAAGTGGAAATGCGGCTGACCTGCCGCCTGCTCGGTCCATACAAACCACCAAACACCCCTTCACAAGCCTGCTGTCCTTCACGGCTTTGTATACACGTTTTTCAAGTCACACTCTCTTTTCTGAAAGATTATTTTTCAGTAGTGATCAGCGGCCAAAAAAAGAAAATACATCTGTGTAGTTGAAAAAAAGTCTGTATTCCATTCAACTGGGCAAGCTGTGTACATTCCTAAATAATAAGCAACATGACAAGTTGACTCTTCTTCTCTGCTGTTATTCAGTTCATGTGTTTAACATTTTTTACAGTGGTTTTCAAAACAGCTGAAACCACTAAATTAAAATCCGTGTCATGCAACTGTCAACTATGCATTTAAGTGCCTTTTGAAAACAGTTGTAGACACTCAATAAAGCTTTTATTTCCATTCAGTTTTCATAATAATAATTTTATATATACATTTTCTGCCATGTGCATGTATCATAACAGAACCAGCCTTTTCACAGAAGACATTTTACTATGTTACAGTAGGAAATGCAGGTGTAAATGTTAAAGGTAATGATGGCTGCATTGAACTTAGCTGCTGCAATTTCAGGATCCTGGTATTGTGCGTGCTGGCTCACTGTCACACTGTAATGGAAAACTGGGAAACTTAAAATAGAGCGGAGCCATCGTTAATGTTATTAGTAACATCTGGGTTTCTCCTACGATGACAAGTCAAAATGTTGGCTGTGAAAAAAGGCCAAGGACCAAGGAAACTCCAGCTGAATGGAATTCACTTCATTTTATTATTTTTTATTATTTACACAGGCCTTGTATGTATAAGAAAATATTCAATACACAGGTCTCTTTGTATCAAACAAGAAAAACTAAAGAAAACAACTATGTAGGCTTGACTACATCTGGCTTGTACTTTTTATAATGACTAACTGAGGAATGCACAAATGCTGTAAATTAATACTTAACGGTAATTGGCGAGTACACTTTGGGCTTTTAAGTTTCCATTGAAACAAAATGCTGTAGAAATCCTTGTCTGTCCAAACATCATCTTGTGGGCTATCGACTTTAGGGAGTTAGATGGGTAATTTACGACATCGATTGAGCTTGGGTGGGGGGGTTCCTCACTAGTGTGGAGAGTGAGGGCCACTTGGAAGCACTTAGGGGCCCCGGGTGCTGGGGTTGTCTCTGGGGTTAATGCAGCCAGCGCTGCTGGCTCTGACGGATGGCTGGGAAGCCCCAATAAATCAGCCCCTCTGCCAGGAAAGATGGAGGGAGAGGAGGGGTGGGGGTACAAAGGGGACCACTCCAGCCTCGTCACACCCCTCCCTCTTTGAAAGGCTCTTGAAACACCGAAGGCTCGCTGTTCAAAGTACACATCTCAACCATGCAGATCCACACCCACACAACAAGCACTTCTTTTTTCTTTTATCTCCTCCATAACTCCAGACCTGCACTCCATGCCAGCCCATGGGACCCTGGGCATTTTCACCTCACAATTAAAAAAGACATTAGGAGAGAGAGAGGTGGGGGTAAAAGGAGGAGAGAGAAAAGGATTGAAAGAAAGGAGGACAACGATATGGAAAGGCTGATTAATTAAGGGTTCCTCTCTGGCTATAGAATAGATGAAGTTTCAGGATCAATTAATTAGCAAGCTAGCCTACGCACGTCAATGGCTCTAATAGCCTGCTCTCATTTGTAACTTTTATTACCCCACTGCTGTGGAGTGGCTTTCAGCCAATCAGACCAATCAGACGCCACGTGGAGACGATGCTACGTGGCCATTAACTGGGAAGGGGGAGAATCCCCTCCCATTTCATAGACCAGTTGAATGACACTATCAATTATATCAATGTAAAGTGTGTATATGTTGGATGCAACATAAAGCAAGATGGTTAAACACAGACTGGGACATGCATTAGTAAATTCTGTGTCCACTCAGGAAAAAGCATGACATGCACATCATTTTTAAAGCTAAATTGTGATATATACTGTACACATATATATGATATGACCCAGAGGATTATACTTCTGTAATCCATTAGTGAAATTACAAACCCAGCTGTTAGCTTTTGCTTGCTGTTGCATTAGTTGTATGAGCCGTAAACTCCATCACTCTCGTGCAGGCAGGTGAAGTGATGTCTGAATTTAATATAATTTAGTGTTGAATGCAGGCAGCCGGTGTAAAACGTCACAAACGGAGTGTTTTTGAAAGATCCAGGCTCCGCGCTCTGTGTCTGCGGCGCTCTATATGTGCCTATTGATAAGATAAAAGAGCAGAGAGATGAAAGTGGAGCGTAACGGAGGGAGCGAGGAAGAGAGAGGAAACAAAGGGATGCTTTACGTCTTTGCCGAGTTACTAGGGGATTAGTCGCTGCTCTAATTGGCTCACCGAGAATTCATCTCGGTTTTCTTTCAGATTAGAGATAGATTTTTACGCAGGTCAAGTCTGCTCCAGCGTCTCACTTTCTGGGCTTCATTTGGAGAGTGGAGAAGTGAGGAGACGTGACACGCCATCAACATTTGAAAACAGATCTGAGAAGGCATAGATTGGCATGATCAAGGTGTTGCCTCGATTCAGCTTCTCTGTATTGCTCACATCCATTTGGTGTTAGATTGGTATGAGGAGGGGAAAATGAAGATGGAGCCCAGTTATATAGTCTGACTTCAAAGAATATCCAACATACTGTATTGGCCTGAATATAAGTCTTTGGAATTTTTAGATGACCCCAACCCTCTTGCACGGCCTTTTAGGATAAGCACCGTGTAAAGGAAGATTAATATCGTAAATAAATACAGCTATAGGTAAATACTTTATGGCCTTCAAATATTTGTACATTTAATTGAAGCGTCTCAAGGGAATCATCATTAGTTAACAGATTAGAACCTAGCTATTTGTGCCCAAAGACTGCATTTAGCATGATAAGAAAAAATACCATAACATATGTTCTGATTGATTTAAAGTCTTGAAATCTGGTGCAGACTTGGATATTTTTAGACCACTTATATAGTCAAAGTATTTTTTTTAAATTGAGGAAAAATGCAAGCATCGTTTATATAAAAATGCTTTTCATATAAAAGCTCACTTCTGAGTCGGTACAAAGCAGAGTACACTTTCACTTTCACTGCAGGAAAAAGAAAACAGTTACGGTTACAAATATCATGAAATATGCTTGGAAGGTTAAGTTGCATTCAGGTTTTTTTCACAACCACTAGAGAAAGGACACAAAGAGAGAGAAAGTATTGAATGTAACAGTGTAAAACATCATCTTGTATTCAGGCCAATGGATTTTAGAGAGCTTTTGGGCCAGTATGGCAATTTGGTGCAGTGTATGCTATTGGTTTTGATGTTTAGTGATTGTCTGTTTCGCCCTTGTCTGAGTAAACACCCATCACATTCCTGTCAAACTGGTAGAAATAGAAAGTAATATTAGTAGCAGTAGTATTGATATTAAACTAGAGAGGTACTGATTTCACCCGAGGGTCAGTGTGGAGGCTGCAGTTCATGGAGCTGTTGAACTATATTGGATTATACAAAGATGTGTTTTCTGTTATTAACTCAAACTTTGTAAAAGAAGTGGACATCGACAAAGTGACATCACCCATTGGTTTGTGGACCTCTTTAAAGCATTGAGTTGCATTTTGCCCATAGCCACATTGGTTTTCTGAAGTGACCATATTTGGATGTGACATTGGATCTCACTCTTGATTCAGGGACAAATGAACTCCTCATCTATAGGGAACCTAACTGCACTGGGCTATGCTACCTAACTGTACGCCATGCTACGCTACGCCATGCAAAGCTAGTACCAACAACTTTAGCTTTTATGTGGAGGCCACCAAAATGGCTTCTTTAACGCATGCAGTGCCATAGACACAAATAGATACATCTTTATCCTGATTGACAAGGTCATCATTGTCAATCAGAAGGTGTCCCTGTTGTAAAGCATACCCTGCATAATCAGCTATTTGATTCTAAATGGGACCATAAATTACTTAATAAACATCATGCTGTATTTAAGATGACTTGAAACTAGCGATTAAGAACATAAGCTCATTAGGAAAGTGTTTACTTAACTAATAAATCAAATGAGAAGTGGGGTCATTTCTCATAGACTTCTATACAGTCTTCATTCTTTGTATTCAGCCTATAGTTATTGATATAAATAAGTGGACAAAATAATAGAAACCTCTTAATATAATGCAACATAGTTCTAAAAATCAAGGCTGAATCAACAAATTAAACTGAACGGCTGATACTTTTAAAGTTGTCATTGACAACATAAGCCTTTCTACCCATCATCCTCACATCCCCAGTACCTAATTTATCTCTAACACATAGACACATTGCACAGCTTTCACACTGACCTGAAGGAACTCGACAATCCATGGTGTCACTGTCATTTAATACGGCGGCACCTCAGATCGTCAGCATCCAAGAAAGACAGCCTCGCAGCAGGGGATGTAAAATAAGAGTATAATCTCCTGCGCTGATGTCGACCGCTAATGGTGAACAAGCGTGTTTCAACTAGGAGCCCCCCTCCCTCCCTCCTCCCCGTTCACACGTAATTGACATGACTCCTACACAAGTTCGAGCCTGTCATCACAGCGAGCGGTGAAAAATGCCGCTGTGTGTCGAAGTGATTGATCTGAAAGACATTTTCGGGCTATTTTGTGCTGAATTGTGATGTTTACATGTGTCACAAGCCTTTTTTTTCCTTCTTGTGCTTCATTGTAATTTGATGAGGATTCATTTTTAGTTTGAGTTAGAGCTAGTATTAAGTAGCCTCCCAGTATAAACACTGAGAATTTCTGTGTCAAAAACATTTCAGGTGATCAATAACTATTTATCTCACTCTGTCAGTATCAGCATCTGCACCCTTTTTTCTTTTCCCTCTTCCCCTTCCTCTCCCCCATGGACCACATTTTCTTTTTTTTTCTCTCCCTCTTTCTCAATTTCCCCTCTCTCTTCTGTCTTTCTTGGCCGCAGATTGGGGTCAGGAGTTTAGTAGGGGAAAACATTTGGAGCTGGTGGCACAGGGCCCAGAGCCTCTCACAAAAAAAAAGAAAAGAAAAAAGAAAAAAATAAATCGCTGTTCACACACACATTACAGAGAGCATTAACCTGCCCTGCTCTGCCTCTCCAAATGTCTCCATTACGGCTCTGCTTGGAACAACACAGGCACCGCTAGTCGCAGCCAGCCATCAATTGATGTGAGCAGAAACAGAGAATTAGAGAGAGGGGAAAATAAAGAAAGACAGACAGGGGGCAGAGAGCAACGTTTGGCAGTCTTCAGAAAGGGATCCGAGATGAAAATATAGAAAAACACGCCTGTGTGTCTAACAGTCGATAGCTACACTATCTGCTCGCTTTCACTCGCCGTCAGTACGATGTTGATGTTATCACCAGGTCGATAAGTCACAATCTTTGAATAGACAGGCTTGTGTTTTCATTTGGGAATAAAAACCTGCGGTATATGAAGTGCACCATGCTTCATGCAATAAAATACCAGCAAATTCATCTGCAGTCTAGCTTTTCTTTGTTGCCTGAGTGTGACGGTGTTTCTGTGTTTTTATATTTAGTCCCGGCTTGATGTGTAGTGTCTAGGTTCAGGTTACGGCACGTCACAACCGAGAGTTGTATATCACTCCTCCTGTCCCTCACTCTTTCTCTCAGTCCTCCAAGGGCAGCTCATTCCTCGAGGTGTCAAGGGCCTCCCGATGTATGAGGAGGGGGAGGAGCGAGAGAAAGCGAGATCAAACAGAGGTACGGAGCGCCCGAGAGCGCCGTCACCTTGGGGGGGCAGAGATGCGAGGACGATGACGAGCACGCTGATGCATCCCCTCTCCCTTCCCTTATGTTTAATCATGAGCCTGTTGATGCTGATCCATCCCTCCGATGCCTCACATTTCATTAAGGGACTCACCTTCGCCTGCAATTCTCAAACCAGGGATGGTGTTCCCATCTCATTCTGTATACAAGAGATGTGCGCACGTGCTGTTGGCTATGAGCGGCTGATCTTATCACCACACAGAGCTGAAGAAGCTGGTTGATTTGTTTTGGTCCTGAGTGTAATGATAACCTCTTGTCGGCGGTGCCAGCTCTGCTCAGATGTGAAATTTGTTTCTTTAGATGTCAACTTTGTACTTTTAAGAAAATGAGGGGAGTGGATTTTCATATTGCCTGTGACAGACTTCACAACAGCACATGCACCTGGTGTTTTAGATCGTAGCCACTATCCGTTGTCCTAACACTGATCTCATACTCAGTTTGAAAGCTTATTTATGTATCATAACCGACAAACTAAGTATTGTCTCATGCACACCCAGACGACAGGTGTGTAGTCAAATAAGGTCATACAAAAGACAGAAGTTTTCATATTACAGATGCAATATTGTGGTCATGGATTTTTGTTGGGGATCAAATTCACAACATGAAGCAAAAGCATCATCATAGCAAAGCCACAGGCTCCAAAAAACAGTCAAAAGGGAAAAAATAAACAAATCTGTTTGAATCTAGATTCATACGATGGTATGAGTTTTGTATGGGGATACAAACAAGTGATTCTTTAAATCTGTCTTGTAAATTTGCAGTTATAGACTTTTCAATTAAGTCATTGTTTGATATCCCCAAGTTTTTGTAACACTATTTTGTCAAATCTAAACTGTTTCTAACTGTTTCTGTTTTTCAGTTGTTTAAACATGCATTGCAGAGATTTGAAGGGAATAGATCAGGCAGCAAGAGGAAAAGCAGAAAAAATGCAGGTCAACTGAAAAATGTTGCAGCCGGACAATTTAATTGTTTCAGCCACTTATGGCAAATAAGCTTTGGAAAAATAGACGAGGCGACTGCCGCTGTTGTCAGAGTTATTTTGATACCGGTTTACTTTTTCATTTTTTTGACTGACAGATCTGTTAACACTGCCATTTCTCCCTGACTGTTTCCCTGCTGCGCCCCCTTGCTGAAATTTCCTTTGATTATATGCCTTAAAGTTAGCTTTTAGATTTACTGAACTGCTGGAGAGTCTGAATATGAAAAAAAAACAGTTGGCAATCAGTTTCATTGTGTACTTTGTTTACAAATGTAATTATTTTAATGTAGCCGGCTTTTGTATTCTCACATCCATCACTCCAGTGGTGCTGCAATTAGCTTGTGTGTATAATACTGTTTTAAAAGAGCAGTTGTCCATCAGTAGGTACAGAAACTAAGCATACAATTCTTTGCACTTATATTCCAACATTTTTTTCCTGCCCCTCAAACACCTACCATGAGTACATTGGGGCCATTGTTGAAGAAGACGTATTTGACATTTGCAAATAATGCAGTAGAAAAATGGCTGCCAAACACAACTTACGTGCTCCAACAGCAGTTTTTGATCAATATATTCTTGTATGATTAAGTTCAAGTAATAAAAGATATGTTTAGCCTGGTGTCAAGTAACTTAATGAAACTTGGACAGGGTTATACATAAAAATGTCACTTTAAATCGATGACGTTGGGCTTTTAGTCTAATGTATGCTAATGCTAGCAAAGCAGGTATAGGGTATTACAGCATCCATCAGTTTCTGTACAGGAAATAAATATCATATAGTTCTAACAGTGTATTCTATCATTTCTTTTCATCAGCGTGCCCGACCATCACTGCAGGGGGGTTGGATTATGTGTTAGCGTTATTATTAACTGCCTGTTTGGGCATTTCCATCTGTACAGATCAGGGTTGTCAAACAGCAAAGTGTTTTTTTTTTCCTTTTCGGTTCAGCCAAAGACACCAGTGACACCTGAGCTGTGTAATTAATTATACTCAAACATGTCAGTCTGAATACTAACTCGGCTTTATTTTTGAGTTTGCTCTTGATGGGCACTATTATACCACAATGCATTGCACAAAGAAAATTGAGGAGCCGCTCAGTCTGTCAAAAATGAAAACAAAATCTGGGGTGGTGGTGAAATGACATTAGGAACACCTCAGAAACAATTAAATCTTTGAATTTTTTTTTTTCACATCCAAATGACAGTGACGTTAACTGACTGACGTCTGACAGCTGTCGTCTTGGGCCTCATCATTTCAGGTTAAACAAAAATGGTTAATCTGTAGATTTTTCTACATAAAGCTGCTTAAACAGTTTATTGTTGAAATGACTGTCGAGTACATGAAGTATTGTACTGTATACAAATTGTAATATAAGATTAGAACCTGATATTTCTGTACAATTGCAAATAAAGGGCAGACTACAGTAATTTTAGTATCTTATTATTTGTATAATTAGGTTTTAGTGGTGGCTGCTATTATGATTTCTGTCATGTGGGATCTAAACATTTCCAATAATACTTGTGAGTCCAAAACTAAAAAAAAAAAATACTGAAAAAACGTATATGTAACCATTGCCAGAATTCACAAAATGTTTCTTATCCCACAGAACATCCTGCTTCAGTCTGTACATGTTGCTGTTTCTGCATTTTAAAACATTTTCACTGCAATCACAAAACTGTTTGCTCTATTAATCTCACACCTGTATTATAAGGAAACTGATAAGTTACATTCCTTAAAGAAAGCTGATTTGATAATAAAAAAAAGACACATTTTATCTGATGACTCATTCTAGTCCAAGTAAAGGTGTCATTCATAGATTTTAGGGGGAGGACATTGTAAAAAACAAATAAAGACAGGTATGTGAAAACTTCAGTAGAAGCTTTGAATGTGAAATGACATTCACTATGTCTCTGCTACATAAGTTTCTGTTTGCAATTTGTTAGTCATTATCCTTTATATACACAGCAAAAACTACATAATATATTGTTGGAGGTTATCAAGTTTTGACTTAGAATTTGTGGTATTTTGTATTTCTTTTTTGTTTTAGTTTTTTTATATTAGCTTTCGAAACACCTTCCTTGATTACTTTACATTTCTGCAACCTCCTTTTTCTTTGCATCATGCTTTAATCATACAGCAAAATAAATGAAAGTGTACTATATTATGCATACAGATTTTTTTTTTACGATACTTAGTTTTGTCACTTTCCTTATACCTGCTTAAAATGAGTGTGTAGTTATCAGAGCGCTGCTGCTGCTATCATCCAGCTCGTTCATGGTAATTCTTTAATTACATTCACCTGGAGTTCCTGGTGCCAATCTGAGCAGTGGGATCTATATTATTTACCTGTCTATCTGTCTCCGCTCCCCCATTCTACCTCTCCCATACATTCCTCAAATTATGTCAGTATAAAAGAACTACCGGAGCTCTTTCCCGTTTTCTTCCTCTCCATTCGTCTTCATCATTATATCACATTACACCCATCCCTCCTCTCAGACTCTCATTCCTGCCTTCTTCCGCTGCGTCTCCTTTACACTTGTCTGTGTCGCCCCTTTCTCTCCACATATCTCTCTGTCTGCATCACGTCTTTATCTGTCTCTCTCTGTCTTTATCATGTGAAACATCGCTTTATCCATCCCTTTAAGTATCTCAGTCTGTAGCACCCCTCCTCTATCTCCCCCTCTGCCTTGTCTCTCCATCTCTGTCTCTCTAAACATTTTTCTTTGCCACCGTCTCTGGATCTCCTTCTCATGTCTGTATCATGTCTTTTTTTGCTCTTTGTCAGCTCATCTGACTCTTTATTACTTTTAACCCTTTCTTCTTATTCGTTTCATGCCGACTCTTCTGCGGTCTGTGGTGGCCTACTAGCACGATAGCATGCTAATGTCTGCGTGTGCCTGTCATGCCTGTCAGTGCGTGTGCATCTAGGGGTCGGGGTCGAGGTTGGCGGCTCTGCTTAGCTCTCTGGTTGGCTGAGCCCATCTGTCACTCAAAACGGGCGACCTGTGGTCCCCAGTTGCCAGCCAGCCGTATCGCCACTTCAACAGAATTACGAAATTCCTGTCTATTGCTCATTGGCCCAATTGAATTACAAGCAGTGCCTTGTTCCGTGCAAGGTTTTTAAACGGCTGATTTGAGGCGCACATACATACACACACACACACCCTCTGGCATGGTTGAGGGTTAGTGTGTCTATTTATTCCCTTCCATTGGCAGAGCAGGAAGATATATTCTGCTTTTGCAGATGACTCTTGTTTTGATGGATTTCTGATTTTTGGTTCTTCTCAGTGTTTGTGAGAGTGTTTTTTTTATTTTAATATGCCACCAAGGCTTTTGTTTTCATCACACTGTTTCTGCAGTTTATGGTGAATTATTTGCTTCACAGGACGTCTATTCTGCGTCATTTCTCCCTACAGCACTTCACATCTGTTGTCATTTCATTACAGACATTTATTTGACACTGTGTGCCTGCCAAGACACTCTGGATAAATCACACTGTTATTTTGTCTGCTTCCACACACCTGAGTGGAAGGAAAAGGCAGAAAATGGTCTTATTTTCTACTTCCAGCAGTTATTTTTATTGGTATAAGCAACAGCACAGCAAGTCTGTTTATCACTAAGCATATTTTCAGTCAAAAGGAATCAGGTTTCAGCGAGCCGGTGTGTACTCAGTAGGTACAGTACATTCATACAGTCGCCCCCAGCGATCAAACAGAAGCTGCATTTGAATGACTCTTTCTTCCCTCCCAAAGCCACTGTGACAGGTTGCTACTTGTTAGACCTCCAGTCTGCCTGCTGTCTCTGTTCTTATTTGACTGACTGACTGACTGACTGACTGGCGGTATTTCGTTTGTCTCCATGTCTGTCTCTTCTGCTTACTTAACCTGATTGCCTGTCTACCCGCTTGCATATCTGTCGGTATCTGTTCTTGAATACACTGAAAATGGACATTCTTTAAAGGTCCCCCTGTAAAGGCTTCTCTATTTCAAGTAGTTAGAGGCAGCTTGAAAAGGAACTGGATGTCAACAATGAGCAGAAAGATATGAATTAAAGCTCAGGCCTGCATTTATTTAAACAACCTTTTGCCATGATAACAACTTTCCCACATATAGAAGTGTTTAAATAAGTGATGGGTAAGATCGTGGTTTGACAGCCGTGAAGGAAGAAAGCTTTCTACATATGGAAAGTCCCAATCATAAGACTAGTCAGCTGATTTTAAAAGCATTATCAGCAATAAAAAATAACAATTTTTCCTCACTGTGGGAAAAGTAAGCAGATGTGTTTCCACTCACACTAGTCATTTACTTGTTCAGCAGTGCTGGTAGTTTTTTATCTACAGCAGAGAATCTGACTTGTCATAGCAGGAAAAGCACAGGTGCTACAGTGATAATAACATGATAAGAGGCATAGTATGCTCACTTTCAGGCTTACACTTATATTTTAATTTTCTACAAGAACTTGTACAGGCTTTAATATTAAAACACCTGGTCTGTTGTGATTGCTCAGAGTTTCACAGTGTTTCGGTATCTGTGCACCATCACTGACTGTAGCCACAATTTTGACCGATATAATGTAATAATGTATTAAATGTACTTAAAGTAGCAAAGTTAAGGTAGATTTTATGCAGAATGGGCCCACTGAGATCGTTCTATGTATATATGCTACTTTATAAACTCTGATATGATTTAAATGTATTTAAACACGTCTCAATTGATTAATTTAGAAATCTAATTATTGTAGATCAATCATGTTTTTCATGGTAAATCTTGACCTGAAAAGTAACTAAAGCTGATGAGCTCAATATGATAAGTAAAAGCATAATATTTGTCTCTAAAGTGTAGGGAAGTAGAAGTTATGTGAAAATACTCAAGTATTAGTTTTAGTATAATTAAAGTAAGTGTGCTTTATTTTTTATGTCATTAAAGACAACCAAGCTTCTGGTTTTATGAAATGCAGAAAAACATGGACAATGGAAAATTTTACAAACTTTATAAACATGACAATATACAATAAGCTCTACACACTTTTTTTTATCCATCCATGGGACACTTTATCCTCCTGTAATGTAAAGAGAGACAGCAGATGTAACGTTGGCGTGTTCACATTTTCTCGCTCAGCGTGCTCGCTCGCTTCGTCCCAGGTGTATTACATATAAAATCTCAGCAACTCAAACCAGCAATTTTAAAGACAACAGAAACTAGTGTAGTTTATTATTTATTCATTGGCTTCTCATGCTTTCTAACAAGGTTATTTATAGCACTTTTTTTGGCGGCACAAACCTAAAGAGCTGTTCTCTGTTGACCCTATTCTGTGTGTGCTGTCTCCCTCTCCGCCTGCCTACGTCTATCCATCTACTCCTCTGTCTATCTGTCACTGTCTGCCCATATCTGTCTGTCTGCCTGTCATTGTGTTTGTCTGAGAAAGGAACCCACCCACGGTTGTCTGGTCTCGATCTCCATGGCGACCTAATCCTCGCCAATCCCAGAACGCGAGTGTTCCAGTTGAGACCCACTGTGTTACACCAGCCTGTCATCACTGATCACAGGATAGAGTTGCTTCTGTTTTATCAGAGTGGCTTTGATCCACATCTAATGACGTTGGTGTGTGTGTGTGTGTGTGTGTGTGTGTGTGTGTGTGTGTGTGTGTGTATCTGTGAAAAAGAGAGAGAGCATTTATTTGTCTTACTTACCCTTACAAATCCCTACATACTGTACAGACAACTTGAATTCATGTGCATTCAATGGTATGAGAGTACTGTGTGTGCGTGTGTGTCTGTGTGTGTGTGTGTGTGTGTGTGTGTGTGTGTGTGTGTGTGTGTGTGTGTATGTGTGAGAGAGAGACAGACAGAGA
>JAOWBC010000248.1:15749936-15760228 GCA_028566105.1 Hypoplectrus providencianus | reverse complement strand
ACACACACACACACACACTCATATGCCTGAGTAAATATTGGACTTGGGTCAGCAGCTACTCTTCTGTTCTCATTTCACTATGTGAGCAACTGTCTGTCCATGTGTGCATTTTCATCTGTGAACTCAACTGTGCACATGTGTGTTTGTGTGTGTGTGTGTGTGTGTGTGTCCAGCTATCAGAAAGCCACCACACATGTCCTAGCCTCTATTTCTTGTCCCCCTCCTTCTCCTCCTCCTCCTCCTCTTCCCTCCTTCCCCCGGCCTTTATTTACCTGTGGAGGTGTGTTTGTGCCTAAGCTGGGTTTCTGCTTCAAACGATGCACTTCCGACCATGTAATAAAAGCCTGACGTTTGGCGTGCGTCCAGGCTCCCATTGACAAACACAGGGGGGCTGTGCACACAAACACAGGGCTTGCCCAGGGCCCTGACGAGGAAACTAGCGTGGCTTTGTTTTTAAAATAGCACCTCGGTTCTTTGCTGCAATCCTGTTGTTAGGTGTCTGTCCTCACCCACCCACTGATGGGATGATATGTGATCCAGTGATTGAAGCACATCTGGGTGAACAGGATTTCCCTCCGGCTTTTAGACGGGTTATAGAGATGTTGCTGGCTGCTGGGTCTTAGCTTGTGATAAGAATAAGTAAGGTAATGTGGCAAGATTATGGCTGAATGTTTCATTATTTGGCTGGCTTTCTTCACTGTGGTTATTTTTTGAATGAGAATGCAGTAACTTAAGCTTTATTTACTCAAAGGGTCTATTGGAACTCAAGATCTTTTTAGACAGAATTGAGAACAAGTCACACACATGCAATACTGCAATAAGCAGATTCAGTCATCACGTTTAGAGCTGCAACAATCAGTACACTAATTAAGTAGTAGATTGAAAGAAAAAAAAACCATTGTGATAAGTGATTGATCATTCTGGCAATTTGTTTCTCAAAAATGGCAGAAAATGCTGATTTTTACCACTCAAATATGGAGATTTGCTGCCTTTTCCAGTTTTATATTAAATGAAACAGAAAAGAAACTTGGACTGAAAGAGCAAGATACTTAAATACATCACCTTGGTAAAGATTTATCGATGAATTTCAAACAATAATTGTGGGATTAAAATCTGTCTTTTTTCTTTTTTCTTCCAGTTAATGAAAGACTGTGTGTGTTTAGCAGTTACTTTAAAATGCTTTATTCAAGTTTTTTTTTACATTTTGATAATTTCATTGGAGCATAATCTTGTGTGTTTCCTATACTTCTATAATGACAACTTTGCTGTAATTTTAAGCGTTGCTGATGTGCCTTTATTCTCCATCTATTGCAGAATGTGATAAAATCATGATAATAGTTTAACCAAAGTTAATTGAGGGCTCAGTGAATAAAAATGATCTTTATTGAAGCATAGGAGTCTTTCAAGGATCTCACTCTAAACAATGACACTGCAGGAGCAGATTTAGGAGCACTGCACAGTGCAGACAGTAAATCGATGAGTGGAGTTCACTGCATGATAACGATTTATTTTGAAATAATATCCACCACATGCCTACATAGAGAAAATAATTGAAATTTCAGGAAACATTTTCTATACCTTTTTTTTTCTTTACATTTTCTGTATTTTTAGAATTTGTGCTGCAGGGATTTAATTGGCTAATAATTGAAATGAGGATTTGAAGGGACTACTCTAGGGCATCTAAGGTCATTAAATTACCTTTTCTTAATAATGGATGAATGAATACATTAACTTTTAGTCTCTGTGTGCACAGCTGCTAATACAGCATGCAAATGTGCGCCAACTAACTTCACAGGTAATGTATAGAGTGTGTATAAAACCTTATATCAGGTTTCATAAAGGATGCACAAAAGTACTGAATTGGTATCATTCACCCTGGAAGCACAAATTACGACACATTTAATGCTCTAATAATAGATCCATTCCACATGATACATCTCTTGCTGTGAAGGATAATCTTCAGCTATAAAATTATATCACCTAGCTGACAGGGATATTGCCCACCTACTACAGTATAATCACACAACAGATAAGAAATCAAACTGTGGGGAAAAATGGATTTTGAAAGTAAAAACCCTGAACCCACCCTCTATGAGTGTGTGTGTATATAACATAAATGTGTGGCTGTGTGTTGTGTCTGGTTGTGTGTTCAAGCACTCGCGTGTGATCTCTCGCAGCGTCTCGCCGATCAGTTATCACTAATCCTTCCACACAGAGCTCTTTAACAAGTTGCCATTGTGCTGCCGACGCTTAACATGATGGAGGAACGACCTCCGCGGTGAATGAAAAGAAGAGGGAGAGGGAAGGAGGGAGAGATACAGAGGGAGGGAGAGGGAGAGGGCAACACCTCCGACAATGGGGAGAAAATTGGTTTACACTAGATAGGCTTGTGATTACAGAGGAAAAGAAAATGACTTAGATTGAACAATAGGACTGAGTGCGTGCATTGGTGTGTTTTTGTGTGTGTGTGTGTGTGTGTTTTTTTTTTTCTTTTTTTTTTTTTTTTCGAGGATTAGTGGGTGGTTAGGCCGGGATTTGGTTGAAATGAATTGGCGGGTATGGAGTGCTGATGGGTGCGTGTTTGGATGTTTTTCAGCGTGCATGTACTGTATCTGTGTGCGTGTTTTTCCTTGCATCGTGTCTCTCTGTGTTGTGACTCGATCTAACTGGGAATCAGAGTGTTTATTACAGCCCTTTAAACCTGAGACACCCTCAGCGGTTCAACTCATTCTCTCAATCACTGTCGCACACATTGAGACAGCTTTCATCAAAACAGAAGAGTGTTGTTCACATAACCAGTGTTTAGCAGAAGAAGTAATCATTTCAGCTACACTTTCTCTCAAGTCTATAATGCATTATGAACAAACTCTTAATGCATTATAATCTGCTGAAAGTACTGTATAATTATAGTTATAAGCACTTGTAAATATTTCTAAGGCTTTATGATAATAATTGTCAACCATGAAGAAGCATTTAATAATGACTTACAAGGTCAAGTACAGTAACACTTTATGTAGCTAGCCACTCAGACTTTTTAATAGTGTAATAATTGTCAATGATTTAATACATAATTGTCTTTTTATAATGCATTATCATGTGTTATACCCCTAACACTATAATAAATGATGAGTGTGTTTATAAAGCATTACATGGGCTTTCAAACACAATGTCACTATTATACTCGTGAACACACACAATGCAACTATATCAATAGTCATAAAACATTATGGATGTGCATTGTAATTATTTATTATTTCAACTATCTTATATATTTTGACTACCTTTGCTCACCTATTTCCCCCTCAAAATTCTAGGGCTTATTGTATGCTATGCAGTATATTAAGATGTCATTTTACTCCGTGTATTAAGTAAAGTCAAGTACATATTTATGAAACTTTAAGAATACATGCTTTGTCATCATTGTTGTAAAAAAAACGTGACTGTCATGCTCTGTGGTGCATCAACATTAATTATTATGTAAGATGCTAAAATGTTATTATACCATGCAGAGAGTAACATTTAAAATCTGTCTGTAGGATGGAACCTTAAGACATGAAAGCTTTATTATTTTTTTAAAGAAAGAGAAAGACTGAATATATTTTGTCAAGGTTAATTTGCACGTTGAAAACAGTTGGAAGTCTTCTTCATTCTTTCTTTATATATATTTTGACATCTTAGATGATAACCAAGATAACATTATACTTTATGGGCAGTGTTACTGTGTATACCATGTGTTTGTTGTATCCAGCTGCTCATTTGCATGCAGGCTCTTCATAAGTCATTATAAAGCACTTATTAATTCCTTAATTATGTGTGTTTATGCGTGTAGTCATGTTGCATTATCATTCACTATGAATGCTCTTGACAATGCATTATAGATGTGGTCTTCATGCTGTGGATGGATGTAACCAAAATCGATCAAATTTATACCTCAAGTCATCACTCAAACATGACCTGGAGTCAGTTAAACCATGGACTTATTATTCTTGACATGTTCATGTTCAGAGGACACTGTAATGTCAATGTTTTGAAATTACCTTGAGCACTTTTTACGGCATAATACGCAGTAATTGTCTTTTCCCCCCTCATAACTGCCAAAACACATGATATACAGTATTTGTAATGTCCTCATTTAGAATCCCCTTCAGAGCTAAAAAATATTGGCAATATACTGTCAAATAAATCATTTTAATTTATTGATCATAGGTGTAAATGACTCTCTGTTTCTCTTGCTGTGTTTCTTTCTCAAGGAGGCCCAGCAGGAGACATACAGCACCAGGACTCCTGCTCCAGGGAATTCTGGGAAGGCCAACAATGAAGATGGAGTCCCCCAGGACCGCCCGTCCAGTCTGCCGGTGAGTGACTGACAGTTCTGCCCGCCAATAAGCAGTGTTACAGAAGTACACATGAGGGAAAATATTCTGTGTGTGTGAGAGAGAGGGTCCTTTCGAGGAGGAAGAAAACCAAATAACACCATCAAGCCTCAAAGACACATTAGTCTCATCATCCACTTCCTGTATTTCTCTAATCTAACATTCACTTGTCCAATCAGATGCCTTCTCTCATTCTGTGACACGCCTTGTTGTCTCATAGCCCAAGGGAGACATTGATTTAACTGCTCATTTCAGAGCTTCTGTCTCTGTTTTGACTGGCGTCCACGCCAAAGGCAAAAGGCCACACGCATCAGCCCCGCGGTCGAAGCATCATGCACTCACTCACACATACACCCACGTGCACAGAAAAGCATATGCGCAGACACAGACATCCTTGCTAATGCAACGCAGTCACACATGCAAACCCACACGCATTTGGCATTTGGGAGAGCTAAAAATCGTTAAGCAGGTTGACTGGAGGAGTAATTGAGAAGAAATGGCGAGGCCGGACTGATCTACGAGGGGAGAGAGATGTGGGCCGCTCCAGTTTTTTGGCTAAACGAATCGCTTTTTTACTCTCCATCATTTCTTCCCCTCGCAGCTCCTCAGCACTTTCAAGAATAGAATAAATAGACATTTGCAAATGGTCGCAAATATTGGCACTGCTTGAGGTGTGTGCCGTTTAATTTACCAGATACTTTGGAACTGCCTCAGGAGTGGAGGAATAAACTGCAAGGAAGGCTAAATTAAGTGTATGAACTCAAATTAAGCCATTCTATTTCCCATAGACTTTGGTATGGTAGCGCACACTAACTCTGCTTTGATTCAGATCAGCGCTTGACTTATCTGTCAGTTTTCCCAGATATTCCTTCTCCTCTTCTGCATGCACACACACACACACACTTTCTTTCTTTCTCTACCCCCCACCCCCCCACTCCCCTTTACATACTGGTAGTATGTCAGCTGTTTTATCTTGGCATTTTTTTCTCCCTTTTTCTTTCATTTTCATTCTCCCACACTCTTTACCCCCCCTTCCCTTTCCCCCTCTGTCTTTCCCTCTAAAGTAGCATCATGAAAGCTTTTTTTCCACCCTCGTGCTATAATGAGAAATGGCCTTGATGTATCAGTGTGTGAATCCGGAGCGAGAGAGAGCAAGGCGAGGCGAGGAGCCACTGCAGTCGCGGGGGCCGATCTATTTGAACCAGCACCGATATCACCCCATATTCCCTCACCACTTTAATCCTGGCGTTTTACCCCTTGGGTTCTCCGTGTGTTTTCACATCCTATCCAAAAGTGCGTGGCTCGCCGAGATCCTAATCGGCTGCAAGTTTTGATGAGAGAGAGACACAGAGAGGGAGAGATGGATAGATAGAAGAGGAGAGAGAGAAGGAGAGAGAAATTGCTCGGCGTTTGCCAGGCTCTTCCAGCAAGCTGTCACGGCAGAGATGTAACCGTTTTTTTTTTTCTCCCCCTCTCTCTTTCTCACTCTCTCGCCGGCGTTTGATGTCAGATCTAAAGCTGCTGTCATCTTTTTTTTCCCTTTCTCTCTGTCAGGAGGGAGGGAGCGCGGGTCGGCAAAGTGTCATGTTGTTGTTTTGGGACGAGTCTGCTGTGTGATGTGGCGGGATTTTTGAAGGGAGACCAAAGGGAAAAAGCGCTTTAGTAACTTATCACAAATGCAAGTCACAGTGCCCCATGGGTATTTTAAAATGTAATGTATTGGAGATACAGCATGCTGTGTATTCCATATCATTGTACAGTATCTTTATCGTTAACTCTGCTGTTTATATAAAATCACCTTGACTTAAATGCTCCAATTAGGAAACACAAAGTTGGCCCTTGCTTATTACTGAGACACTGCTGTCAGTGTTGACGGTCAGTCTCTATTTACATGTAGCTTTGGTTTGACATTAATGTGTTGAAGTATAGCATTCATTTTGAATTTGGTTGCTTTGCTGTTCTTGAGTTCTTGTGATAATGAATGAATGAGTGTGTTGTGTTATCATTGTATAGCTTTCAGTTATAACAGCTTTGTTGTTTTCATCTTTTAAAAATGCCTCAACTCTTGATGTCAGCAGTTACTTTAATTTTTATCAGCAGTTTTTTTTTCATTGTATCATTTTAACCTGACCATTCACCACCTAAATTTCACTGTAGGGTTGGCATTAACACAACTGTATTCCTTTTATAGTATTTTCCTCTCCTCACATGCTTGGGTCTAGCTGAGCCTGTTCCTCCAGTTCCACGCAATAGTGAAGTTAGGAGTCAGAGCAAAGATCATCTGCTGAGAAGATTTATCACTTGGTAACAGAACTTTTGAGAAAAAAAAATTGCCATATTGCAGGAAAGTGAGAACTAACTGTTGCTTATGCTAACTTGCACTGAGGTGACTCTCACCCTTCCAGTGACAACAAAGCAATTCTTAGCTGGTAGACTCAAAGGCTGAATATTCATCATGAATCATGAATGCAGATTTCATTAATTTCTTCTCCTCCACGCTTTTGTATGTTTGCAAAGACTATCCAGAGTCAGACGAGGTAAAGTTGATTGGGTAATTGCAGATATCTGGATACTGCAGGTCTGGTGCGTCCGTTCCAGCTGTTTCAATACTCCTGGAAATCACCCTTGGGACATTCCAAGAGTCAGAAATGTTTGATATATTAACTTTTACAATATTGCATTCAATGTCCCTGGAATTAAAGTGTGTCATGTATTTGTCACAGATGCCATTCATTTGTCCTCATGCTTTTCCGGATGACATGGCAATGTTAGCAAAAGGAGTCACATGATGTTTAAAGCTTATATATTTGCTTCCCCTTGTAGTAGCGCATCACACAGTAGGAGTTTAACACATACAGGAACGTAATTGTTAACTAGTGATAAAACAGACAGTTCCTGTTTGGTTTAGTTTTGTAGTTTATGCAGGAATAATTTAAATACAGTATATCTCCACCCTAACCCCCCTTTTATAAAATGTTCTCATGCTATGAGTGCATTTGTTCCATGAGATGCATCAGGCATCACTGTTTGATTCCACAGGGAGTTGAAAGTATGATGCATTCCTGTGTTGAATCGTGCCATTTTTAAAATCACCCTTATTTCCCCGCGACAGGCATGGCAATTACCGGTCAATAAAAGGTTACATGTCATGTTGGTCGTAGGGCTGGACCACATGATGACACATTGACTGCTTCCTTCTATTTCCTGCGGTTTCTTCGCTGTGACGTTTTTCGTACATGGAAATGTGAGAGGAGTGAGAGCTCTGTGCTTTCCTCCTCTGTGTAGCACCCTCAGCCCTTTACATCTTTTGCCTAACACCACTAAGCAGAGCCAGTCCTTCCAGTGGCACATTGAGGTGAAGAGCCAGGGCTTTAATACTCACTGACCCCCCCACCCTCAACATCCCCCTTCCCTCCACAACCCCACCGCCGCCCCCGTTCCAGTCACTACATGTTCCCTGCTCTCCGGCGTTCCCCTGACAGCCTGCCAAGCTGCCGCACAGCCTCCCATCCTCTGGGACATGGGAGAGGATGGCCAGCCATGTGGAAAGACAGAGAGAGAGCTGGGGGTGGGAGGGTGAGGTGAGGAAGAAGAGGGGAGGGGAGGGGAGAGGAGAGGGGGGTTGAAGAGCAGGATGAGAAAGAGAATGAGTAAGAGAGAGAGAGAGAGGGCGTGAAGCGGTGAAGTGAAACGTGGTTATCTTTTTGTCACTTGTTCAGGGTGAGGGATGTTGAATTCAGGCTATGGGGTTCCGGCAACGACATGTTATTCACACCAGCACACACACGCACACACACACAGACACACATGGAGGAAAATATTTTTGTATGTCTTTCAGTGCTCATTTGCCACTCCTTGACTTATTTTCCATCAGACAAAAGGAAAATTCAGAAACGGTATCTCTTAGCTCGCTGTCTCTCCCCTCTCACTCCTGTCCACCTTGCCCTCCTCTGTTATTCCAAGTGTTAGGTCATGAATGATTGACAGGCCACAGCTGGAGAGACCTGCTCCCTTCCCCTCCCGACCACACTCACACGCACACAAGACCCGTTTGCTCACAAACACACACACACACATCACACACTTTGATACACATTCTGTCCTCTGCGAGCTGTTTTCACACAACCGAGTGTGTGTGCTCTATCAGAGCATGTCAGTCAGGCTGCCTATACAGTATGTGCTCTCACTCTGGCTCTCCCCACTGCTGTGTTTTATTTTAGAGTCCCCAGGCAGGCAGACAGGCCAGCAGGCAGTGCAGAGTAATGTCATCCAGCAGGGTTAGATTCAGCCTCCACATTAGTGCACGGGGGGGGGGGAGGAGAAAAGGAGGCAGGGGGAGTCAAGAAAGCAAAGAAATGCAAGGGAGATGAACAGAGTGATGGGGGAGACAGGGTGGGAGGGAAAGTATGGGGGAGGGAAAACAGAGAGGGACTTGTAGAAAGAAAAATAACTCTTATATTGGTTTCGACATACAGTTTAAAATATATAAAGATTACATACTGTCGAGACAAATCATTCAGCATGTATTTTGTCAAATTCGACAAAGTGCATTTTCCATGTAGGAATATAATTTCTGCTTATATTTTTCTTATTTTGAAGCCAGTGGAGAGAGAATGTAGTTGGGGGAGAGAGGGAGCCAGGGAGACTCAGAGACGAGATGTTCTCTGGACCCTGCTGCCTATTCTTAGCTCAGACAGCAGCACTGAAGGCCACAGCAGCTCCCTGCCACTGCTATGAACACATTGCAGCTCTGAGAATAGGACAGCTAATCTGAAGCCAGTTTCACACTCTGAGGTATAGGGGAATGCTCCTGGTCACGCCAAGCTTAAACCTGTAGACCAATTCGCTCAAATGTGAGTCAGAGTGATTGATTCATTGTCCCTCCATGTGTCAGCGGACCCTATGTGCTCCACAGGATTCCATAATTTACCATATGATTTGAGATTTCTGTGTGAAACTATTTCTCACACTGCTCAAATTTACACACACATAATACCACCTCTGCCCCGTTTCACCCCAGACCCAAGATATCATGACACAGCGAGTCAGAGGACCCTGGCTTCATCTAAAATGCAGACGGGCTATTTTTCCGCTTGTATGCCAGCCTGTTTTCATTTGCTCCTCATGAATCATTTAGCACGCACACACAGTTTCATGTACACGCATAGTTTTTTTGATCCTCAAGAGCCGGGAACACGTGTTTTTGCCGGGGCCATACCATTTGTTCCCCAACGGCTTAAAAACACAGACGTACTGTACAGGAAGCAGAATTGATGCTGTTACAGTTTCTCTGGGTCTTTCATCTGCATGCATCTTCAGCATTGTTTCTAAACTAGAGAATTCTCCTGGGATCATATCTGGAACTATACTCCCAGACAATGTTTTAATTAGGCCGTTTTTCAATATTTGTAGCAGTTTTTTTTTATATTTTAGCAGGTTAAATGTCTGCAAAGCCTTGAAACAAGCATGAACCTAAGTTTGAAACACCATGTTGACAAGATTCTGCACGGCTGAAGTGTCCTTAAGCAGGACACTGAATCCCTAGCAGCACTCCTCTGCAGCTGACACTGCACTCTCATCCCCTGTGGAGGAGAGACACACCAAAAGAGAATTTCCCTATGGGGATCAATAAAGTATTTTTTGCCTGAGGGCTTTTAGTTGTATCTTATGGCAAAATTTGATGGCTACACACTGTTCTACCTACTGGGAACAATGCTGCCCAGTGTAGGTTGTTAAAGCAAACTGGTAACACAAGGTTGAGCAGCAGTGGTACAGAAAGAGCGGGGGAGAGGCTCCGCAGCTGCAGAGGAGGCCATGTTTATACCCATCCACCCCTGACAGGCTGGCTGACTGAAGCACAGCACAGCACAGTGAACAAAACGTGTGTGTGTGTGTGTGTGTGTGTGTGTGTGTGTGTGT
>JAOWBC010000248.1:15729187-15741737 GCA_028566105.1 Hypoplectrus providencianus | reverse complement strand
GTGTGTGTGTGTGTGTGTGTGTGTGTGTGTGTGTGTGTGTGTGTGTGTGTGTGTGTGTGTGTGTGTGTGTGTTCAGAATGACAGCAGGGTTTGAGATGGAAAGAGAAAGAAAGAAAGACCCACAGCTGCACTCCTCTAACTTTGTGTGTGTGTGTGTGTGCATGTGTGGCATTATGTTCCTATGCATGTTTGGTCTTTATTATTCTATTACTTTATTACTATAATGAGTATGTGAATGGGTGTATGCACATAACACTGATGTTTTTTTAAATTTCTGCAAATGCATGTAAATTTGACACACACACGCTCATGCACAGGAACTCCGGGGATCTTATTGGAGCATTTGACCTAAAGGTCAGTCACTGGTAGCAATTGACAGCTTCAGATTAGCGCTCAATATCTGATATTCACAGTTGACTTTTGCACGGGATAATCAAACATGATTAATGTCTCCAGCACTTTGTATTCCACTCTCGGTCTCAGACTAGACCTGAGAAAATGAGAGGACAAAAGGAGAGATAAAATGGAGAGAAGAAGGAAGGAAGTCAAAATAAAAAAACATGTTTTTCTGGGGCATCAGAAGGAAAAAAGATATCAAGGTTGGAAGGATGGCGTGACATTGGGAAGGAAATGATGTAAGAAGCACTGGGTTTTTAAAGATCTGGGGAAATAAAGACGTAAAAGACAGACTATAAAAGAAAAGAGACATTTGGACTGCAGGAAAAGAAATATTCGCATCCTCACAAGGCCAGATGGAGAGTGTGTGTCCCCCCTTCTCTCTCTTTCTCTCTTTCTCACTCGCTCCTCCTGGGTCCCACAGAAGCTGGTTTAAGACGTTGAGGCAGCAGGGCAGGAGACAGTAAAGGTCACCTCTTCTTTCTCTTCCTCCGTGTTTCTTCGTTTCCATGTCTGAAATCATTTCAACTCAAAACTTCTGTTTCTGTTTCAGAAAAACTGCAGCTTGGCATCAGAATACAGAATGATTGCCAGACAAAAATAAGGAAGGTCCTAAATCTTTACTCTGAAGGTGCAGCGACATATGTTTCCACAGTATAATTACCATTAAGGTCACGTCAGTTATATGTTATATGTTGCCTCCTTCGTGATCTTCTGTCAATCAAAAAGCAGTGCCAGAATAAGATCATAAAGTGAAATCATAAGGAAAGAACTTAAATGTATCTTTTATACCTCTGAAGAAAAAATACATATTTTGTTTTAATGTCCTCCAGTCTCTTCCATTTCAGTGGTTTCCATTTGTCTCCCTCTCCCCCCTGTCCCTTTCTAATTTTTCCCTCCCTCTTTCCTCTATTTCAAACCATCTTTTTCATCCCAATTTCTTCATTCCTTTTGACCTCGTCCTATCTTATTTCCTGTCCTCCTCCTCCTTCTCTCTCCTCCTCTCCTCTCTGACTCAGGAGGCTGTAGTCTCCAAAAGGTCAGTCCCGGCTGACATTTTCCGTGGAACCTCATTGATTTCCGCTCGACGCCTTGTGATTGGCTAGCCGAAGCTGCCTCCATTTCCCACCAATCCCCTTTAACCAGGAAGCCAGCCAGCCAGCTGACCCCAGGGTCAACCAGCTCCAAATAGCTTTTTCTGGAGCGTTACAGTCTTGTTTGCTCTATATTCCTCTCCTTTCTGCTTGCACACCTCCCTGCAGGCTGCAGGCTGAGGAAAGAGGGAGAGGAGAGAGGGATGGATGAAGGAGAAGGATTAAGGCTTAAAATGGAAGTTTACAAGGCCAATGGTTCTCATACCCTGGTTCAGTTTCTCCCACGGGTCCTTGATATGGCTCCAGAGGGCCCCCGGCAAAACAAGGAATTATTTCATTTTACTGTATTTCACCAGAAAATCCATATTTTGGTTTTACTTACTGCTGTTATACTGTATTTCTTCACACAGTGCTGACAGCTAAACCCTTCTAAAACAACTGTCGTAAATCTGCTTATGGGTTTATTGGACAAATAATAGATGGGAGCTGCACATCCTTGTAAATTGCCCTTGCACCATGCTCTTGACTCTTTTTGGGTGAAAGCCTATACAAATGCCAAAGTTTCTGCCAATTTAATAACATGAAATAATATATATACATATTACTTGTTAGCTATGGGGGAAAAATTCTATAGTATTCCTGTAAGCCAGGCATCACATCACCTTTATATTCGGCATCTTTGCACTGGCTTCCTGTTTGTTTTAGAATACATTTTAAGATTGTACTGATCATTTTTAAAACAGGTTTAGGCCTGGATCCTATCTATATAATGATTTACATGAACTGTACATCTGTTAAGTTTACCTTCATCAACCAACCAGTAATGAAGTGTTTGCCACAGACCTACAAGTACTGAATGACCAGATCCCATAATCCCATTTTCAGTTGATTGACTTGTGATGTGCTGCCTCACAAAGTAAATGGTTGAATGTAAACACAGTACCTGGTGGAAATATAGATAGACATCTTAATAGATTCCACTCCCTATTTTTCACTATAAATCAAGTCAGCTTGTGCTGCGTACTTGATGACACGATAAACAAGTTTGAGCTGTACAAAAAGTGAAAGGGACAGCGATGAGAATATCTTTTGGTTTTATGCATCTAAATATTCACTTCTTTTGCACACCGTGAGTGATGCATGCATTTGGTTTTGCATAACACATATCAGAGTATCATACCTCTATCTCAGTCTGCCTCTTTATCCGTCTGTGTTTTCTTTCTCCTGCCCCTCCCGGCTCCGCTGCTTCCTCCTGCAGAAAAACGCCGTCCTCGTGAGACAGCAGTGGTGGCGCTGCTAGAAAATGTCCGAACGCAACGGCGTAAACAAACGGGCAGCCAGCGCTCAGTCTTTCTCTGTGAAGTGATAATGTGTTCCCCACGCTGTTTTTGTTCTCATGCTAATGAAGTGGACCGCATCGGTAATCACTTTCAAACCCTCAGCCAGGGAAAAGGTAGAAACGGCAAAACAAAGGCTCGAACAAAAGGATGCTGTGCTGTTGTGTGTGTATGTTGTGAGTGTGTGCAGAAGTGGAAGTAGAAATAGAAGTGGATGTGTGTTTGAAGAGGGCTGTGTTTGTACCTTTTTTTTTTTTTTTCTGTATTTGCACAAAGTACTCTGCCAACCACCCTGACTGGCTGCAGGGGGAGGTCAAAGGTCACCTGATGCAGCTGAGATGTTCATATTGAATGTTCAAATAGGAATCTGTATTCATCAATTGAAGTGCAAGTGAATAAACGTGATAATATATAGGGTTAAACTGTCCAAGCTGTCTATTCATCATGTTTCCCAGCATGCATTTTACACTGCTGCAGAGGTCATCCGCTTAAAACCATCTTTAGAAATCCCCTTTGATCTTATATGGCAATCACCGCTCCAAAACCCACTCTTTCTACTTTAAGTCCTGATTGAGTGTTGGACAGCTGCTGCAGAAAAAGCCTCACTTTACCTTGTTTACTGTGAAGAAACAAACTTAAAAGTCTAGTCAGAGCAGCAGAGTCGCTGAGCATCTGTCATCTGCTATGGCCTGAAAACTCACTTTAACTTCCCTCAAATGTACAACTGTACTGTTTGGGTGTCTGAAGTTTGTACAGCTTGTCTCAGCCCTGCTGTCTCACTCGATCATTCATTGATTACAGCTGTATTATAAAATCAGGTGGAACTTTGGCCTCTTTACTTTGAGCCTTCTGGAAATGAGGATTTTTCTGTTCTTGCACTGTCTGTTAGCAGTTGTGGAAAAGTTTTCAGATACTTTACTTATCCTTAAAGGTACTAATACCACACTGACAATAATACACTAAAATTGTCCAGGTAGGGCTAATTATAATAAATTGTGATGTGGTTTAATTTATACAAATGTTTATTTATTCAGTTTTGTTGATTGTATTTTTTCTTTTCATGTAAAAATCTTGAACTAAAAAGTAATTCAATCTGGCAGCTAAAGTACAATAGTAGAAGTATAAAGTTACATCAAATGGAAATACTTAAATAAAGTAAAAGCTGCTAAAATTTGTTAAGTACAGTACCTGAGTAAATGTAATTCGTTACATTCCAGCTTTGTGTGTAAGTGCATCTTCTAAATGCCTGTCATTTAAAGGTAAAATGTAAGAAGAAGTAATTGAAACTGTTTGGCAAAATCTCTCTTTCACTATTAAAATAGGACGACAGATCCAATTGCTAAAACATTCTTTTGCCATAAAGCCTATCATGGCAGATAAAAGAACTAATCTAAACTTTCATTTCCTGCTTAGTCTCTGTCTATATATTAATGGTTTCTCTCCTCCTTCTCCTCCTCCTCCTCCTCCTCTTTCATCTCAGCCAGGCTTTTTCTTTTTTTTCAAACCTGGTCTGACTGTCCTCCAGGCTGACTGAGTTTAGGCCATAAAGCTGAAATGCTGTCTCTGGAGAGCTATTTGTTTACCGGAGACCTTGGAAATTAGCATGTTTCAAAAGGCAAGATACAGTTGGAAAACACATTACTGCAAAAGATGAAGTTTTTTTTATTGAAACGCTAAAATGTGTGCGTCTGTTTCTCTATTACATTCTCGTTTTCGTCCGTCATATGTTGATCCATGTTTGTTCTGTGTGCACGCTCACATATGTGTGTCTGGTGTTCATCTACCTGTGTGTGTGTGTGTGTGTGTGTGTGTGTGTGTGTGTGTGTGTGTGTGTCAACTCGCTCGGTGGAAGACATTAGGCTGCAGTAACAAGCTATTGATTGAACTGGGCGGGAGGCTGCTGCTGATCTCATGGAAACACTGAAATAGGGAATAAGACACACACATACGGACGTGAAACACTACATACAAAATACATTAACAACAAGATAAAACAACACACCAAAACAGTAACCTGCAAATGTTTTTTTGGTCTTCTTCCTTGTATTGATGTTTCCATGCTGCACTTCTCAGAGATCTCTTGGGAAATCAAACTGTTTGTTGTTGATGTTGTATTTTTTCTTGATAAAGTTGAGTTTTCCCTTTTCTTTGTCTGTGCAGCCATGTTGGCTATCACTGATCTTTAAGTAACTACAAGGAGCGAGTGTGATATGATAAACAATGTAGGGCCACATCTTGCAATGTATTCGAGACAGATTAAATACATGTTGAATGGCCAGAAAAGTAAAATTCACTGAAGAATAATCCTCTTTTTGTTTCCTTTCACCTGGCAAACATACTACTTACGGCCAAACATCCAGGGAAAATATAAACATCTGTACTTCCAATCCTGAAACATTTATCTAATCTTGCAGGAAATCAGACCTGTGATGGTCTTTTTTTGTTTATAAAGCCATATTGAGGCATCAGTATTAAATTGAGACAGTTTCCTAACAACTTCAAAACTCCTCATCCTTGCTTTAAGTATCTCCTCACTTCTAACACATCATTTCCTTCTTGCAGAGGACTCTGTGCAGCACCCACCCATCTCCCAGCATCTCCGACTTTTTACTACAGAAAAAGTTAAAACCTTTGATCAGCTCAGCATCAGTGATGAGTTATAAAAGACCACTGCAGTGGACATGTATTTGTAATAAAATGCCACATCGGGAAACTCCTGTCAAAAAATATCCCCTGCATTTTTGCCTTTGGGTGCAAACTAGAAAACCTGTTAACAAGAAAATCAGCTGCTGTTTGTCAAATATTGATCAAGGTTTTTATTAACGTTACTCTCTCAAAATACATTTCAATTTGGATTGCCTACAGAGACAAATACACAGTCATGACTCTCACTCTCTCTCTACATACACACACACAAACGCACACACGGACAAACACACCTGCTTTGCTACTGGCGTGTTGTTGGCATCCCAAAGGTAATTAGACGGAGGCTGTTGCTGGCTGTGCTACAACAGCTCAAATAACTGGACTGGCTCTACTACACCTGTCTGGAGGGAAACAGTGTGTGTGTGTGTGTGTGTGTGTGTGTGTGTGTGTGTGTGTGTGTGCGCGCTAGTGTAGGCCACACCTCCCTAAAGATGTACAACACTGGGCATAGGCAGTATCACAGTGAACTAAGAAATCCACCTGGTATGATTTCAATACTGTCAAAACAAAAGACACTCCTCTCCGGGGTTCAGCCTTCGCTGGTTGAACAAGCAAAATCAGGTGTTTCCAACCAACTTTAAATGAAACCACTCTCGGTCCTGCATGTCGAAAGCCTGGAACCACCATCGGCGACTGCTGAGTTGAAACTGTTTGGCTAATTAGCTAGCTAGAGAAAGTAGAAAAAGCAGGTGGAACTGGCCACAGACTTGCTGTTGGGCTTGTTTTCTGTAACTAGTGCTGCATGAGAGCAATGTGCTTTAGTTAAATTTTACTAATTTAGTGGCATGCTAGTTAGCCACACTACACTAGATGCTGTGGTCATTAGCATGTACCGTGCTTGTACTGATTTCGCCCACGCTGCAGCGACACAGAGCTGGTTGAATATAGGTAAAGATTACCTAGCAAGGCTTGTGTAAGTAGGCTAATTGCATTTCATATACACAACATGCTCCATTATTTATTTTTCTTAGTTTTCTTTTTGGCACAAATTCCACTGTACACCCAGTTAAAAATGTCAGGAAGCTATGACTTTTGTGAATTTTTGTGGCTTTGCTGATGACATGTGATTCTGTTTGTTGCAAGGTGTGTGTGTGTCATCATGACATGTGCACACGTGAATCCTTTTAGCGCTTATGTGCTTGTGTATTTGTGTGTGTATATCTGCGTCTGTGTGTGTATGTTTCATCACCTGCCAACACACAGTTGTTTTGACATCACTCTGATCTCCGTGATAAGCCTTAACAACAGGAGCATATATGATCATCTTCCCTCTGACTCTCTCACACACGCACATGCACACATGCACACTCACACTGGTGTAGATGAAAGGCTAGACGTCTGGATTATGGAGGAGCTAACATGACAAGGCTGTTATCTGCTATGCTCTTTATGAATATCACTCGATGGTCTTTAGGATAGATGGCGCAGGCTTTGATGATCGTTGTGTTACTGGAATGACATTTTGGCAGTTGTGTACACTGAAAAAAAAACACAACGCAACATAATGCACTAAGCTCAAACACACACATGCACACACACAATCGGGAATGTAGGGATTTCGTGCAAGCTGTCGTCTTCTCTCTCACACAGTAGCATGCACGTTTTTTGGGAGAGCATGCTGCTACGTCTCTTGCTCGTTTTTCTCTTTCTTTTTCACTCAGACAAACACACACACACACACACACACACACACACACACAGAACCCAGCTCAATGTTGTGTTTTATGAGCTGTGTGAAGCCGACAAAGGTTAGTTAGTTCGACCTCTGCCTGCTGTATTAAGCCTCTTTTCCGATCTATTGGAAAGGTAAAAATACACAAATGCACACCAACTGGAGGCTAAAATTAGCGCTGTAATTGGGATGATTTTTGGAGGAGAGTAATAAAGAGAGAAGCTATGTGAGAGAGAAAGCGAGAGAGAGAGCCTTTCCCCCCTCACACGCTGCATTTCATTTTAAATTGAGCTTTCTTCTCTCTGTTTATTTCTGATGGCTTTATGCCACTAGACACATGCTAATAGGATTTTTGCTCATAAATTAACTTGGCTCTTTCCTCCTGTAGGGCCGTCTCTGCTCTTTGACCACTCACTGTTCAATTATATTTTTTTTTAGTTTGTTTTATTATTAAATGCAGTATGTCCCAGAGTTACATGGTTGAAATACAGTTTTCTGAAAGGCTTCTCGGCTCTGTCAGGAATAAAATTCTGAAGGGGAAATAGTGAATCATTGTATTTATTCATGTATTAATCTCTATACTGCTATTGTATTCTTGCTTTTAAAAAGTCAAATTCAAAAACATCTACTGTGTTTTTGTAGGATTGCAAAGACTTGCACAAGCTATGCAGTGACGTGTTGCTGTTTCCTGACCTTGAATTGTGCTTTGCTTTTAGCTTTGCTATTTTCATACCAAGTGCTCTGTGTATGGTGCAAACAGAGGAGAGGTGCTGATTGGAGTTTCATGCAAATGAAGCCAAGCAGGGTGCAGTGTCGGTAGTTTGGTGTAAAGTGAAAGTTTGACATTGCATTTGAAAAAGATGCCTGAGGACCAGCTCTGTGCAGGTGCAGTCACACTCAGCTGATGATGCTAATAGTACAGGATGCTGTTTAGTTTTGCTCGTGTCACACAATCTGTTTTTGAAGAAAGATCGTATAGCAAATGTACAGACAAACAACATTTGAATAATCTAAGTTGCACACACATAGGTAAAATTATTACACAAAATATTCACAAGCATTATCAAAAAAAGATGAAAATTTCGAAGTAAAAAATAAATAAAAACTCTATAAGAAGTACTTTTAGAAGACACATTGAGATCAGTGTTTTAAGGAGTTTTAGCAATTTGACATTAATCATAAAATTGTAATCACCAAGGCAGTTATATTTAGGAATGTGGCGGCGTTACTGAAAGATATCAGAACAGTGCGATGATTATTTATGATTTAAAAGAGTTGATTTTAGCCACACTTACTAAGAAGGTAAAATATAGAATAAAATACAGTAAAATATTAAAAAATGTGAACATACAACTTTGTTGCATTTCACTATGGTTTTTAGTATAACGGAGCGCACTTCATAATTAAAAATCAGTCAAAATCAGATTGACTGAGTTGTTAGATTATTATTATTATTATTATTAAGTGCACACTTCTACACATTGACCACACAGGCTTCATTGATTGCATGCCTTTACCTTGTTAGATAAAACACAAGTTGCAGGTTGGATACACACTCACTATCATTGTGAGCTTGAGCCGGCACTGCTGTAGAACGGAGCCAATAGATTTTGGTATGAACCCTTAAAAACTGAATGACATCGAGTTGCATTGAAACTACACCTCAGTTTGTTAATGTCCCAGAAATACCAACCAAGGTCAGCTCCTCACACGTACAAAAGACAACACTTCTCCTATCAGTAGCAGTTTAATTTAGTGTGCACCTGTGTGATTGCTTGTGGATCTGTGCGAGTGTGATGAAGCATGTATGACTTAATCACAGTATTTGTTTGTGTACTAGGATATCTATGTACATACAGTAGGCCAAATCCATGAGGCTGTGTGTGTTTTGTTTGCGTAGAAATACACCAAAGCTGACTTCCCTTCTTCAAAATGGTAGATCAAGGATTTTTCTCAACTCAATTTGGAGAAACAGAGAGATAAAGAGAGAGGGATAGAGAGAGAGAGCCGCCACAGAAAGAGTACAAGAAAGTGGATAAAAAGGAGAGGGAAACTGCCAGGCTGTTTGCTCCCACCTGTCTTGACTTGAAAGAAAAAAAAGAAGGAGAAGACAAAGACTCACAGACGCCTGGGAAGACTTGAAAAGGGGAACATAAAGGAGAGAAAGGGAGGAGGAGGAGGAGAGGAAGAGGAAGAGAGCAGATATGTGCGCAGCCCCAAAAGGCACGTCTGCGTTTGAAGCCGAAGCGCTGGAACAAGCAGGAGCATCGACTTCATAGAGATCAGTCCGCGGGTAAACGACTGGAGTGGAAGGAGACGTTTGATACTGGGAGCGCTGGAAGGGAAGGATCGCTCATTAGAAGCATCCGCCAGCACAGACACACACCAAACCACAGCCACACCGCCTGCTATATCTAAGGAATTAGGATATGTAAACAAGACAGTTATTTCTGTTTTAATTCATTGGAATAAATTTGTCTTCAGCTGATGTGTTTTCTTGTGTTTAGAAATTACTTGTGAAATATTGTGTACACTTAGTTTTAGAGCGTTCTGGTGAAACATTATTATAATCATTAATATTCATGGATATTTATACAGATGACACACTATATTTATTCTGTGCGTATATACATATATATATATATATATATATATGAATTCTGTCTGTCTTTGTCTATATAGATAAATGAATAAATAAACAAACTAATTGTTTCTGCTAGCAGCTCAATCCAGTTTAGCTGATTATTACATGTCACTGCTTTATGTATTTTTGATAAATATTTCTGTTGTACTAAATAGAAAAATAAAAGCATACCCTGCTTTATCATCTGTTCTAAATTGGACCAGAATTGATTTAATATTGTGATAATTAATTATCTTATTTTTACCAAAGTAACTAGAAATTGAGACCATAAATTCATACAAAATATGTTTACAGTCATAATATTATTATATGGAATTCATTTAAAATTTTCTTACAGAATCTGATACATTCCAGCTTTATTTTGGAACCACTTGAGTTGCTCCCTGCTGGCCACTAGAGAGGATGCAGGTTTAAGGCGCCTCTGCATTGGCTTCACTTTTCAGACCTGGAGGCCAGCTTCCTTTAACCAGTCTACGTGAAGTCAGCACATTATAGGCACCCCCCAGCTGTTTGGTTTGTTGTCTGTATGGAGGGGTGAGGTGGTGGGGAACATCCAGGACTGTGTCCCTACTTAAGCCTTGCGCTGACAGGTGAAAAGAAGCAGCTGGATCAGAGATGCATGGCTGTCTACACAGTCATCAGGTCATCAGAGGATATGCTCTCATAGGGTTAGTGTTAGTGCTATAACAGCAGCCCATTTGCATTACACTGTGCCTCCGAATGATGTCTGACTGCTTCTTAGGAATTGGAGCTTTATGTCGGGTTTCCAACTTACCATTTCTCTCTCTCATCCTCTCCTTCTTCTATCTCTTTGGTCTGCCTCTTTTTGTCCCCGTAATTAAAGAAACAAAGAATGAAAGAAAGTGTATCAGTGATGTCGCAGCTGTCTTTACTATGAGATTTAATTCTGCATGGCTCTGTGTGTGTATTTGCATTCAGGTCTGAGTGTGTGTGCTTGTTCACATGCAGATGTGAGTTCAAGGCAAGCTTTACCTCATTTACATTTACCTCTAACAGGAATGTGTGCATGTCCAAAAATGTGTGCGTGTGGGACAATTGTTAGTTGGCTGTGTGATTGTTGTGTTTGAGAGAGTGCAAAAAAGTGGAGGAGTTCATTTGTATATGAAAGCATATGCATTAAGTGCTTCTATCTTTGTATTTGTGTGTGTGAGTGTGTGTGCATGTGTGTCTGGCAGTGTGACACAAGTCGACTATGCGTTTTGGTTTAGCTGTTTAAACAGGCAGCTCCTCAGTCAGCCGTGCCTGGGCTGCATAATGAAGGACCCCAGTCCATTGAGTTTCCTGCTGCGTTCAGACAGAGCAACCAACACTTCTGCAGTCTGCACAAACATACACAACCTCTCTCTCTCTCTCTCTCTCTCTCTCCCTCTTTCTTATTTTTCTTTCTTTCTGTTTTCCTCTTTCCTCTCTGTCTTTAGATCTCATTCAATCATCTCTGTTTCTCGCATCACCTTTTAATTCTCATAATCCTTCAACTGTAATTTTTTTCTCTGTTTCTCCAACTGGGTAACCATGATCACATTCACCATAACATCATCAAACCAAAAATTAACATTCAATGGGAAAAGAAGAATAATAATGAGTGCATTTTCAAATTGTCACTTGCAAAAACTACAAATGTCAAAGTTTCTTATTTAAACACAAAAAGACCACAAAACAGCTATTTAAATATAAGCTTTTTAGCTCTTACTTGAGTGGATTAGATATAAAAACATAGCCTCAGCAGCATGCCAGTGCTAGCCAGGTAGCTGGGTCAGTAAGAGGCTATTTGGATGCCACTTTTGGCTAGGGAAAAAACAGACTTTGAAATAAAACACACTTACTGAAAAAAGTGAAAGGCCGCTACTCGACAGAGTGTCTTGTATTACCACCAAATGCTGAACAATATATTTTTAGGCTTTTAGAATTTATTTTGCTGTCCAACCACTTTTCCTCTTCCCTATTCCACCCCCTTTCTCTCCATCTACCACTCATTATCTCTTTCCGTCTCTCTCTGTCACACTTTGTCTCTCCAGAAGATGAGAACAAGGCAGGATGGAGGAAAATGAGAGGAAGCAGGGGAAGAGAATTCAGCCATAATAACTTTGTCCTTGCACTTAAGAAAAGGCAGAATATTTAAATTACAAACCAATGATGGAGGGAAGCAGCCAGCAGGGTGGAAGAAAATGAAGAATCGGGAGGGTAAAATAGGATAAATGAATGACAAGACTGGAGAGAAAGAGAAAGAAGGAGAATGGCAAGTGAGAGAATTATTAAAATGTCTTTAGGGGGATGAGAGCGGCAAATCGTTTTGCAACACAAGAGGAAGAGGACCAGCAAGAATAAAGTATTAGCCGAACAGAGTTTTCAAACGGTAGGACCCAGAACTGATAGCAGAGTTTTTACCTTCCAAATAACGAACGCACGGGCGATGTTTTGTGTGTTAAAAAAGCTCAAAAAGAGAGCGACTGTGCTTTCATCTCTTTCTTTTTTTAGTGTTTCTGTGATCTCAACTCTGGAGGATTTCGTTTCAGCGCTTTTGAAATCATGTCCCCGTTCCCCTCTCTGCTTTGCTTTCCTTCCTTCCTGTCGCTCTTTGAGTGTGTGTGTGTGTGTGTGTGCGCGTGTGTGTGTGTGTGTGTGTGTGCGCGCGTGTGTGTGTGTGTGTGTGTGTGTGTGTGTGTGTGTGTGTGTGTGTGTG
>JAOWBC010000248.1:15714969-15726907 GCA_028566105.1 Hypoplectrus providencianus | reverse complement strand
AACAAATATATGATTTATAGTTACAAACAAATCATTCAACAGGGTGCCCAGCAGAGTTTACTCCAAACAAAAACGTATTTAGACTCAATTATTCATTAATTGCCTTGAAGTCTATGACAGTCGCAGTCACATAATCAAAAACAACAACATAAAAAAAAACTTGAAAAAATAAGTGAATAAAAGCAAGTAAATTATGAGTAAAACAGTGAACATATTTGCACATGTAAGATTAGTTGTGTCCTTGCTGCTAACTGAGTCATTTGATAGGCCACTCAGACAGGATCCTCCACTTGTGTTTGAAGTCAGCGACGTGAGAAGCTGTTTGTTTGTTTGTTTGTTTGTGTCTCTGGAATTTTGAGGATTTGGTGAAGCCACTTTTCCAAGAATGGGGGAGACCTTTTTTTATTGTTTTGTTTTCTCTGAAGCTGCTTGTGTTCTGTTAAAGAGGCACTAGAGATGAAGTAACTTCTGAAAATATAGCTTAAAAACGTCTTAATTGTGGCTTCTTTTTCTGATTGAAGACACTGAAATTGATAGATAAGTTATTTATACTGGTTCCGTTAATTGTTTCCTGAGTCCTAAAGTATGAGAAACCATGTTCGTGTGTGTGTGAGCGTGTGTGTTTCATACTGTGTTGCATTGCTGACCTTGCCTTTTGAGCCATACCCCGTAGAGAGATCTTGCCCTAAACCCTTTCTCCCCCAAAAATCAATAAGCTAATGGAGAATGCAGGACCATGGCTGTGGCTGTGGCTGTGTGTGTACATATGTGTGTGTGTGTGCGTGTTTGTGTGTGTTTGGTAGGTATTAGTGTCTCAAAGCAAAGGCTAGTCATACTAGATATTGCCCCGCGGTGAAAAGGGGGATTTGGAAAGTCTTAATAGCTGAATTTCCCCAATGCTTCCATGTCTGTGAGGTGTGAAAAGAGCAAATAGCTAACCTTAACTGTGCTGCAGTGGGAGCCACCAAACAAGACCACAACCACTTCTTTTTCTCAAACACACACACACATTTTTAACTTAACAGTCAGCATGTTCTGGTGTGAAAAATGTGTGATTTGGTGCCTCTCCGCGGAGTCCTCGTCCTCTCACACACACCTGGACACCTTGACTGGATTTACTGCGCTGTATTAGATATGTGCTTTGTCCAACATCCTGGCAATAATACACAAGCTTTGGGAATATCTCTCTCCCATTTCTGGAATTGGTTCTATCGCTCTTTTTCACTAGAGCTGACACATTATTTTGCCCTTCCCACACTCCGTCTCCCCCGCTCTCCCCTGCTCCCCTTCTCCCTCTCCAGCTCCTCTCCCTCCTTGGTTCATCTCCCCGAGGCGAGCAGAGAAGTTTGGTGCCCTTTCCCTGTGTCTGGGGTCCTGGTTTAGGACAGAGAATCAGTCACAGTTACACATATTAGATTAGAGAAGAGTGGAAACCAAATTGCCCTCTCCTCCTCTTCTCCTCTCCTCCCCAACCTCCTCTCCTCATCTTCCTCTCCTCTGCTCCCCCACATCCTCCCATTCCCAAAGGAGGTGGAGTGTCATTGTCCTCTGCTTTCCTCTGTCTATATTTCTCCACCTTCCCGTGTCCTTTGCCTTATCGCTATGTGTTGGGATTCCAGGGACGGACGCATTAATGGAAGGAAAAATTGCTGTTGGTTCAGGTCAACAAGTCAGCAGTGGCTTTGTTTTCTGGGCTTGTCCTCTGCAAATCAAGTCCTAAAATACTCTTAAAATGTAAAAGTGGGACTGTTTTTTTATTTATCTTATCTTAAAAGAAACCTTTTCATGTCTGTTTCATTAACAGTTAATTTCCTGGTTGGCTTTACCTCGTACTGCCAATTTAATGGAATGTTAATTAGCTAACTCCAATCAAAAATTGGATGACTTTGCCAGCTTTGCCTTTTTATTTTGTGTGGGGTTTTTTTTTTTGTTGGATTAAAATACAGCTTCAGGTTTATTATAAAAACGTCTTAAATGACTGTGAGTTTATTGTGTTACAGAGGGATCCTAGTCTTTATGGGGACCTCCATCACTTCATTCTGCCATTTTTCTTCCTTCTGCTAATCACCCCATCTCACCAGGGAAATGGGAAGCTTGACTTTGACTTTTACCTTTGGATGTCTGTACCTGACACAAGGGCAGTGAGCCAGGATATTAACTTGGATAAATGTGCTTTTTTCCTCCTCTTGATGTATTGCCTACGCGTATATTTTATCTGGCTCACTATTGTGTTGTGAAGCTGTCATATTCAGAGTACTTCCTTTGAAATTTTGTTTTGATTATAGCCATATTTTAACCTAATAAACTATAAATAACAGCCGTGAGAATGAGTAGAAAGAGAGAGAGAACGGCAAGTCCTCCAGATGACTCCCAGTGCTCCTCTCCCTCCACAAAAGACAACTAATCCCATCATTAACCTATTGCAGGAAAGAGAAAGAACACACACACATGACTTATGGCGACCTGTGTTTCTCCTCTTACCCCTTTAATCTTCTAAATCACACACACACCTCTTCATCGAAGCAGAAGTGTATGTGTCACACTATTGAACTGAACACTGTGTAATATTAACCCTAACAATAGCCATTAGCTGCAAGTCAGTCACAACATGTTCCTCTTTAGTGCTAATCGTTGTAGTCACAGTCTGCATGTTTGTCCGTCACAAAGACCTGAGGCCTTTCACCCTGTTTAAATTAAAATCAGGATGTGACATAAAAAAACAGTGGGTCTGTTGCAGATGCCGCTTGTACAAACAGATTAACTTTCAGGCCTCGGACACATGCCGTGTCTTTTACCGCCTGGGAACACACAGCATGTCAGTGGGGCAATAGTTGGGCAACATTAATAGCATGACATTGAATAAGAACATAGAACAGAATAAATACATCCATCTTTGCAGATTTGGCATGATGTTGTGCTGTCCTCCAGAGAGGGCAGTGGGCCTGCAATATAATAAACAGCTTCTTCTCCATATTTATAGAGTGATATTTATAGGAGATAGAAGTTATATGTGCCAGCTCTGATTGGTTGCTCTTCATAACATCATATCTGTTGAAAGGTGAAATATGTCCACCTCGGGGCACAGCTGTTACAAACTATGCATGAAGTGACTTGACTTCTGGATTTTTAGTGCATCAGTAGCTTAGGGCGCACAAAAACTCAGCATGAGTATGTTAATAAACTTGTCGTTTCCTCAATTTTTTAATTGATCATGTAGCTTAATGAAGTAATTTTGAGATTGAACCCATAAATTTGTGCAAAACATTTGTGCAGTTCAAAGAATTATTTCAAGCAAAAACACAGAAAAAAAGCAACATTTATAATAAGAATATGAAAATGTTCTTGCATAAGGTCTGTTTGCATCTCGATAATAAAAAAGTGATAACTTATTTGGTAAATATGGTATTTTGGCACAATCTGTTAAGTGTGAGAAAGCAGCAACCTGTGCTCTGAGTGCAAGAGAACAAGCAGCTCTCTCTTTATTCCAGCATCAGATGTTTGCTTTCCAGTGTGGGTACACCAGGCCTATCTGCCTCTGTTTCTCTGTATATTGTCTTGCTAAGTTTCTGATTTTCCACCGTTGTCATGTTATCTGATACAGTATCACTTTCAGTTAAGCCGCAGAATGCATTGAAGCAGACTTTTGTTGTGGTTTTTCTTCCAGGTAATGGGATTTTCCTTTTTTGTGTGTAGTTCTAATTTGTTAGGCCAAGGGCAGTGTTGTATGGTCTAAGGGCTGTCCTGAGGCAATTCAGGCTCAGGATGGAGGATTCTCCTGTTTGCTGTTTCTTCGTACTTTTGCTGCTTCAAAGCTCTGCAGTGATATGATCGACAGGAGTGGGCACTGGATTCCAGCTGATAATGGAATATGGTGGCTCATTATTTGGGTGTGAATTAGAGGGGAACACTGTTCTAATCCTGTTCTCACATTTCCGGAGATTTTGTCTGTGTGTGTGTTTTGATAAGATCCCTGTGTGTCAGTTATGTTTTTTGAAAAACATTGTTATGTTGCCTTTATTTTGCCTGTGTTTTTTCAACATTTTGTATATAAATTGGCTTTTGATTTGGTCTAAATCTATCTGCTGTGGTTTCATATTGAAAGGGTGCATCATGTGTCTTCGAGCCTAATTGTACCGGCTCTAATCAGCGATGGATTTACTCTGAAGGGGACACCCCAGGCGTTGAGCCACGCCAGGGGCCCCTGAGAGAAACAAGCTCCATAAGAGGGGCTACGACACCCCTCTCCACCCCATACTGCGCTTCATTGATCACAAGAAGATAGAGAGAAAAAGAAGACGAAGAAATGAGAGCAAGTGATATGAGAGGCCTAATTATGGGGTCTGATAATTTGCATCAAAGATAATGAAAGTCTTGGACAGTCTCCCAAATCTCTCCCGAGCATTCACAACCACCCTCCACCTCCTCTGCCTCTCTGCGCTCCTTTCTTTTTTCTCTCCTTCTTTTCTTTTAATTCCATCTAGCATATTCCCTGAACCCCCCACCCCTTTCCACCGCCACCTTCACATCAGCATTGAAATGCCAATACATCATTTTAGAGTAACACCTAAAAATGAAGTCATATTTCAGCATTTAGCCCCAGCTATGAAAAGTGAACTTCTCCAATGTCCTTCCCTGGCCTAATGGACCTAGAAATCATTCAGCCATGAACATTATGCTAATACTCGCTAAGCTCGCTCTCTCTGCCTCCTTTTGTGAGTGTCTGTCATTCTATTTAGCCTGATAAACAAGTCTGATTTTCAATTATCTCTATTCAAATGAGGCCTGCGGCAGTATTTGCTTAGAGACGTCCAATTTGTGTGTGCGTGCGCGGGAGCACATCAACATGTGTGCTTATGAGTGCGAGTATACATCCAACTGACAGGAGTGCTTCTCAGCTCGCTCTTTCTCTTACCAAATTGCTTATTTGTGCTGTTTGTGTTTGTGTAGGTGGTGTGTGTCCAGCGATGTGTCTAAGTAGGGACATTTATGCATATGTATAAACACAGTGTCTACCTGTGAGAGGATGCATTCAGGGTATTCCTCGCACTCTTTTTATGGAGATGCTATAAAGCTAAGTGGCGCTCTCCTTTTTTTTTCTTTTACTACCCACTTATACCCATGGGAATTCTCTCTTCGACTCACACACACGAGCTGAAATAGTCACACAAACACACTAATAAACTAGTTATTGATCATGTGTCATTACTGTGAGCCGGTCAGACAGACAGTCTGACCTAAACCAAACAGTCAGATAAGAGAAGGACAATTAAAGCGGAACATGATTCATCTTCCTTCCTCTCTCTCTCTTTCTGTCTCCTTCCCTCCCATTTCTAAGAACCACTCTCTCATCTGTCCTCCTTTACCTCCCCCACCCTTCCCTCCCTCCCTTCCCTCTCTCTGTCCTCTGTTTATGAATTCCCCTTGCTTGGCACGGCGGCCGATGGAGAAGTTTTTAGTATGCAGCCTCTCTCAAGGACAGAGCCTTGTTAGAAAGCCTATTGAGCTGTGGAGCAATAGCTCGCCATAGCCTGGCAGTGGACTCAGTGCATCTCTCTTTTCTCCGCATCCCTCTCTCCCTCCCTTACCCTCTCATTAATGATGTATTAGTTTATTAGGCGTTGGATATTGGGTCGGGGACCCTGCGACGGACTTCATCATGGCAGAGCTGTATGGAGAGGAAACACAGGGAGGAGGAATAGGAATAGGGAGGCAGAGGCGCATACAGATGTTCAAAGACTCACTCGCACGCAACACATGCTACACATACACATAAAATAAACATGCTCCGACATAATAACACATGCACACTTGTGCGTCAGTATTCATGAACACGGACTACTTACTCCGGTGTGATTTAGTTGGAGTGGCTGGAAAACAATGCCGTGGATACATGGAGGCCCCCAGTCACCTGGAGACACAAGGTGATTTCCCATAATGCCGCTGCGGTGTGTATGGGCTATCTGTCATGCAAAGTGATGAGTCTGGAGCACGGAGGAGTAGTGATCACGGTTTGGTTACGTTTGCAAATGCATAATGGAGCAGCCTGCTGTATAATTTATACAGCGTGATATTGAATTGTTAGCAGGCTTTGCATTAAGTTGAATGCTTTTCTTGTTTTTGTCTAAATTGCTTGCATGCACTTCTTTCTGTTTCTTTTTCCTTTCTTCCATCTTATTTTTACTTCATGATCCATAGTTGTAAAAAGATTTTTCTACATTAGGCCTTGGGCGGTATTTGCATGGAAGTTAAATTTCTTCTCTTATTATCTTCCCCTCATAATTATTTCCTTTTCCCCCTATTTCTTATTTCCTGCATCTCTCTTTTGACTCTGATGTTCTTCCTTTTCTCTTCGTACCTTCCTTCCCCGAGTCTTTTCTTACTTTTGCTTTTATTCTTACTTGTCCATCATGCATCCTTTCCTTTCTTCCCTCCCTTCTTTCACACGTCCATCCTTCCTCCTTGTTTCCTTATCTTCTCCCTGTAGTGGTCCATCTCCGTCTCTCTTTTTTCTGCACGGATGATTTTGTTTACCTACTTGTCATTGCTGAAGTGTTCACTCTCTCCATTCAGCAGTGAGGCATGTGTAGACACACACGCACACGCACACACACACACACACACACACACACACACACACACACAAATGTATGGTATATACGGAAAGACACATACACATTAGCACAGATCCCAGCCTCTGCTCTCGAGCTACAAAGTGGGCCTTGAAAGCCCGCCAGCCCATCACATCTTAAGTCTTTACCCTGTGCTCTTGCTCACTCTCTCTCGGGCACATTCACACACACACACGCACACACACACACACACGCACATACACATGCATGCACTACCTCACCAGATTTTTTTTTTTTTTTTCAGTGCACTATCGTTGCTACAGTACAGCCCTGTCCTCCCTCACGGGGGGAAGAAGAGTCGTATTTTAGACCTAAATGGAAAGCTGTGCACTTAGAGTTTGGCTTTGGCCTTCATCTTGATGCCAAGAGACGAGAGAAGCACTCGCTAAGTGAAGAGAGTTGAGTGTGTGTGTGTATGTATGTGTGTGTGTGTGTATCAGGATAATGCTGTGGGGTATAAATGCAGCTCTAATGCTAGAAGGGAGTATTTGTGGTTCACTGTAAATAACACAGTTTTCGGATATTTGTAATGTCAAAAGACCTTCCTTTCACATCTGAAGCATCTGATTTTACCTTCCTGCATGATAAGATGATTCATTTTTCACCGAATTCAATTCACATTTCCAACTTATGTCCGTTGAAAGGCAGTATCCTCCAGGTGTCGGAAGAAGGTCACAAATTTGAATCTTGGAAAGTCTGAAGGGAAAAAATTAATGAATAAAGCTCTGCTATTCTCCTGTCACCCTAACTTTAAGCAAGGTCTTTTTACAATATCTGCTTGATTCACATTAGAACATGCTACAAATAAAAGATACACAAATATTCACTATGGCAAAGTAATTTAAGATGACATTGTAGACAAGAATGAAATCAAAGCTCCATTCATCTGTTGTGAAAAGCATCATGTTGAACTAACTAACAAACATAAATGCTTTTTGTACAGCAAGGGCAACTGATAGTTAGGCAACCTGTGTCTCTTGAGTCAAGGAACAAGAAATGCCATTCTTAAAGGGTTGAATACACTAAATTACAATAAAAACACATTCCACTTAAACTTCATTCATATATGCATTCAGATATCTACTATCTATTGAAGAAATAGTCCTTGTGAAAGATGTTGACAGCATGCTGGTGATTATTAAGAGTGTCTGTGACACTGGTTCTGGAAAAAGAATGTGCTGTCGAAATCTTTTAATGTATTTTTTTCAATGCTGTGGGCGCTCAAATGAAATTCCATTTACCTCTATTTTGATAAATGAGAGGAAGAAATCTCTTGCAGGAATATCTTAAAACCAAGGAAAATAAAACTATCTCCATCTAGTAAGAAAATATGTGTTTTCTTAAATGTTCTGTACATCCACACAGCAGTTTTCACTTTCTATTAGATTAAATCCCTGCTCTGACTGAGGGTGGGCGGGATTATTCTAGAAATTAGGTGACGTCATCAAATCACATGTCGTCGCTAGAAGGGATCCGACAGAGCGCAAACCAAGATCTTCCTTGGCACATGCTACACCATTTAAACAAGATTCATGTAAATCAGGCCAGTGTTTTTTTTCTTAATTCTGCTGACAAACAAACAAACTAAACATAAAGTATAAACTCCTTAGCGGAAGTAATAAGCACGCTAAAGGTGTAAATTATTTCGCCTAAACAGGTGCAGCAAAGTTAACAGAGTATGAGGGAAATGTCAGTCAAACTCAATCAAGAGAAGAGGGCTAATCATACACAATGAGTGAAAACACCTGTGAAGGTGTCCCTGGAGGGTCTTTCATTTGGATTAACCAGTTCTTTTAAAGTTACAAGTTTTCCATCTTAATAGGCCCTTTTCAGAGAGTAGTGTCACAGAATGAAAAGAGTAAATAATGAAATGAGTGATGTTTGAATTTCATTCAGCTCTTTTGGTTAAGAGTTGGTTCTCATAGAACAAAGCAGTCATTTATGTTATTCAGAACACCTTCACTATTCATTCTGTCAAAATGTTTGCTGTAAAAAAAGGCCTGGTGTATGTTCTTAAAACACCTTACCGACCAAAATCTGCAAAATGCCACTCAAAGACATACAAAGTTGGTACAAAGAGACACGAAAATACAACAATGTAGCCAAAAAAATTACAAAGAGACACACAAAGACTACCACTTGTCCAAAAAAACTACAAAGAGATGAAAATCAGCAACAAAGATGCAAAAGAAAACTCACAACAACCATAAAAAGGAGCAGAGCAATCACAAAGAAAAACAGAATATCTACCAAGAGATCAAAATGACTACACAAAGCCACAACCACTGACAAAAGCCTAAATAGTCACATAATTGAAACAAAACAACTTAAAAGAGACACAAAATGACCACTAAGAGTCTCAATACCTTCAACAGGATGAGGAATTACTACAAAACAACAACAAAAGGACGCTAAACAATGATAACCTCTGTGTGTCTTGCTCTGACGTGGTGGGTCCTTTTACTTATTGTGTCCTAATCCCCCCATGTACTGTATCTACCATCTACATCGCAAGCTAGCCTCACCTTCAGTCGTAAATAAGCCTCCCTGGGCTAATAGGTGGCTAACATCATGCACAGCAGAGCACTGAAGAAAAGTTTCTCAGAAGCAGTGTAAAGTGTTAGTTAGTCAGTCAGTCAGGGTGAAGTTTGAAAAGAAACGTCATTCAAAGAAATTATGTGTTACTGTCGTTCACGGCGTTCACTGTGATGGCTGCTGCTGCTGTCAGCTCTTCTTTTTCACTCTCTCTGTCTGTCTCAGCACCTTTCGCTCTCTCTCTCTCTCTCTCTCTCTCTCCCTCGCTCACTCTGACATTCGCTCAAACAGAAACTGTCCGCTCGACCCTTGTGCAACAAGGTAATACCCTCTCTTCTCCCTCCTGTCTGGAGAGAGCGTTTTTACGGCAGCACGGCTCATGTTTGCCAATGAGCCACCGTAGCTGGCTGCCCCAGCAGCACGCCACAGAGACGCCTCACTGACAACACACTCGAGGAGACAGAGAGAGAGAGAGCGCTCACACATGCACAAATACACTCCTGCAACCTAATATACAGACAAACATGGACTCCCGTGAACACAAACACTTAACACATCTTTAATTGCATGACAGCAGTGGCTACATTCACGGCTGTATTGCATCTTAGTGAGCCATTTATTTCACACCGTGAAACAATAAGGTGTGTGTGTTAGTTGAGCTATGCACTGCTGCTGCTAGATTTGCACGCATCGTTCTCATCAAGTATTTACCGCCTATTCTTTGGAGAGGATGAATAGTAAATTGCTTCGGGTATTAAGACGACAGTGTCTCTGTTTTAGCTTCGGAGGACTGTTCTCTATCTTCTGTGTTTCCTTTTTTCTCTCTCATCAGACAAACATGTGGGTGGGGGGATACTGGCTGCTGGAGTGTGTTATGTCTTATAAAGCCCCCCCCCCTCCTCCTCCTCACACACACACACTCAGTCTCCGCTTTTTTATTTATTAGTATCCAGTGTGTGTCGTTGTGAATATGCAATGAAAGCTGTGGGGTCACTGGTTCCTACTCATTTTCATAATCTGGTGTACAGAGGCAGAGAGGGAGGGACAGAGAGAGAGAGAAGGCCAGAGAGGAGTTTTCTTTTTCTCTCAGTAAGGATGCAGTTGTTCGCTGTCCCTGCCAGGCAGGAAGACGGTGGGAGAAAAGAAAATGGCTTCCTTTCACATTAGAGCCGGAGCTTATCATCGCTGTTCTTCCCTCTCTGTGTTTTATTTATAATGAGGTTTGGTTCATGTGGAAGTGGTATACATAGACTGATGTTAACTGTAGCTGATATTCATAATATATTGGCTGCTGTTGATTTTTCTTTATTAAATCATTATTTTTTTGTTCTCCAACAATTCCCATGAGCAGTATTGGTCTATCTGGCTATAAAATGCCTCACTATGTTACTTCTGATAAACTTAACAGCTACTTTACAGAACCACCTCAATACTTCATGGCATAGAGTCAATGAGCTGCTGAAGACATTCCTCAGAAATGTTGGTCCATACGACATAAAATCATGTCGCAATCTCCTGTTTAACCCCATCCCACTGGATCTAGATTTGGTGACTGTGGAGACCACTGAAGTACAGTGAACTAATTTTTCAACATAACAAGCAATGGATTTGTAACATGGCCCTTACTTAGGGCGTAGAACCATATTTGATTACTTAAGCTGTGATCCAAAATGGGGCCACCATGCCTCACTGTGAGAACCACATAGATCTACCCACCAGCTTAATAATAATTGTAGTAATAATAACTCAATTGAACTTGATTTGCATAAAAACGTGTCAAAGGTAAAAGTCTAATGTCCTCCAATAACACTTGGTTAGGTTGAAATGATTCGTATTTCAGTGAGTGCCACGTAAAGGGCTATAGGGGCCCAAAGTGCGCCAAGAAAATATCTCCCACACCATAAAACCGCTACCACTAGCCTTAGCTGTTGTGGAGGATGGACCCTTGCTTTCATGTGGCTTATACCAAAATCTGACCCTACAGACCAAATTTCACAGCAGAATTTGAGAATCTTCAGACCAGGCAACATTTTTCCAATCCTCTTAGGTGGAGATTCGGCAAGCATGTGTCAAATATAGCATCTTCCCTTTCTCTTTCCTGCTTGATAAGGTCATGAATGGAAATCCCAGTAGATCAGCCATTTCTGAAACACTCCCCTTACACATTAGTAGTGCCTTTTTAATATGAAAATATTGCAGCTTTAAAAATGTGACAAAACTGTATGGAATGTTTTTGCACCTGGCTGAAAAATGATCAAGCAAAACCACTTCCAGGTGTTACCTTAACATGTGTTATTCCCAGATAAGATATCCAAATACAGATTGCATGTTAATGCCACGTGTAAATGGGACAGAGTGTGATATTTAATCAATAAGACTACATCAACTGTCTTTAAAATAATTTTAAAGCAGATATTTTAGTATACGTTTCTTTATATTAAAACGTGGCGTATCATGCATTGTGTTTTATCATCGTTTTAAAATGAAGTTTGATTTTTCACCATATAAAATGTAGCTGAATTCCCTTTATCTGCAGAAAACATCTGTGTGTGATCTGTTCTAGGTAAGACAGTCCCGCGCAGGCTGCAGTTAGTCGCTCACCTTTAATGGTCGTAACGATTACCAACTTAAATTGCACTGAAAAGCTTCAACCTTATTTATTCATGTATGCACCGATTCGTGTTTCATTACTGCTGTTGCTTACTTGCATGGCCAGAGGTGGCAAAAGATAAAGATCTCTAAAGAGAGCACAACCTCTCTTTCTCTCTCCACAC
>JAOWBC010000248.1:15684793-15699044 GCA_028566105.1 Hypoplectrus providencianus | reverse complement strand
GTGTGTGTGTGTGTGTGTGTGTGTGTGTGTGTGTGTGTGTGTGTGTGTGTGTGTGTGTGTGTGTGTGTTGGTCTGTGAGAGTGTGAGCAGGTCAGTAGTATGAGTGAGGGACGGGATGGTGGTGTGTGTATTTGTGTGTGTCGCTTCATCTGTCCCCTCGGCCGCATCAGTGCTCAAGCATGTCTTGCAGTGACAGCTCAGCACCCTGTGTGCCTGTCACACACACACACACACACACACACACACACACACACACACACACACACACACATACCCATACACTGAACAAGAGAGTGCAGGCAGGCGCCAACACCAGTGAGGTGAAGGGTCACAAGCGACTGCCTCCCCAATGTTGTGTGAAATGTGAAGACGGGAGTCTCGGCCCATTATGTGCATATATGCGACTGTATGTGTGTCTGTCTTGAGGCGGGCAGGGGGGGGACATCTCAAAGTAACTGGTTATTATCACCTCAATATTTTTCTTATTATGACAATTACATGCTCCAGGAGCGAATTAAGCGATACAGGACGCCAAGCGGGAGTGGTTGACAGCTATTTGGAGACTCAATGCACAGAGCAATTTGCAGCCCCGAGCCAAACAAATTGGATTTGGGCCACTTTGGATTGGGGCCCCAGATTGTTGGGCGTTTGGATCCTCAGACCGCGTGCCTGCCTGGCTGGTTAGCTGGCTGGCTGGCTTCGATTCTTTACACATGACTATGAAGCAGACTGTTAGCCAGGTAACAGTGCTCCATGGCCCTTGACAAGGATTAAGTGTACATGTGGAGGAAGGTGTATGGGCTGATAAATGCATTATACTGTAGGTGCATTGTGAAATGGCTTTTTTATGGTAGTGTTTCAGCAACCATAAGTTATAAGTATGCGTTTATTGGGTATTTACAATTGACATTTTTACAGTCTACGGGTGTTAAGCTTTCCGGACCTTTCATGTTATTATAATGGCGCTACTTTTTTGGTCTTGGGCCACACAGCTGTGTTCAAGTGTGTGTATAATCCAAATGAGCCTAACAGCCTCTAAACGAATTACTGGTACGCATTCTCCCACCCCTAAACTGCCACTGGAAAAGCTGGCAACAGCACCCAATTAGGTGAAATGCAATTATTCCCATCCATTCACACAATTAGCCTGTGGGTTAACAACCTAGCCGTACGTCGGGCTAGCTCTTGGTGTTTTGGAAAAGCCATCATCATGGTTACACCGGCTCTCATGGTAACCCTGCTGTGTCAAATGGCATGCACCCGGGGCAGCAGGTCACTTGCAATAACATTAAGTCCTATTGGTTGAGGCAGCGCATTACATCACTGAGCTCAGTGTGACGTGATTGGCTAAGACAGGGAGTGGTACCACGGGTGAGAAAGAGAGAGAGAGGAAAGCGAGTGCCCCATGTGCTCAGCCGAGCGAGGGTAGATAATGCCAGGCGACAGACTGGCAGGCTGGCAGAGCGGGTGGGCACTCACAGCAGCATGATGGAAAACAAAGGCTTTGTGTGTCACCGCCGAGATCGCATTAACCAAAACAAGCAGCCATGGACCGACTGCCACACTGACTTGGTTGTCTGTTCCACAGGCTAAGCCATGCATGGATAGAGAGACATGGGGGACGCCTGTCGCACTTTTTATATGAAATAACATGGTGCTATGGTAATGATAAAAAGTACAATGTTGACAATAAATTGACTGTGTGAGAGCTGCATAAATTAAAAAAAAGCCCTATTTCTAGTCAAAGCCAATGCATCCAATATGTGCAGGGTTTTGCAGAAAGACAGCTTGGACGGAAATCTTTTGCAAATATTCATTCTTTTAATTTGACGATAAGTGGCCTCTTACAGTAGGGTGAGGCTGCTTTTACTGTAGCTTTTACAGTCAGACACTTACAACATCATATTACCAGCATCCTCACTTCTGCTTAGACAAGTTGTTATAATATTAAGACAGCAGTCCAACAGTAAAATGAAGAAACAGTCCAATGAGATAGTCGTCTTCTTTTTATCACTAGTTTTCTTCACGATTCAGTTTTGCTATTGGCTGTTTTTTTGTTTTTTGTTTTTTTCTGAGAGAGTGAGAGTGGTGAATGTTTATGTAACTCACCAGTCTGTCTTATATTGAGGCTTAGAATAACGTGAATTATGGTATAACTGCTTCGATTGTCAGGAGGGTGCAGTTCAGGTGGTGAGTTTTAGCAACCAGGCCTCATTCAACCCACCTCAGCTCACCAACACTTCACCTCTTTGCCCATTTTTAGATTAGTGGGAGAGTTAGGCAGAGTTAACAGAAACCTATTGGTCATGATGAAGGCTAATCTCATATTTTAAACAGTCTGTGCTGCTGAATCTGACCAAAAATGCAGTATAATTTTCTATCTGTTAAATAAGATTTTCCTGATGTTTACCAATATAACCCCTCTGTACACACATTCCAACAAACATTCAAAATGTGACTTGTTTTGTTGTTAAAGTATGTTTATTGCTGAATTATTTAGATTTTAAAACTCCATATAAGTGTAGCTGAGATTCACACGGACAGACAGATGGGCACAAATCATTTCTGTGGTGACAGTGATGGTTGCACAGGACTCAGGTGGGACAGGGTCAACAGGCCTGATAGAGCAGGGAGGATCAGCTGGCATACACCCGCAACTCTTCCCCTTTCTCCCCGAGCGGACACCAGCTAGGAAACCGGGGTCGCTTACAGGTGACTTCCCCCATATTCAGCTACAGCTGGGGCACAGCCTTGTCTGCAAATGTGTGTGCGTGCATCCAAATGTGTGTGATGTGTAGTTAGGGGGCAGCCCATCACACTGCATCACATCACATCACATCTGGTCTCCTCTTTACCTCTACCGCTGTCTCTCTTCCAGCTTTCGTTGTTGTCCTACTTCCCCACACTTTTATACAGCGTTCAGTATTCTGTCAGCAATATTGGTGGGGATTCCCTGGAATCAATTCAGGAGGGGGACTACCTACTAAGCACACACACACAAAAACACACAGTTCTGTGCTCACCACAGGGAATGAAAACTGTAATATGAACTCACCCTTGGTCTGAATGAAAGCCCATTACAATTCATTTTCACCACAGCAGCCAGCTTACAGTAATGTCTTCTTATGTGGGTAATGTTTTTGCTCCTCTGCCATATTAACCACTGCCACCATGACTTTATCTCAGTGATTACAGTAGGTCATTGAAAAGTCAAACACTGCTCATGCAGGTGCAGAGTAAACTTTTAACCTCTAACCTGGAGTGCATTAAGAAAGATATAGTGAAAATGGTGTGTCTGTGCTTGTGTTTTACTTCTTTTTGTTTTTTTTAAGCGGCTTTTACAGATTATACAACCTGCTCTTTCAGCCGAACAATCGAATTTCAACAAAGATGAAATAGTTACAATCCTACTGATCTATCGTGACATTATATTTACCCTGAAAATGTTGTCTTTGCTTGAGCTCACATATAAATTTGCCACCTGCTGCATGTCACTTCTCATCAAATGCCTGGGTGAGCGTCACAAACACCTCACTGGAAACCCTTTTTTCTGTTCCAGGATCTGTCCGGCGCGATTGATGACCTCCCCACCGGGACAGAAGCCGGTCTGGGCTCGGCCGTCAGTGTCGGCGGCTCCTCCAGCAGTAGCAGCAGTAGCCAAGGGGAGCAGGGAGGGGCCAGCAACCAGGGACAGTCCCCCTTCTCCCCTCATGCCTCCCCCCACCTCCCGAGCCAGAGGAGCGGGCCCTCTCCCTCCCCCGTGGGCTCGCCCGCAGGCTCCACTCAGTCCCAGCAGTCGCGATCTGGCTCCGGACCCATCTCTCCTGCCAGCGGACCCTCAGCCAACACCACCGCACCAGGTAAAGTTGCCATTAGAGCCTCTGAAAATATATGCACATCTTGGTAATCAGATTTTTATCTTGATGGAAGGTGCGACTTATAGCGTGATAACTTTATTGGTTAAATCACCACAAACAAACAAGTCTATAACTGACGAGAATTGCTGTGGAACCAGACACTACACTGCATTTTACATCATGTACCACCGTGTTAGATTCCCTGGGAAATTTGCAAAATTGCTTTACAGCTTAAAGGGAAATTGCTTTGTGCCACCAAACAACTTGCTGCTCTTTGAAAGCAAATGAGAAAACAATCACAAACATTCCCCAGTCAGTGATGCCAAATGAGGTCTATTGCTTTTGACAGATTATTAAAAATAGCTGCTGTGACATCACTGACTAGGGCGTGGCCAGAAGTTACAGTTTCCAGTCTCAAGTGGTTTAGTTGTGAGGCGCTCTTTGAAAATGGAGCAGCTTAAAGGCTGTACCATTAGTCAACTTGTTGCTGCTGTAAGCGTATCTCAGCTATCACACCTACATTTCTGCTTGACCTTTCCATTTATTTTGCTATTTAAAGACCTCAGCCCTGTTTCATTTGTTTTTAAATATGTGCATTTAAAGAGGATTTTAAAAAGGTCATGTAGGAAACTGACCCTAATGCAGAATAGGTACACATATTTCCACAAATAACAACATGGCAGCATTTAAATGTAGTGTGTTTTGCATTGCCAGAGTAGATTGAAAGGATAATTCTTTCACACCTTTCTGTACCCAGCCAGGCAAATAATTTACACCAGGAAAAGGGTTTCATACTCAAGGGAAACTGTTTTTGCCTTAAAGGTGCTATATGCATCATTCAGAGTCTGTGCTGCAGCTCAGCTCTCACCTCTGCCATCACAAGGAAACATAAAGGTGTTGTGCAGAGTGGAGCAGTGATGAGTTAACCTGTAGGACATGAACAGAACAAACAGTTGTTTTCTGCTGTATTAATGATCAAAATGACATATATGGCAGCTTTACTCGCTGTCTTGATTTAACATGATTATCAATAAAAGCACTGTATATGCAAATTACCCACAAAGACTGTCAGAGTGTTAAACTAGCAGGGTTTGACCTCCTTTCGGAGCAGTCCAGATAGCCCCCAGCATAAAGGTGACAACATCCTGGTTTAATAGCAACTCATCTCTAATTTACCGCATAATCCATCCAGATCAATTTTCATTCTGCCAGTTTGGACAGAGGATGAAGCTGAGTGCACACTGCAGCAAATAATATCAATCCGGCATGTCTAGACTTTGATATTTCGGGTCCATCTGAAATCCTAATTCAGACCGCTAAAGAATATTACAGCTTAGTGCAGAGCACTTCATGGAATATGTCTCATTCATTTTCCTCACACAGTTTTTGTCCTTGCATAGTAGGGATTTGTTAAGTCTTTGATCACGGTGTTGTACAGGCACGTCCCTACATTGCAGTGGAATTTTGATAAAGTCCATCTCCCCTGTGGTTGGCACAAGTATTTCCAACATTTACGTCCAGACAATATTTCCTCTCCACTCTGAGTGTTAATGAATTGAGACTGACTGGTAGTGGAGGACCTCCCATCTGATTTGTAGCCTTATCTAAGATATGGCAGGCCAAACAAGACACCAACAGGATTATCAGACAATGCATGGTGTGTCTGTCTGTCTCCTGAGGCCAAAGCAGAGTGCATAACCATTTAGATAAACACAGAGCATTATAAACGAGTCTGGATTTGATTTGCCTGAGACAGGCGTGTGGATGTGTGTGCGTGTACACACTGTTCCCGCCAGGCCTCCCCGTCATCCCACCACCTCTCTGCCCGACTGCGTGGCTGACCGGCGCATCAGCATGTCTCAGGCCTGTCAGTCACTCTGACGAGGCGGGGCAAAATGTCTTGAGTGAGATCCTGACGCCAGCTCTTCCTCCTCCACTCCTCCTCGCAGCCGCTTACCAGAGTGATTGACGCTAATGAAAAACTGGGACAGTGGTTTTCCAGGCGCTCGTGCCAAGAATCATGACGAGAATCCGGAATGAGGCGGCAAAGACGGGAAGCGAAACTGATCGCTGGGACGTGATTAATAAGAAAATATTTAAAAATATTCCCCATGCCAAATAAATGGTGATAAAGCGTGGAGCAGTGAGTAACATCTGGCATGTTTTAGCGGCTGTAGTACAATCAGTTTGAATTAGATCAAGGAGCAGCCAGCCTAAGAGAGACACAGGAGAACTAATGTGGTTAGCACACATCTGATTACTAACGCTCCACTTTCTAACACTTCATCACAAGTTAGGACACTTTGGTTAATGTTGTCGTTTTAGTTTGGTACAAGTCAGTGAGGAGAGGAGGGGGCAGGAAACGCTGTGTTTTTATGCGTGTGTGTATATGTGTGTGTTGTTTTCTGAGGTTTGTATCTTTAGTACTTCTGTTACTTCTGCAGCCATAAAAACACGTTCTTCATTATTCAAAGCAGTTGTGTGAACAGAAGTGTCCTCTAAATAAACAAAATAAGACAAACATTAATAAGCTAATTAATTAGTGTGAAAAAAACAACAGTTTTTATCCGCAGTAGTTTGAGCTCCAGTCAAGAAAAAGTCAAAACACCACACGTCTTGTGGCTGCATCACATTCTGCTCCATTAGGGCGACTGTCAGGAGAGAAACTAGAACTTTGAATATAAGGGATTTTGCCTTTACATTTACAAAATCTGTTCTTTACATTGATGATAGGGGGGATTTTTATTATCTGTTTTATTAAACTCATTTATAGCTGTGCTATAGATGTCACCATATGATAATATTTTTTTTTTGTGGGGGGAGGGTAATTTATTATATACATAAATAAAAAAATAAGTGTTTTATTTTCCATGGAGCTGATGATGTAGAATTTATATTTTTTTTAGTGTAATTGTTATAAATCAGTTAACGATACAAAGTCAAATTGCTTTCTTCACACTCAAGCCAGCGTAGCATTTAATACACCGATATGTCTGATTTGAAAGATTGTATCAAAGCATTTAGTTTTAAATTCTTAGGCAAATCAAATGGTCAAGAAAAGATAAATGGACGACTGAAGAGTCAGAGTTTGTTTTTGTTCTGTTAACAATATTGAAGCCAGTGACATTTAGTAAGGTGAGAGTTATGGAATAGTAATCATCCATCTTTGCTCACTGAATCTTATCATTTTTTACACTCAAGTGTGCATAAATTACAGGACAGAATATTCTTTTCAAAAATACAAAAATGTTAAATTATCATTCATAGTATCATATTGGCTCTGAGAAGCAGGTTATTATAGGTATTTGTTTAAAAAAGTTTTAAGTTTTTTAAGTTTAAATATTTTTTCTCCTATTAAGCTCTATTACGACTCTGCTCTAAATGGTACCATACAATGCTTATACTGTGAGATTGGGTAAATTATACACATATACACACACATATGTTTACTGACTTTTAATAATGGAAAAGTAAAGGAAGGTAAAAGAATGTAATCCTTAATTATATGAAAAATTGCCTGTGTGTGTACATATGTGTTTGTGTGTTAGTCAGTCACCGGTCAGCCTCACTCTGCGGAGTGATGCGACATGTCACACGGCTGAGCACTCACGGGACACACGCTACCCTTGACAGCGGTCAGAGGAGAGCAATTTCATCATGTCATCCTTTCACCTGTCCGTCAAACACACACAAAAACACACACAGACACACGCCAAAAAAATAAATAAATAAATAAACACAGCTGGCATACATACCAGCACACAGGCACACACACCTGTGAACAGTTTATTTCATGGTTTCATGTGAAACATATACAGTTGCACATAAAAATCACTTATATATGCTCGCTTTGCTTGGTTGAGTGACAGTGTCGTCTGCATGTGTGTGATTGTGGGTGCGGGGTGTGTGTGTGTGTTAGAAAGAGCCAGACAGAGTGAGAGAGAGGGGGAGACTGACAGATTGCCAGCCTATCATACACCCATACACTTGCACAAATCTATCTTGTCGGAGCTCCACGGAACGCCTGTGATTCCCTCGTCTCCTCACTTCTCTTCTCTCTCTCTCTCTCTCTCTCTCTCTCTTTCTCTCTCTCTCTCTCCGTCTCTCCATGAAGCAAATCCAATACACTGTAACATTATCCGGGCCTCGCCTTGCTATTTGGATTCTCTCCCGGAGCCAAAAAGGCACACACAGGGCCAAATTGATTTTCCTGTTGCGCTAGATTTGTGACAGTCGAGCAGAAATCACATTGCTCAACCGCCAACCTCCCCCTCCTCTTCCTCCACCTCATATGCACACACACACACACGCAAAAATCGACTCTCATACACACACACACCTCCTTCCTCCCAGTGTCTCTGAAGCAATTCAGAGCGTCCTCAGAATATTTTTCTCCTTCCATGAGACATCGGGGACAAGGAAAGCAGACATTCGTCTTTCATCAGGATGGATGCGTGGCTGAATGGGACAGCCGTTGCTGGAGCCTGTTGGGGGGACAGGCGAAGTCATCCAGTCAAAATGGTCCTGAAAAAGTTTCGGACTCGGTCCCTAAGTTAGTGTCAGTTGCTGCAGCCACAGAATCCATCAAATATGTCCAGACAAATCCATCAAATTTGGTGATTTGTACGTTTGGCTTTTGAAAATGCTGCATTTCCTGGATATTTCTAGACAGCATGGTGTTGGTTTTGAGTGCGTGCACGGGCTGGTTCGACAAGTTGTTGCCACATCTCCTGTCATTATAGCGTCACTTCCTGTCAGCCTTTGTGTAGCTGTCACCGCTCCCCCAAAACGAGTAGAAGCCGTATCCATTTCTAGACTGAACCTGATGCATACTAAATCAAAACTTCACACAAACAGAACCTCAGTTGTCATCAGCTTGTTGCTGATAGGACGGAGCTGTTAGGGCGGAGAGATGCGCGTCTGCTGCGGTGCGAGGTAAAATCCCACAACAAATTTCAGTGTCAACAAAATATACTGCAAGAAAATATGCTGCTTTTCTCTGATCTAAAAGTAGCCGAATTACTCTTGCAAGCAGACTGTTGCTCCATTATTACCTATAGATGTTCAGTTGGGTGAAAACCTGTCAGCCATTTATTCACCATGTGTGTCTTTATAGAAGCATTTGTATCTGACTCATTTATTCACACCTTTCTTTTCTTTGTCATAACATATATAAGATTCTTGCACAGGGAAACCTTGGGTGAATGTTTAAACATTTATAGGAAGCAATTAATGTTTTGTTGCAGTTCTTGCCAAAGGGATAGTATTATCAAACCTTATTTTCCTCAATCAAGCTTTATTAGATAATAATTTAGCATTTTAACCATGATAGTGTCCTTGTGACGTGGCAAGTGATAATAGAGTGAAATGTATGTCGGAGTGGAAACAGCTGATCAGCTAACCCTAACCCTTAAATGTTGGCTGTGAAAACTTATTCCAAGAAAGCATTTCAATCTCTCATGAACATTTTCCAAAAGAGACAAAAATGCATTTTTCAGAAATGCACAAAGCCAACCTTTATTTTCTGTGTTCTCTATGTGCCTGATTTTAAACATGTGTCTGTGTGCCGGCCGTGCTTTGAGGGCCGAACTGCACAACGTTTCCACATTGTGCAGCCACTAATTGACACAGAGCACATCCACACTCCTCCATGCCCCAGCTCGCTCTGTCTGCTGCACAAAATCACAAATACTCATCTCTCCCTCTTCTATTTTTCTCTCTTCTTCCTCTCTCTCCACCAAGGTCCTCAGAGGTCCATTTACCAGTGCCTGCCTCCCCTCCCTCCTTCCCCTCTCCCCTCCCTCCTCTCCACCTCTCTCCTCACCCCTCCAAGTTTTTATTTTCTTCTAAAGAGGTGATTGGAGCTCGCGGGCGAGCGCTCGGGAGAGTTTAATCTGTGTATCTGCGCTCGCTTCAAGTGCTTGCAGGGCCTAGAAAAGGACAGAGAGGTCAGGGCGAGTGGAGGAGGGAGAGGGGACGGAGGGATAGATAGAGGGTGGGAGACAGAGTGGGTGAGAAGGCCAGGCCTGTCCAGTTTGTTGGCTTAAGGGTCCTTCCCAATGAATCTCTTCAATACATCTCCTCTAACCCGTTTACTCCCGCCCCTGTCCTTTACATCGTCCCCCAGCTTAGCCTGTGGTTTGCATTTAGTTTTTCCATTTCAGAAAATATATTTCCATCTCTAATTATGGTAATGAGAGCTGCAGATAGAAAAAACTAGTTTCAGACAAAGATGGGTTTTTTCCCACACTGAGATCAAAGGTCAAACACAGACGCCTGGAAGAAATCAGAGTAATGACCTCAGATGAGGACTGCATGCAAAGAGGTGGCCGTTTTCAAAAATAATGTCAGTAAACGACTTCCCTGACGAGAACAAAAAACAAATTCACAGGCTGCAACCAGAAAAGACGCCACAGGGATGTTCAACCAAAACTTATATTTTTCCTCTGTTAGTGGTGGAAGTTATGAAAGAAAGCAGTCGAGGATGGTAGGGGGGTTGAGTTTTTATGCAAGTGTGTTTTGCAGTGGGGAGTGTGTGGAGCCAGGCAAGTTTTCTAGTCACACCACTCCCTAAGAGGCTGCGTGGTGGGAACACTGCCTCTGGCTGTCCCTGTCCCTCTCTTTTTCTCTCATTATTTTTATCGTGCTCGCTTTCTCTTATGTTCCCTCTTGTGTCTCACGTTCCCTGGTCCCCACCCTTTCCTCCCCATCTCTGTTTGTCTCTGCTGCTTTCTTCGCTCAGAGCGTTGCTGTGGTACAGGCCTCCCACCGAGGAACAAGGCTGAATTTTCCATCCCTCTTATTTCTCCACATCTCTCCTCCAGCTCTCTTTCTCCACTTCTCTGCTCCTTTTTTTTTTTTTTTGCTTCCTTCTTCATCCCCCATCCACACATCAACCCCTCCTACCCCCATCTACCCAACTCCCCCCCACTCCCACATGCCTCTCCTCCTCCTGATGGCTGCGGAGTGAAACAGTAAAATGCCCTCCCCGCAGACATTATATTCACAAAGCACACCGTCCGCCAAAACAGGGAAAAAAAGAGAAGAATATGGTGCCGGCTTGCTGCGTTAGCCATTTAAAGAAATCCCATTCTAACTCTGTCCGACTGGAAAACCCTAACCGGAGCACAGTGCGCAATTATTTTCCCTCCCCAACACCTATTTTCTTGCTTTCTCTCACTCCATCGCTCTCGCTCCCCCGCATCCCGCTCGCTGTTTTTTAGCTTAAGCTGCAGTTTTGCTTTACTTACAGTTGCTACTCAGCATTGGAAGTAATGAGGATCTTGGGAGAGCGCTTGTTTTGCGAGCCACCGCAGGCCTGCGCTCGTCCCCTACAGGGAGAGTTAACTGGCATTAGCCCCCGGCTTGGAGAGGCATTGACTCGCACCCATTGAGATCTAAACCACCATTATTGGAGCCCGCTGTTTATCTGCCTCTTTCCCCTAAAGACATGGCAAGTAGGGGATATTACCTTGGCGTGTGTGTGTGTGTATGTGTGTTTGTTGGGTGGTGCAGGTGTGCATTTACAGCCTAAGGGTTGTATTAAGAGATGGTGCTGAAGCAGCCCTTTCCTTGTGCTCTACACTGGTCTATTAGTGCTCAACGCCGTTACCTCACTTTAGCAAAAATGGCTGCGGCTCCAGGGGGTCTGTATTTGTGAGAAACAGTTAGGTTATAGGTGTGTGTGTGTGTGTGTGTATGTTGGCAAGCTGAAGCATAGCTGCATCTTGTTGTGTACATAGATCTGCACACACACGTCTGCTAATGTACACCTGCCCCTTCCTTTCATCAGCAATTAATAAAAGTCCTTTCATTGACTCTGTGGTTGACTTCTCCTCATTGGCATTACTCATACACGCATTCGCAGTAGCTCCTATGCTTTTTATTACCAGGGCCCTGAAACAAAACAGAAATATGGCCACAAGTACTCTCCCTCAGCTTTGAACTTCCCCGGTATTTGCGTTTGAAACCCTGATGAAAAAAAGCTTCAAAGACCACACTGCCTCTCTTCAAAGGAGACTCAGGGTTGCCTCGACAGTCCTCGCGGAAGAGAAATTTAAAATGTGTATTGGGTTTTTAGCGAAGGAGCATTATCTCCAAAAACGCAATGAACTCCCATTACTTTTGGCCCTGCTGCCTTGTATCATGAGCAAAGAGTAGAAAATGGATCTGCTCGCTAAGTGCCTTTTTACAAAGAGGAAATTACAGTTGTTTGACTTTTCAGCACGATTTCCAAAAAAGCATTCTCATTCCCGATATCTTCCTGTTCGCTCTTGTTCTTCATGCGGCAGGTCCAGTCTTTCTAAAACATGATCAGAATATCCAGTGATCTGTGATAGGTCGGTGAAGAAAAGAAAAAAAACATTTGCACAGCTGCACTCAAGAAAGTTGTTTCTGAAGACCTGGCGTCGTAAATCTCAGGTTAGAGCAGCACTTAATCAGATTCTTTCATGAGAAAAGCTTCAAGTTTTAAAGTATATATTACAGTCAGTGGTGGAATGTGTCTACTCAAGTACTGTGTTTAGTACAAGACTTGTTCTGGAATGATTTCACAGTGTGGATTTAGTATTTTAAGTTAAGTAGGAGATCTTAATGCTTTTTCCACCACTGATTACAGTTAATAAATAAAAAAGAAACTGTATTGCTTCTTGTCTGCTGCTACCTCTGCATGTAGGGATATTAGTGGTAAGGATTTTTGTATTTGTCTATGTTTATGTGTGTGCTCAGCTGGGTGCTTGTGGAGGTGTAAATTGCCCGTGGTAATGACAGCGGATGAAGATGCAGGTGGAGGGACAGCAAGATGTTGCCATGCCACTGATGGCCACATGTGCTAATTGTGTTATGGAGTACCTATGGGAGTTCAGTCAATCCAGTTAAGTTGTATACTTTTGAAAACAAACCAACAATGCAAAGGTTTTATAGTCTATACTGAGACAACAAACTATAGCGCTTACCAGATCAACTCGCTTCACAATAAAAGCCCTATACTCACTCACACACACACCGTAAATGTTTACCAGTGGGAACATGAAATCACAAAGCATTTCACTAAAAGGAAACTCATTAAAATAGCTTACAGCAGCTCCGGCTAAACAACAACTGACCTCAGACAGACTGCCAGACGCTGCTATGGGTCAATAAGAGCCTGGTAGTTGGTTCCTGAAAAATTAGTTGGCACAAATCTATTTAAACTTTCATTGATTGAGTGTTAAAATGTTGCAAATATGCATCACTGCTGGTAAGATTCAATGCAAAATACTTGCAGGAGAGTTTTCATGTTGGCAACAAAATACCAGAATGGTGATAAACATTCACAAACAGATATACATACAGTAAATCATATGTTATCACTGTGAAAAAGCTTATGACATGCAGAACACATTTTCAGATATTTTATTTACAGAAAGAAGCGCATCAAAAGTGCACATTTCCATAAAGTAGATAGTTACAGCCAGACATACACGCTCACAAATGGATCAAGACAAATATTAAATCACACTCAAACACACTGACCAAAGTAAGATGACCTGGATGCTGAAAAAACTTCCTTACCATTTATTTGTTTTACATTTTCATTCAAAGCGAGCAAAGACGGCCTTTTTTTTCCTTGGACAGGGAAAGATATACAGTCAGCTCCTGCTGACATTTAGCTCTCCTCGCTCTCTCTCAGCAGCACTGCACGTCAAAGATTCAGCATATGAATTATTAATGGTACGGATTAAACGTGCCAGGACTCACTGCAGAGCCTGTTTGTTTTATTTGGACGTAATTATTTAATGGCACCTTGTTAAAAATGATAGTGAGGAGAGGAAAGGAGAGGGGAAGGCAAGGCAGGAAGGGAAGAGGAGAAAATGTGGGAAGAAGCTTTGTTTGGACAGTAATTGGTGGTGAAATAATTACCAGTGCTTCAAGTTTTCAGAGACAGAGGGAAGGCGGGGTGAGGCCTTGTCACACTCAACTATACCTCCACTCCTCTCTCATCTGTTTTTCAATTTCCTCTTTCTCAATGAGGATCTCTCTATCTTGTCATTTTTGCTTTCCCCTCGTTGTCCCCACACACACATGCACAAGTGCACGCTCGTATGTCTTGCATTAATCTCATCTCTGGTGACAATTTGCATGGGTCTGTGGAGAGAGTAGTGGAGCATGGAGGGCACTGGTCCCCATTTGTACCCTCATAGGGCACACACACACACACACACACACACACACACACACACACACACACACACACACACACACTCACACGCACACACACCTACATACATACAGTACGAGCTGCTGCCACCACCACTCTGCCATCCAAACAAACAGAGTCTGACAGCATAGCCGGTGCCTGGCATGCATCCCTGCACACACACAAAGACATACACACACACACACACACACACACA
>JAOWBC010000248.1:15634920-15651245 GCA_028566105.1 Hypoplectrus providencianus | reverse complement strand
GTTGATGATGACACTTTTGTACTTTTACTTAATTAAAATTTGATTACTTTTTCAACTGATGTGCTTTTCTCAAATGCTAAAAACTGGAAGTGCACTACTGTCTGAAATAATGTAAAACTGGAACTGAGAACCAGGAAAAGTAGCCCCTAGATTGGAAGTATGTGCCCACATCCTTTTGGCCATTTAATGTGGTATATTTTTTTTTTTTGCGGAAAGTAAGTGCAATACTAAAGAGTTACCTACAGTTCTGTGGTTGTAATATGAACAAAAACATTAAGTGCAAAGTCAGTCAGTTATTTTGATTAAATTCAGCAGGCTGTGGTCTACCATACTCCGGGCACAATGAAAAGTATGTGGCTGGTGCAACTGGGATACATTACTATATAAAGAGAGGACATGAGAACAGTTGTACAAATTGTGACCCTCATTCTTGTCCCTTCCCCCGACCCTTAACCACTCAGGTAAACAAGAACAAGAAGTGGCGCGAGCTGTCCTCCACCCTCAACGTGGGTACATCCAGCAGCTCTGCCAGCTCGCTCAAGAAGCAGTATATCCAGTATCTGTTTGCCTACGAGTGCAAGATGGAGAGGGGGGAAGAGCCTCCGGCAGACAGCAGCAGCAGCGGCAGCAGCATGGCTGGAGGGGACAGCAGGAAGCAGGTCAAGATCCAGCCACCCTCACCTGGTAAGGCCTGATAACAGACTCGTTGGCGGGGTTTTTTCACAGCTCCACTCTCCCATCTGTCGGCAGCTAAACAACAGGTGCTGCTGATCAAACTACAGGTGTCAGGAATCATCAGAGAAAGAGTGATCTGTATTCATGACTATGAGGCGTACAACATCACCACAATAAAGGCTTTGCAGCTGAGTCAGAGAGCTCGTAGTGAAAGGAGCTGCCATGCTAGCATCTTGGAGCACTGGGAGCTGGCACACATAGTAGTTGCATCTGCAGAATCATAGAAAAGTTTAATTAGCAGGTTGTGTAAATTAGATCCCCAGCTCAGGGTTTTGGGGGACAGACAGTATTGCCTAAGCAGTATACTATATTATAAAGTGTTTATTATAGATTATAAAGTATATTTTGTATACTTTGTATATTGTTTAAGTTTATTTCTTCCGTCATTAAGCTGAACTGAATGTGTTCTACATTATTAAATAATATGTCACACAAGAATCCAACATAAATACAGGAAAACACATTGGAACCCAATAGAGAAGAGTGAACATTAGCGCTGTTATGATTAGAGGATTCTTAGTTTAATGAAGGTGAGCTACGATACGATCACCACTTGTACCCCAAACCCAGGACTGGCCTTTATTTGATTACAGCACTTTGGAGGTGAAGTAATATTGTTTTGGTGCAGCGCCATAACACAAAGGGTGCTTTTTGTTTGTGTATATTACCTGTTCACGCCGTGTGTCTCTGTGCACAATTATGACGTGAGGATCAGAAGAGGGGAGAGAAAGAGTTGGAGCGATACGGAGCTGTAAGGTCACGTCTCTAATTTGCAGCGGAGATGAGAAAAGTGACCCTGGCTTTTAAATAGAACATCAGAGCACTTCACCTGCCTGAGACACTGCAGATTGCTTTTCCTGGTGGGTGGAAAAGAGCATCTGCCTTCATTTGCATACACACACACATGCATGCGACACACATGAGCCACACACACACGTATAAACACATATGAATGAATTTATATTCCCTCTTGCTTTATACCACTTCAGAAATTCACAATTCAGCCCCCCTCTCATCTAATCAACAGGACCTAACCACGCCAATTTCACAGAAACTCATTTTGCGCCCACCAGCTGATGGGACCATTTTACACAATCAGAGATGGCGTCGATATGGTGCAATATGAAAAGGTCAATACCCGGGGTGTTTGGGCCACCTTTTGGATATGCAGCATTAAACTGTAAATTGCTCATGCTGTCGCATCACTTGATTGAAGTGAGATCCACTGTATAATTTTTATATCACCTGCATATGTTTAAAAAAGGAATTTGGTGTATTTTTACTGGCTATCGTTCGGATATTGTGCTAACCAAGATATCTTTCCAAACCAAAAGAAATAAAAGTCCAATGGGGGAAGAAACACAACAAGTAAGTTTTGTAAAAAAAAATCTACAGGTTAACTAAACTTATGTGAAAGGCGGAAAAAAGCAAAGATAACTTTATAATCTAAACTGTCCTTTTTAAGCCTCCCTCACACTTTACAGACAGACTTCCTGGTGCACTTTAGTTTGTCCAGGTAACATACTTATTGTAGCAGTGAACAATCAGCCTTGACCTGTGCCATCTGGGTTTATTATATGGTTGATTCAATCAAATAATTCGTGTTATTGCCATGTGTTTGTGTCTTTTTAAGGGAAACTGTTTTTGTATTTTCCTATGAAGGTAATGAATATCAAAGTCTCAGTAAATTCATATGATGTTAAATTGTTGTAACCAGGACAAAGAGGGATTTATGCTTTCTGTTAAGTAGTACCTTTTTTAGATAAAACATCTAAACCCAATTATAACTGTGTTTTGTTTTTGTTTTTTACTTAGTTGCATGCATAATTTTTTTCATGATTATAATGCCTCAGTTACGTCACATTTAAAGGTGCAATTTTGTAGGTTTCCTTGTCTTTTATTGATTGTGAATATATGAATACTGTGAGAGTATCTACTGCAACCAGAGTGGACTGGGCTTTTTCAGAAGCAGAGCTTTAGAGTCAGCTGCTAAACTGCAGCATTTCAGACAGAGGGCAAATATAGGCATATTAAGACACAGTATGAAATAAATATTGTTTCTTTTAACATGAAAGCATGCCAACATGTTCTATTGGAGACCAAAATACAAGTATGAACCTGAAATTCAAGTCCCCTTTAATATGTCCGTAATAGTCTTTACAAATAGGATTCAAAGAATTTCAGTCGAAAATTTGGGATTAACTTTTTTTTTGATAATTGTTTTACCTACACAACTCACTTCTAAATATGTGGCTGCTTAGGGTAAAATCTTTTGCATAAAAGTACTGAATACCAAGCTAAAACATTCCCATCCACTTCCTTGCATCGCCTCTGTCTTGATGCAGGATCTGAGCTTTCGTGCTCCAAAGTGCAAACTGCCCCACTGACACCCTGCCATGCTATATATAGACTGACAGCCCAATGATGTCACCTAGGGAGCTTGTCCAGCGGGCTGGTGGGGGTGGTGGGGCGGGGAGGGTGTGTGTGTGTGTGTGTAGTTGTGGTGGTGGTGGTGGGGTGTGTGGAGTGATTAATGAGGACTGGAATGTAGAACGTAAACAAACTCGACCTCGCCGTCACCTTTCATTCACAAAACTGGCTCGGCTGACTGACTTTTTTTTTTCTCCCCCCCCCTTAACCACTACCACCCCTCTGGATTATGTCACCCGCTGACACACACACACACATACACAGCTTGTCGAGCGCACACACATTAAACGTCATCCTCTTGCACACGCTTTTTTTTTCCTCATCGCCTCCTCTGTCATTCTTCTCTCCCTCTAAATGTGGAGCAGAGGGCACTTGAGTTCACGCTCTCCTCCACCTCCACTCCAGTGCTGTAACCCTTCTGCTTGGTATTATGTATCTGTCTGCTCTTGAGGAATGGTAAACCTCTTAACCTTGGCTAACCCATCCATTGTTTGCACTTCTGCACGTGTGTGTGCGTGTTCATCTGAAGCAGGCATATCCCAGGAATTGAAGAATCCCTAATGCTCGCTGCCCCTTCCTTGCCCTCTCTCCTACCTCTGCTCATCATCATGGGATAACCATCTCTCCCTGTCTCGCTCTCTCTTTCTCTTTCTCTCCATCTCCTATGATGTAGAGGCAGGGGGTATCATTGAATAATTCAGAATTAGCATGAATTTTTAAAGCCTAAGTCTTTTTCTTTTTTTTTTTCTGATGGAAACGTGCGGTGCAGGGAAAGGCCACTGAGGCTATTCCAGAGAAAGTCTTCTTACGCTAAATGCTCATTAGGATGCTTTCATATTCTCTCTTCATACGTCTTTATCATCTTTTTAGCTGGAACGGTCCACATTTTCCATTAAACCTGCTTCTGGGAATTTGTATCCCTTGGTTTTATCTGGTTGGGGGTTCTTTGTGTGTTGGGCTCTTGTTGCTTGGCACTCTTATAATATTCTAGTCATCTGAACTGAGAAATTCACAGAAATATGGTGTCATAACTAAAGAGCACACTAACCCAGTTTTAACCCCAGTTGGAGTCTTTTCTGTGTGAGAGGATGGGTTTTTTCTAAGAGGAGGCCCCAAGCACACACTTTCTCAAGCTTCACACTCATATTTAGGGTCTGCCTGCTAAATAATTAGCTTGCATAGAAATTAACTTTACCCAAGACATTATTGGTAGATATAGGCCATATACTGTATAAAGGGATATAAACAATGAAAGAAGGGAATGCCTTTCTAATTCTTTCTATAAGTTTATAAGAAATATAATTTAGTTCTCATTGATTTCTATCTTCAGTTAGAATTTTCTTCATGACTTTAATGTCTCTTTTGCCTGTTTTAAATTGTCTTTAATACATTACTATGTTTATTGAGTCACTTTTGTCCCATTTAGGATAAAAATAGATGGTGCGATTTAGGGCATGACTTCCTAATTATTATTGTTACCCCACAATCTGTAACATAGGATAGAAACACAGCCATGTCTATGTGTTGAACTGTATACATTTGAATAGCTGTGAACTTTTTGTTGTTTGTTTTTAGTTCATGAAAGTACATTTTAATGCTTTGATTGCCCATATTGTCTTGCTCATTGTTCAGTTGTACTAAAAGACACTCAAACTAACAAGATGATAACTTAGCCCGTCTTCCAAATATGATTACTTCTGGCTCCAAACAAAACAAGATGGCGACAGCCGATTGGCAAACTAAAGGCTTCTAAAGCAGAGTTCACCAACCAATATGTGATCATTTATTTTATACAGTCTGTGGTGTAAACACTGTATTTTCCACATGAGCTCCTCATCAGGTCCATGGCACACCTAAAAACAAATGCCAGCTCAACTATCTTCAAACAGCTTCCAGATAAAGCAAAGCTGCAAACGCCCAAGTGGGCAATTCCCTCTGAAGAATCCTTCCCTTGTCTTCTCTGTGTCTTCTCCTCCTTCCTCCTTTCCCTTCTCCCTTTCCTCCACCGGCACCTCTCAAGCAATTCCTCTGTACTCATCTTCTCTGCCCACATGTAGGCTGTTTGCTCGAGCTCAGTTTTCATGTAGGGTAACACTGTTAGTGCTTTGGCCTTAAGTCCAAAGTTATCTCTCTAATACAGCCCTTTGCTGCAGCGAAAAGCTCACTATGGCCGCTCTAACTCAAACCAGCTTCAAGATCATATCTGAAGACACGGGGGAGCCCTGCGGTCTGAATGTGTTAGAGTTTCTACTGTGAGTTTTGTGAATCTTCAAGCCATAAAGATAATAAAAAGGATACTTGTTTCTTGCAGCTAATTCAGGCGGCTCCCTCCAAGGCCCACAGACACCCCAGTCCTCAGGCAGCAGCTCCACAGCCGAGGCAGCAGGGGATCTGAAACCCCCCACACCTGCCACCACCCCTCTGGGACAGGTCACACCACTGCCCCCAAACAGGTACCACACACATACTGCACCACCACTACAGTACTGCTACTGCTCTACAACATATATTCACACTGTTACATCTTCTAACACTTCTGCCATCACAGAAGAAGTGTTTTCCTTCTTTATGATCACATTACTTGATTTTGCAAAACAACTTACAGTACGATAATCTTGTCATCCAGCACAATTTTGTTCCTTATGTATGAAGTGTTGTGTGTTGATGGATGGCACAAATCTAAATTGTAAACAACTATAGTGTAGCGAAGCAGGATTTAACTAAAAGACAAAGATCTTTATGTGCACCATTATGTTCAAATACACCATTATCCACAGATTCCAAGTGGTTAAGATGGGATTGAAATCCATATTATGCTTTGTTGCACTTTATATGATGATTTAAGGCTTTTACTAAAAAAATAAATAAAAAATAAAAAAAGAATGTCTCTCATCTCTGCTGATTTCTTGCTGTAAGATTACAAAGGATGAGAGCCTTTTTGTGGCAGATTGTATTTGCAGCCTGTGAGAGTAGAAACAGCTCTTTGTTTCCTGGTATTGTTTCACCTTGTGGGTCTGTGTGCGTCATCATGGCAGTGTGGTCCTGGAGACACCTACTGGAGCAGGAACCATAACCGAGCTGCTCATACTTCACCATATGTCCGTCTGTCTGTTCTCCATCTTGTCCTAATTTTGTCTCCCTTTGCTTGGACCACACCCATCTTAAACCTTAACCTTCATTCTGACCTCAAGTGTAGTTTTATGGCGGCATCTTGCATAGTTGTGACTCTTCCACAGTGACCAAATATCTCCACAGCGAGTCAGAAATATAAACACAAATACTCCCTCTCTAGGACCACATTTTGACATTATGACACACACACACACAAGCACACAGTCACATGGTGATGCAATCATTTCGTATTAAAATAAAGCATCAATTGTGTAAGAAAAACATCTAATTTCAAAATTAAGGCACAAAAGCACAGCACACATTATTTTCATATTTTCAATATGTGCAACCTATGGGCTTCGGCTCTCTCACACAGCTTCCATCTCCTTCCCTTCGCCTCTGTCTCTCTGCCTCCCCACCTTTTCCAGGAGCAGTGTGAGTGTACAGGACCCCTTCTCGGAGGTGAGTGACCCGGCCTTCCAGAAGCGTGCTCCCTCCCTGCCTCCCTCAGCTCCCTACCAGCAGGGCCTCGGTATGCCTGACATGATGATGAGGATGCAGTACGACGCCAAGGACCCCTTTGCCGGGATGAGGAAGAGTGAGTGAGGCACACGCTGTGACACCCAAACACAAAACCCTTTACCTTTTTCCGGAAATTTCACAGAATAGTTTCTTGACTTGTGTGAATTACTTGTTTTTATTTTCTACGAGAAAACCATTTGAATCAACTATTTGGCATTGTCAAATAAACTTTAAATGGGGTAATTTAAATTTTTTAAAACTTCATCAAAAACTTGAATAAACTTACATGGCTCTTCATCAAAATGACTCATGTATCCTAAAGCTTTGTTCTTCGGTCTGCCTCGGTCTAATTCATTGTCTAATCAGGACAGATGTGTGTGTGTTTTACTACTAGAACTATGAAAGAAGATGAGAACTGTTTGTTACGCCACACATCCCTTTATCGAAAACACACCGGCTCGTCTGATGTTCTTGTAGCTTAGCCTTCGTCTCATCCTAACTTTGTTCGTCCTTTTCATCCTCCTCGTTTTCAACCTTTCATCCTTTCCATCCTGCTGAGAAGCACCTGTTTTGACCAACTCATGCGGTTTAGTTTTCAGAACAAACAGTAGTTTTAGAAAGGATGGCGGCTCCTCTGAAGGCTGGGGAGAATGGAGTCTGAATGAATAATATGGTGGATGTTAGCTGCATAACAACAGTTACAGCCTCAGAACAATAGGTTTAATCGTGGGAAATGGTGAATATTCATAGAGGAATGCTGCCACCTAGTGGTAGCTAGAAAATGAGGTTCATGCTCATAAAAAAATACATACAAGAATCTGTTGCATGTTTGCAGGATAATCATCGTAAGACAATGTTCATTTTAGCTTTTTGCCTGTTGAATCTTGATCCATCTTGTCTAGATTCAAACTCTATTATTAAATAAGATAATTTGAGATGTATTTTCTGTCTTCTTTCACAGTGGCTGGAGCTGATCCCTATATGCCAGGCCAGATGCCTGCTGGCGGCATGCAGGACATGTATGGTCGACCCCCGTCAGCCTTGAGCATGAGCCAACGCCCCCAGTATCCATATGGGCCAGGCTATGACAGGAGGTAGGCACACAAATCAACTGAAGAGGCTGGTAAACCTGTGATATCTCATTTATTCCATAACATGACCACCCAGGAGAAACTGTCGTATTTTTATCAAGTGTATGAACCTGTGTGGATTTATCACCCAATGTTCCAATTGCGAGCAGGTTAAGGGGCCAAAATATCAGGCCTTTACCTGCAAAATGTCACTCACAGAGACACGTACTTACTACCAGAAGACTCTAAATCAACCCAAAGAAACGCAAAATGACAACAAAGAAACAGAGAAACTGAAAACAGACAGAATAAATGCAAAATGGGAAAAAGCACCATTTGGAGACACAAAATGACTACAAAGAGACACTAAACAACCTCAAAGGGAGACAGTATGACAAGAGGGAAACAAAAAATGAATGCAGATATCGAAAATAACTCAAAGAAAATTGGGAAAATACAACACAAAGACACACAGAGAGATAGTTTAATGTCTACGAAAAAATGCGAGGCAGCACAGATGTCACTCACCAGCAGTGTGTGGCAGTGAAAATACGTTATGGATACAAGTAATGTGTCAGTGATGTATTGTCAGAGGCGTGAACACTTTTGTTTGATCCTCAGGCCGGACCATGTCATGGGGATGGAGGGGAACATGGGCCCCCCTGGGAGTCAGAACAACTTGGGCCCTTCTAACAGTGAGGGCAGCATGTACTCTCCCAGTAGATACCCTTCACAGCAGAGGTCAGCACCTGTGTGTGTAGACTTGTAGAAAGTCAAAGCAATAGCACAATCTTTGTCTCCGTGTAACTTAATATTTTAACCAGCAAGTGGTGTGTTCTTCCTCTTTTCAGACACGATGGCTACACTCAGCAGTATCCCAGCATGCCATACGGGATGCATCCATCTGGGATGTACCCACAGCAACAGGTGAGTTTGTGAGATAGAAATACAAGAGCTAAATATTTTTTGAAGAGAAATGTCCTGATATATCACAGTTCAACCCTCAGATAAAGTAATATGTGAATTGATGCTAAAATAATATACTTTAGCCCAATTTAGTAAGTGGGTGGCAATGCTTTATTTTTGTTTTTTCTAACTTGTTACTTCTTGTTTGCCATTTCATCATCAGACTTTTTTTTATTTTAGTAATTTTTATAACTTGAATTTGCCCATTTTTGTTTTCATTTATTAATTTTTTTTTTCCACTTATCTTGTCATTAAAAAAAATCTAGATACATATTAACATAAAAATTTAAATTATTAATTAAAATATATAAAATAATTATAATATAAACTAAGATAGGTGTTTTGGGGCAATCTGGTTTTTATGTTTATAGCTGTGTATTTATTTGAGGAGAAAATGCTTCTTATTATATATACCATAATAATGTTTAATTTATATTATATGACATTACTGAGGTAGGGAGAATTGAGAACAGATTTTCCGTGGCTTTGTGTTTTTCCTAAATACCTCCACCCTTGGTTCAGCAGGGCTACAAACGGCCTATGGACGGCATGTATGGCCCCCCACCCAAGAGACACGAGAGCGACATGTACGCCATGCAGTACGCCAACCAGCAGCCGGACATGTACAACCACTACGGTGGAGGGTACTCAGGCCCTGAACACAGACCCCTCCAGGGACAGTTCCCCTACGCCTACTCTCGCGACCGCATGGCCCCCTCAGGTCAGAGCCAGCACAGTATGATGGGTGGCGGGCCCACTCCTAACCACGCCACCGATGGCCCCAACATGTGGCCATCGAGGACAGATCTCGGCTATCCTTACCCCAACAGACAGGGGCCGCCATCGCAAATGCCACCTTATGGCTCAATTGGTAGAGATGACATGGACGGCCGGCCGGGGCAGGACCAGTGGCACCGTCAGTCTCCCTACATGTCATCATCCGGCGGCATGCCTCCCCTCTCCTCACGCCAGCCATCTTCTTATTCCAACTCTCCTTCCATGGCCAACCATCTCCCGAGAGCGCCCAGCCCAGGGGCCTTCCAGCGCTCCATGGACTCACGGATGTCACCCAGCAAAGCGCCGTTCATGTCACCCATGAAGATGCCTAAGCCTGGGATGGCCATGATGGGCTCACAGGGAGGTGGACCGCTTGGTCACTTTCCTCCCAATCTGAGGCGGGACCTCAACTACCCACCAGGATCAGTGGAGGCCACCATGCCGCTCCTCAAGCCGCGACGCAAGTTCAACTCCAAGGATACTGGTGGGAAAACTCTCAATATTTCATATCAAGTTCTGGATTGCAGCATTTTCATTCACTTGTTCATGTTTTTAATGTTAACCTAACATTAACAACATGGGGTAACATCTATGAAAGCAACTGCAATGATCTACTCTGCTCTGTGTCACTCTTTCATCATTTGGACCATGTCTGATCACCATTTTCCCACTGTTTTAACCCCAGGAACGCCTGAGGCCTGGCGGGTGATGATGTCTCTGAAGTCTGGCCTGTTGGCAGAGAGCACATGGGCTCTCGACACCATCAACATCCTGCTGTACGATGACAGCACTGTGGGCTCATTTAACCTCTCCCAGGTAAAAACCAACCTCACCAAATTAAATCAATATATAAGCTACATTTTCTTTGTGCAAAACTGCAGATGCCCTTTACAATGCATGTTCTGTTGCATGTTGTATGCATGGAAATAGGACATACTACTTCATCATAACATGGCAGAGGATTGTGAGTCATAATTGTCAGAAAAGCATGCTGGCTTGCATTGTACAAATTGCCACTCAATGCTGTCAGACATTCCAATCCATACTTTATTTGTATCTTGGCATCCTTCTCTGGCCTGTTAAATTATTATGGTCATAAAAAGTGATTAGAATAAGATTTTGTTATGTTTTCCTTGTTTAAATTAATTATATCTTTGTCTCACCAGTTGCCTGGATTCCTCGAGCTGATAGTAGAGTATTTCCGCCGTTACCTGATTGAGATCTTTGGCATCCTGGAAGAGTTTGAGGTTGGGACAATGGTTCAGAAAGGCATTTTGGACCCTGCTGTTAATCACAAAGAAGAAGCCATCCCTGACCAGGAAGTAGACTCAACTGCCCAACCTGAACCTGAGTCAGCTCCAACCGCAGAGATGCATGAGGAGCAAGCAGCGGGCACCATGGAGGAAACCGTACCGCCTGCTGCAGAGCCGGAGTCAGCGGAGGTGAACGGGGAGAAGGAGGTGTCTGAGGTGAACATCAAGAAGGAGGACAGGGATGAGGAGGACATGGAGAAAGAGAGGAAAGAAGAACAGGAGGGTGAAAAAGAGGCAGAGAGTAAAAAGGAGTGTGTTGACCAGCCTGCTGCAGAGCTGGAGCCTAAACCCAAACAAGCCAGTAAATATGATAAACTCCCCATCAAGATTGTCCACAAAGAGGACCTGATTGAGGACATGACAGAGCACTTAGGTTACATCACTGAGTTCACCAGCGGGTTGCTACACTGGCAGGCGGGCGGAGGTGATTCCACAGCACACATTCAAACACACTTTGAACCCCGGGGCGAGCCACCTGCCCGGGCCGAGAGAAAGACGAGAAAAGAAAACAAGGAGGAAGACAAGGCAGACGACGGGAAGAAACCACCACTCAAACATATCATTGCTACTATCGACGATGTTCTGTGTGCTCGTGTTGACGCCCTTTCCTACGCCCACCCTGCACGCTCCTTGCCATCCTACCCCTTCAGGGTGCACCAGGACGGGGAGCAGGATTACATCACCCTGCTGGAGGACGAGCCTCGCTGCCTGGACGAGGCTCCGCTCTCCACGTCCTCTGCCTGGCAGGACTCACTGTCCAAGCGGTGCCTCTGTGTGTCCAACATCGTCCGGAGCCTGTCCTTCATCCCCGGGAACGACTTGGATATGTCACGTCACCCTGCTCTGGTTCTCCTTTTGGGCAGGCTGCTCCTGCTGCACCACCAGCACCCGGAGAGGAACCGATCGCCACCCAGCTACCAGAGAGACGAGCAGCAGGAGCAGGGGCTGTCCAGTAGCAAAGAGGAGTGGTGGTGGGAGTGTCTGAGTCTGCTCAGGGAGAACGCCATGGTCACTCTGGCCAACATGTCGGGTCAGCTGGATCTCTCCACCTATCCGGACACCATCTGCCTCCCCATCTTGGACGGCCTTCTCCACTGGATGGTGTGTCCTTCGGCTGAAGCACAGGACCCCTTCCCATCCGCAGCACCTCACTCACAGCTCACCCCCCAGAGGCTGGTGCTGGAATGCCTCTGCAAGCTGAGCATCCAGGGCGGCAACGTCGACCTCCTGCTAGCCACGCCGCCCTTCAGCCGTCAGGAGAAACTATTCACCGTCCTGGTGCGCTACGTGGGTCAGAGAAAGGCCCAGGTGTACAGGGAGATGGCGGTGGCTGTTCTCTCCCACCTGGCGCAAGGAGACCCCACAGCGGCACGAGCCATAGCCATGCAGAAGGGAAGCGTGGGTAATTTGGTAGGCTTCTTGGAGGACGGTGTTAGCATGGCGCAGTACCAGCAGAACCCTCACAGCTTGCTGCACATGGGGCACCCCCCTATGGACCCGCCGAGCATAAACATGTTGTGCAGAGCAGCTAAAGGCCTGCTGGCTATGGCGAAAGTGGAGGAGAACAAAACAGAGTTTGTGCTGTACGAAAGCAGATTATTAGACATCTCCATTTCCTCTGTGCTCAACGCAGGGGTGGTGGCTATCATTTGCCAAGTTCTCTTTCATTTGGGGAAATTATGACAAGAGGAGAGGCAGGACTCACACGGCAGACGCTAAGGCGGACAAGATACTTCTGTGGTTTTCTATTTTTATTTATCAAAATGACAGAAAATGTTTGTTTTTTTTTAAAGAAATATCCACATAAACAAAATATCTCTATAAATGTATAGCTTCCTGTTAAAAAAGCGGGTTTGGGATTTGAAAGCTCATTTTAATACAAATATTTAATACCTGCTGGTGTTGGATTGCTACTTTTGTTTGGCATTCGTTTTTTCGTTTGTTTACTTTTTCAGCCAAAGCTGCCACCAGATGTTGGTGCTGAATTAACGTGGTTCCTTTTGAGTCAATGAGTCGTGGAGATGTTTTTCAGTTTTATAAAGGCTAATATAGTCATCAACATTTTGTTAATGGAGAGTATTTATTTAAAACGTGACACTGTACAGTAGTTTGAACTTTTTTGCCAACAGTTGTGGGGGGAAAAAAAACACTGACTTTTCAAATTGAAATGTATATGTCTCCATCGCTGGAAGATAAATTGTGCAATAGGACTCTAGAGCAAGTTGTCCCTTTTCGAGAAGAAAAATCTTTGAAGACACCTGCAGTGTGTGCTTTAGGCCATGAGGAGGCAGCATTGCACCAGCCAATCAACATGAGAGAAGAGCATCTGTCAAAAGAAGTGTCTAATTTATCAATCATAGCCTCAACGAGTTTCACAGATGAACTTTGTGTTTCTTAAGCACTTGTGTTATGTCTGTATTTTTTCATCACTGTGTATATAAACCGTTGTACAATGGACGCACATGATTCTTTCAGTCTCAATCAAGCATAGCAAGAGACTTTCCGACTATTATAACAAATGCTTTTATTGTTGGTAAAATTTGTTATTGTTATTATACATATTTTGTTAATGGGGTCAAATATTTGAACATGGCAGATGTAACTGGTGTTTCAATGTAAAAAAAAAAAAAAAAATCCTGTATGCATTGTATTATAGCTGAGAAAACAATCGCTTTGGTAATCAAACGTGGAAGTGCCATGGTGAGAGGATATCTAGGCGAGGTTACATGAGAAAAACTGAACACATTTCTGTTCATTACTGTCCTTCATTCATGTCAGTGGGCATATTTTTGAATCTAGATAATGCTCTAAAAGAAACGTGTGAAAAGAACCTTCAAAACGTCCTGAAAGCTCATTGTAAGATTTGCCTTTTTTCGTATGACTCCATGTCTCTTTTATTCAGTATACACATTTATACTCTGTGCTGCACATGTCACAAATAAATGTACGATGAACATCGTTAAGCACCGGAGACGTTGCATTATGTCCAGACAATCTTAGGCCAATAAAACAAACATCAACTGCTTACATGGGCTGCTTTTTATTGATGTCGCTCAAAAAATAATTTCATCACAGTCACAGCTGACTCCTCCAGCCGCACAAGGAAAATACACGACGACTGAACACTGCAAGAGTCCAGAGGACACGTGATAAGAGCACCTGATAGTTTTCTGTCTGGCCTCAGTATTTGCTTGAGTGCAAATATTTCATCTTAAAGATAAAGATGGCTGCTGCACACGTGTCACCCCACCACTTCTCCTGCACAGGAGCCAGACACACTTTATAGTTGTTCAACCTCTTTTTGTTGTTTTCTGTCTATTTGCAGCTGTTTTGCCTCTCTATGTATTTGTTTTGGTGCTTTTGTTGTATTTTTGCATCTCTGTGGTTGTTTCATAGTCACTGTTTGTGTCTGTGTATCTTTGCATCTTGTTGTTTTGGTTGTGTTTCTTTCTAGTCTTTGTTTATCTTTATAGTTACAAAAGACTACAGTTTTTTGTGTCTTTGTAGTTTTTTTTGGTGTGCATTTGTAGTTGTTTTATGTCTCTGTGGTCTCTTTTGTCTCTTTGCAGCTGTTTTGTTTCTCTTTATGGTTGTTTTGGTCCCTTCTAATTCTATTTTTATGCTTGTTTGTACTCATTTTATGTTTCTTTGGGCTCATTTTTAGTCCTTCTTGGCCGGCACATGTCTCTTAGAGTGATATTTTTCAGTTGATGGCCGAATAATGAATAATTAGCAGCAAGACTGCCTCACTACGAGCCGGTAAAGGAAGAGGTGATGCGAGGTTTTACTTTGAACAGTGGACCATGTACTGACTGAAATATGTGGCTGTTCCAGCTCACAAACTATAGAATAAAATCTTCTGAAGAGGAAAGACAGTCTATCTGAGGGATGAAACGACTTTGCATTATCATCCAGGGTGCTGATAAAGATAAAGCTGAAAAACGGGATATTGCTGCAGCTCTATCCATGTGCTGTGTGAAAGTATAAGAGCCGTGACGAAAGGGATGTGAAACTATGAGACAGTCACAGAAGGGCACATGTATGATGTAAGAAAAAAAATCTCAATGTATACTTCCAGTTTAATTGGTAAACACTGTTACAGCTCCTCCATCAGTGTGTAGAGTAAAATATGATTCCTCTGCAGAAATGAGTCGTATCACTGTTGCCTGTTTAGACTTTTTACTGTAAAATAACAGAATTTAATGGATCTCTGCTAAACTGATTTATCTGTGACCTGCTACTGCCATATCGACCGAGTGTTTGTGCTGTGTTCTGGGTCCAATGAAAAGGTAAGTACTTACAGTGCTCATGGGACCCCACACTCTATTTGAACCGCTCCTCCAAGAGCATCAGTTTTCATAATCCCCTCATTAAGATAGAGTCAGTGACCTTTCCACCACCATTCCCAGCACGTACAGTGATAAGCACCCCTGTCCTCATGACCTCATACCACCCGGCTCTGTACACGCTTCTACTGAGGAAGAACATCTCCTAAGATTTTTTACCACTACTATCATCCACAAGACATTTTGAGTTATCATAGAAGGAAAATCACAGGTGTTCCCTTCAGTAATAAAGATGTTTTACTCAAGTGCCCCATTAGGCCATGACAGTATGACATGAGTCAGGGCACTGAAGCAGCTAAATGTCATTCAGCCATCATTTTTATTATTTTCACAAGCGCTTTTCCTACTTTCACGTGTCACAATGTCTCCTGTGAAAAAGGCTTATTGCTCTCATGAGAAGAACACTACAGGCTCAGCGTACATTACGAGTTATTTTTAAAATATCTGTGTTTGATTATGTCTCTTTGGTTGTAGTACATAATTCAGGATAATACATTTAGCTCACTCTCTCTGTATATAGTTTTATGTTGGCTAATTAATATAGTGGATAATGCATAACAAAAAACATGCAGAAAAGCAGATAAAATGTGCAAATAACCAGAATAGTTAACCCAAAACCTGCAAGTTTTTGTGAAATGACAAAACTTGAATGGATTTGGAGCATAATACACTTAAGACACTTTAAATTCAGTTTTGCTGTGTAAAATATAAATAAATATATATATTGAGTTCTTAAATATAATAAAAACTTCTAAAATAGCTATTTATTAAGTTTGCTTTATCACATTAAAATAACAAGTTGTCTGAATCCTTAAAATTAAGAGGCCTTTGCAGCCCTCGTGTGCAGCTTTGGCGACCCCTGGTGGGGGTCTGGACCCTCAGGTTGGAAACCAGTGTGTATATCATGTATATATGTTAGATGTCATGTTTTCCCTCGCTTTATTCTGGCCTTCCTGAAGACAAAGACTGCCATTTCATGACAATTAATTCATTCTTTCCTTTCTTTCTTTCTTTCTTTCTTTCTTTCTTTCTTTCTTTCTTTCTTTCTTTCTTTC
>JAOWBC010000248.1:15589808-15633561 GCA_028566105.1 Hypoplectrus providencianus | reverse complement strand
CTTTCTTTCTTTCTTTCTTTCTTTCTTTCTTTCTTTCTTTCTTTCTTTCTTTCTTTCAACCATACATTTTGCTTGCATTATCATCGGTCTGTAGTTGAAGTTCCTCAATATCTCATCAAAGATTATATTTTATTGATAGATATTCCATATTCACATTGCAAACTGTTCTCATATATAATCTATAATATTTGACATTGTACTGTTTACCTAGCAGTGTATATCATTATTCTATCTCTAATGCACAAGCAGGCTCAGAGGTCTCTCTTTTAATGAAGGCATGCACATTTTTGCAAGTGTAAACACAGACATCTGATAACAGGCTCCACTAACAGTGGATCAAACTGACTCCGTGTTACTCTTTATTATTGTGCTTTTTTATATTAATTTGTCTTTGAATTGGCTGCCTACAATTGTTGCTTACTTTTGCGCTGAAATCTTTCTGTCTACTTCGTGTTGCCACGGGAAATGTGGGCTTAATATTAAGTCCTATATTAAGGTTCCTTTAATGATAGCATTGCTGAAGTTGACAACACAGAAAATGAGCAGGTTGGGTTTCAGTGAATGACTGTTGGCTGGGTTGCTTGGCTGCAGAGAATAACTCATTAAAATCCTCCTGACACCTTCAAACTAATCACAGCAGCGAGAGAAATGGTTAACAGCATGATTGATTTCTAGCTAAACCATGTTTCTGTGGAGAGAGAAATGAGTCATATGTCTTGGCATCTTAACTGTGGCTGCCTCATGTACACACCTGCACTTTACAAACAGAGACTTAGCCCACATGCCTCCGAGCCTTTTCAATCTCATCTCGTCATTTAAGAGTTCGGAGTGAAAGTGGGCTCGTTGTACTTTTTTGGTGATGGAGGATGCGTTTCACGTAGGCAGCCAACCGTAGGAGAAAACCTCCCACACTCCTGTGCCTCTGAGAAGCTGAGTCATCGAGCTCTGACAGGATGGATGTGGTGGCTGAGAGGAAGCCAGGCCAGTCATTGGCTACTGCTGGCCCGGGTACCCTGCCCTGCTGCCTCTCATCGCTAATGTAGGTAGATGAATGAACACGGGGTGAAAACAAGAGACTGCTCTGACCTTTTCAGGCATGTATATGTGTGTGTGTGTTAACAAGATCAGGCGAAGTCCAATCACGGTGGTTATAGAGAGTATTGGCCTCTTGATGAGGCTTTGATGTCACTATGTGCTTCCATCCTGTCCAGCTTTCTAAACGAAACAATATTGCCTGGATGAGGCCTTGGCAGGATGTGATTCAGGCCCATGTTGTTCTTGGATCGGGACTCAAAGGCCCTATCACGTCCACTTATTTCCCAACACAAACACAGCTTCAGCCATATGTCATCACATCGCTTAATGAGCCCCACAGTTAAGGAATTAGTCTGGAGGGCTTACAGATCATTAGCAAACCATTGAAAACATCCACAGCTTTCCAACAGATTAAGCGAAACATGTGCCACTTGATGGCTGCACATGCCCGCCAGCGGCAGCCAATCACGCTCTCAGCCAGTTTGCAGATGCATGACACAAGCAGAAATACTAGTGCAAAGAAATCCTCATATTTTTTAAGGTTAAATTCTAGCCTAAAAAGTAACTTAGTCGTAAAAACTATAATGTTTGCCCTTTTTTGGTATTCAGATATGGAAAATAACAATTTCCACACTGTGAAATTACTCCACTACAGTAAAACGTACTGTAGTAAAAGCACTTGATATGAAAAACGTCCCCACTCAGATTTTTAGAGTTTTATCCCTTTATATTTTCCAAATATCTGATTTTTATATTTACTACGTAATATAGTTTTAGGTGGTTAAAATTAACAAAATGCATAATGTTAATTATTCAACTAAGAAGTAACTAAAGACAGCAAATTTAGTGGAGTAAAAGTACACTATTTTTCTCTAAAAGTAGTGGAGAAGAAGAACAAAGCCACAGAAAATGGAAATAGTAAAACATGAGAACTTCAAAGCTTGTAGTAAATGTACTCGGTTACATTCTGCCTCTTCGTTCCATCAGAGCACTGGAGCATTAATAAGAATAGATGTTTGAGTCTGAACAATAAAGTCTTCTCACTTTACACAAACTCAGCCAGACTTCTCCTCAGTGAGAGTGGATAATTGTTCGGCTGTGGGAGTGAATGAGCCAAAGCGCTCGGGTGACTCCAGAACAAAGATGAGGAGGTGTGTGTGCGCGCATGTGTGTGTGTGTGCGCGCATGTGAGCGCCTGTGTAGGTGTTAGGAGGAGGCCAGATGACAGAGGAGCAGTAGGCTGATGATGAAATCATCTGCACTAATGCGAGCTGAGCAGGAAGTTGCGTCATCAGCGAACTGTACTTGGCACGAGAGCGGGTCACAAGCCATGTGGCGCCATCACGGAGTGTCTGTGTTCAGTAGAAACGAGGTTAATATGAATAATTGTGCCCACGTTTGTTGGATGGTTTCTGTTTTTAATTCTTCCTGAATGGGGTTGATTCATGAGGTACTTGTTCATCTAAGGAGCATCTTTTGCAGGTGAGACCTACAGGTCCTTAAAGGTGTAACATAACTTACAGATCTCCAGCTGGACACTAATAGTGAAATAATATTATATTTAGTTGTTATTTTTTTGTGGTGGATAATAGCGATACCTTTGGTCTTACACTGTTTGTCTGTCCTGAATCATCATTAACCACTTGACGCTTATTTTTATATTTATTTAATATTTTTATATTTTATCGAGAATTGCTGGAATTTTTAAGGGGAAATAGCAGGTAAACAGCGTCATGTTGTTCTGTTTATAAATCTGTCATAAAAGGAATGAATCAGTTAAATAATTAACTAAATTAACTAATTACATAAAGATTGGGAATGTTTAGGAGTATTTGGAGGCAATTTGCGTGCTCAGTTATGTCTCATACACGTTTCTTCAGCAATTTTGTTTTGGTTAAGCCAATTTGTTGTACAGATTTGGTGTTAAATTTCACTTTTTGTTTCACTCAAAAATAGATTAAAAATGGTCACAAATGACTCCAAAATACCACATTAAGACACTAATATCCTTACAGGAACATCATAGAAAAATCGTGCTGTAATTTGATATATAAAAACATCTTAATTTTAGAGATTTCTGCAAGAATTGTACTTTTTTGGTGATTGGATGAAGAACGCTTCTGTTATTTTACCCCTTATTGTTCTGACAGTGGACTTTTTTCCTTCAGATTCTGTCGTGGACTCCACTAACGAAACCATGTCAGGATGTCTTGTCAGGAAGCTGAACGAGGTTGGTGCCTGAGATTAAACGTAAATGGAGCAATTTGTAAAATAGATTTAGTTTTTTCAACTCTGAAACTGACTATGGAGTATTAATTCTGCCCTTTTTTGTCATACCGTGGTTGGTACCAATGGATTCCTTGGATCTTCTAAATCGCTTTTGTGGCTGTGTCTTTACTTCAGTCTGCAGAGTCTGCTGCGGTGTTTGTTCGGTCTGTTGTTATAAATACAAGTTATACAAGTTAGTATCCACATGCAGTATTTAAATAATTATGTCATTTTGTCCGTTCCTGTCTGCTTAGCTTTTTGTTTCAGTCAACTCTCTTATGTCAGTTTCTATTAGAGGCATAAACCTTCCGAGCATACAGTCATTAATAATAATAATTTGAGAACAGATGAGTAAATGATATAATTGTTCTGCTGCAGAACTGGTGTTCTTGTATTTATTTTACCAGGACAGGGAATTAGAATTGTCTCAGAATAAATGTCAGTGCCCACATTCACTGTAATAAAGGATGTAATAAATGTGTTGGCACAGAAGAATGCACTGTATCAGGTTTTTCCTACACAGCCAATAATTGATAGCAGAATAAATTGGTTCTTAGAATAAATAGTTGTTTTTGGTCTTTTCATGAGATGTGTTGACAGTAAGGAAAAAGATAAAATATTGCCAGTGTTGTCATTTAACCTCTCCAAGCTGTCAGCCTGAATATAAAGTCAGCTAACAAATCAAGCAGTGTGTGTGAATATGTGAACGTGTATGTGTCGTTATATGTAGTTGACTATCACTCAACATAAATACACAAACTTTATTTATCCCTTGGGATGACTCCCGCAGGAAATTCAGTAACAACAGTGGTAACAACAACAATAAAATAACATCTAGGTTAAGTCCAAAATACAGTACATAAATTTACATAAATGCTGGAAGGATGTAGCCACAATAGTGACGTGACTTCAGTAACTTAAATAGTTACATAAAAATGAGATGCACAAAACTCGAGGCATGGATGATTCAATCACATTGTTTACTTTTGTTTTCACATAGGACACAAACCCCCTTCTACTGGGCAAAAGTCCAAAGTCTCATCTTATAGGCCTGTTCATGGTGCACTTTTTGTTGATTCTGTAAGTAGTATGTAGTGGTAAGGGCAAGGTTATGCAAAGGAACCTCCAGTTTGTCATCGAGCCATGATGAATGCATACCTATAAAAAAAAACCTGGACAAAGAAGTGGAAAAAATGGATTCATGCCCTAACTCCTAAATTTAGTGAGTTTTTCTTTCTCTTTTTTTTATGTTCAAATCTATTATTTTGTGTCTTCTTTAATATATTTTCAAACAAATCCCTGATTTCACTGAACTCAGACTATAACTGTTTGTCTTTTTTCTATGAAAGCCCCCCTGGGTGCATTGTGAAACTGGAGTTAAACTTAAATAACATACGTGCAACAAGCCAATCCTGAAATTAACGAATGTCAGTTAAAATTAAATAAAATGCACACATAAAAAGCTTTCATAATTTGCAGGAGTGCACCCACGCATGAAGCCCAGTAAACCGCTGTCACCGCTGGCCCCTCCCTCGACACGCCCCTGCAAGGAGGAAACCCCCCCCCTATCTAACGGACGCCTGGAGGTCCCTGAACCTCGATTTGGGAACCCCTTTAACAGCACCGTCCTCCCTTTGCACCTCCTCAGTAGTGACTTCAGCCTCGCTTGGAGGGGGAGGAGCAGGCTGGGAGGCTCTGCTCTGCTCCCATGTTGATGTTTGTTGTTTGCGAGGGTGGCAGCAGCGCTGTGAGCGGAGAGGGACACAATGTGAGCGGAGGGCTGTCGACTGGCCTGCCTGCACGCGTCTTCTTCTTCTAGGGAGGAAATGCTGCAACTTTTCCCCCAAAACCCAGAGATTTCTGCTGATTATTCTTCGTGTGTTGCCATGAATCACTTGGAGTTATGGCTATAAGGTCTTGCTCGGTTCGTGTTGTGCGCACAGACTCGTGAAGGCGACCGCCAGTCAGGATGCTGGAGCTCGTCTGAGAGGGAGAGACAGAGAGAGCACCCCATCGTGAGGTCTGGATTTCCCCCCTTTTTTTAAGTTCTTCATCGGCGACGAGGTGCCAGATTCAAACTAATTTTATTTACCCATGAACTTCTATAAAAAATGGTGTTCTTTGCTTCGTCCTCGGCTCGCAACAAACCTGGATAACGAGAAGGAGTAGCTACGTGACAACACCCAGCACGACGACCAGCGTTACTTTCCTTCGGTGAGGCAGCGCTTCAACTGTCGCTTCAGCGGGCAGAGCTCAGAAACACAGCCGGGTGTGAAGCCGCGGCGTCGGCTGCGTTGTGTGTCTGTCAGCCGGGGAGCAAATCGTCATTTTAGCTCCTCCTGAGCGGGGGAGTTAAACTAAAACAGCAAAGTCTCAGCGTGTGTAGTTATGTGGGTGAAGTGAGCTAGCCTTTTAATTGCAAACTTGGTGCTAACATTAACTTACCAGTCATTTCATCAACTTGCTAGCCGTGTTAGCTTTAGCACCAGTTTAGATTGATAAAATGCTAACTTGCTAACAAAGGCGCTGTTAAGCTAAAGGTATGTGTGAGCTTCCACTGAAGTTATTTGCCAAGTTAGCTAACGTTTTATGAGCTAAATTATCTTTATTTGTTGCTTCCACCACAGGCTTTATTGATGCACTGAAAGTGTTAGCTTGATATTATGAATATCAGGAAGTGTGTCTTGTACTTTACACAAACTTTTCTTCCCCCCCCTCACAGGCATTTGGCTAAAAAAAGTTGTGAACTTTGCCTGTAAACTGAACTGGTTTGCTCTCTCCACAGAGGCGCATCTTGCCCCGGGATTTATTCAGCTGTGGAGTTTTAAATCAACCATTGATGCATCTCGGGGTGTCTGAGTCCATGAGAGAGTGCGAGTACAGCCAGATAAGCACTCGCAGCTCCACACCAATGGAGACCCCTTACAAGAAAAGGACCCCAAAGAGGAGGAAGTGGGAGTCCTTCCCTGGACGGAATAAATTTTACTGCAATGGGAGGATTATGATGGCCAAGCAGACAGGGGTTTTCTACCTCACCCTTGTCCTCATTCTAGTGACTTGTGGACTTTTCTTCACCTTTGAGTAAGTATTGTCTAAAGCTTTGTGCTCCCATCTGTGTATTTATTTGTGCACATTGACATTGTGGATTAGGGGATTTTATTTCATGGGCTCAGCTGTCTGACAAAAAGTTTAGATATAGGTCAGTTATGTCACTGTCATCACTCTGGAGTGGGTGTATTTCCTATGATCTCCTCAGGGCTCAGGGAGATGTCAGAACAAACTGGTTGGGGATTATGCAGCGACTTCTCTGTGTTAAGAGTACAATATGTGACATTTCTGCATTAAATTGTCTCAATGGGACAAGACCTATGTGACATATTTTGTTGGGTTGTGTACTTACACTATCCCACATGTTTTCACTAATTTCAAACAGAGCTAAATCAAGGAACATGCTCCTTTTTAAGGTATCATATCTCTTTAGAGCTTGTACAAGTGGTGTTGTGGTCTGTCTGATGGTATTTCACTGTGAATCATATTTTTATGATACACTTTTTAGACCTTGGTGGATTTATCTCTATATTCTAACCAGATGAAGGCTATTCGTCATCTGACCTCAGAATCTTAACTTTTCAAAGAAACAACAGCTTCTGAAACTTCTTTATTCTTTCTTCTCATATTGCAGAAGTTATATATGAAGTGTCTTTAATAAAGGCAGTGTTTTGTTTTTTGCCCTTGGGTGCTGCTGATGGAAACTCCTCTATGGTGTAGATTTCCTTGTATCATTTGCTTATGGTTTTTACCTGCCCTTGCATGACATCTGCCACTTTAAAAAATGGGTATGGGGGCGGTAGCCTTCTTGTTTTTGCACGCTGGCCTTGCAGTTACCCTCCAGCTAGAGACTTGTCTTCAAATACTGCTGGTAAACATTAACTTAACCAAAGTGTCCTTGGGCAAGATTCTGGCCTGTTGCTGTTCTGTAGCTGGTCTGGATGTCCATGAATGGGATTTTTGGTGACCACGTAACTTAGTAGAGGGTTACCTTTCTTTTTCATTTCTTACTGGTCTCAAATAAGTCACCCATGGCTTGTAAAGTACACTGAAGAGTGTCAGCCTTCTGTCAATGTGTGCGATTTGCACTCCTTTAATCACATTCCTGCTATTCCCAGTGGAGCCCTCTGTCTTTCTCGTTAACTAACCTCTAATCAACAGACAGAATGCACTTCTCCTCCCCGTCTCATCCAGCTCCTCATCTTCACCTCCTCCTGGATGTCCCAGATTGGTCCACTGTGACAGAAATGCATGATACAGCATGTAGACACAGACCTGAGTGCTGGGGTGTGTGCCACAAGAGAAAGTGCAATGTCTCTCTCCTCATTAGACCCGAGTAATCACTTTGTCATCTATCATCTCAGAAACCCCATCTATACTAGATAAGAATCCTGCTCCATCATGAGATTTGTTGCTCAATTGGACAGTCTTTATCAGGCTAAAGTGCTCCAGAGCCAGAGAAAGCTTAATAGGCAAAATATGTGCTGTGGTTGATGGCTGCTGTTCAGTATCTGGACTGTAAAGATAGCCCGTGCTTAATGATCTAGGAGTAAATCAAAAGACACTGAATAATATGCACACAAGCACTAAACAAGACTGAACAAAACTACTTTATGCAGTGTTTGTCTTTAAAACAATGTGTTTGCATATTAGGGCATCACGGGTTTGGAAAAAGATATATCTAATAGAAATTATTTTGACTGTTGCGATATGACCCAGGTTTCTGGAGGGAATGATCATTTTTGCATCAATACTCTCATTTTCATTGGAAAAGTTATGATGGTGGGATTTTTAGTCTGTAGAATATGATTTGTAGGTCACAATACGTCTGCAGCACCATGGTGCTTCATTCTGAATTTTATTTTGACACATAGGGCTGAAACTAATGCTGTTTTTCGTTATTTCATTTTTCATCATTTTCATTGTCTAATATTTTAGATTAATTGGCCTATAGAATATAATAATGTGGAAAATGTACATGATCTTCTAACTTGATGTCTTTTAAATTTATTTTTTTGTCTTTCCAAATCCAAAGATATTCAGTTTAACATGAAGCAGCAATTTTCACTTAAGAAGGTAATTTGATTAATTAATCATGAAATTGTTGGAGGTTATTTTTTTGTTGATCTACTAATCAATCAGTTGATTTTGATACTCCACTAGTCAATAGTCAATATTGCGATTTTGCTATATTTTTATTAAACATGCAGCTTTTTTAGAGGCAACATTTTGAAAGGACTTGATATGTTTTTTTTTCCTGGAGATATAAATTAACTGTTTTACAGTCAATCAGTCACTTCATAACAGAGAATCATCATATTCAACCATCAGATCTGATTTTAATATCTAATTGTTTCACTTAAATTCACATTAATGAAACAGAAAGAAGTGATTCTTTGGTTTCAACTTTTGTCATTGTCATTGTTATTTCTTGTGTTAAAAATCCTCGAGGCTCTCTGTCTGCAAACAAAAAAGATGTTTTAAGATCTATGTCCTATTCCAACCACTGCCACTTTTCTTTTTTGTTTGCCCTGTGTATGAAGTCCTTCACCGACACAGTGCTACACATCTAACAGCAGTGACCTCTGGACCACTCCATCTCTCAATACATTGTCACCTCAGCAGAGATACAGACATAACCCATGACCAAAGGGCAGACTGCTAGACAGAGGGCATCCCAGGTTGAAACTGCCATCCCTGTAATGATGGAGCATTTGATAAAAATATTGAAATGGGATGGAAATGCTCTTCAGTGTCCATCTGAACCTGGATGTTCCCCAGCACCCACATGGAGGATGCCAGATGCTTCCTGATGATACCGCTCCCCCCCCAGATAGCTTCATTTCCTCCACTGGGGCTAGTCAATGGAGATGGGCCCAGTGCTCTGTCCTCTGTTTGTTGTGACTACAGGGGACTTTTTCAGGAACACCATGCAACCACAGAGCCACTTTTCAGCTTAGCACTGTCCTCCCTATTCAACTGTCCATGCCCCCAGGCTGACCGAGTCCTCCTGGCTTTCCTCTCCCACTGTCTCCCCCTGCCCCACTCCCATCAGCTGAAAGGAGACATTTATCGGACAGGGCGATAGTCAGCAGACCTGCACATTGGCTTCTGTTGTCATTAACTGTAATGCGTTTCGATTAGATGTGTTTTTCTAACCCTGCTCGCCAGTTGTCAGCAGATAGCAGAACAGCTCCTCATTGGGTTTGTAAGTTCTTCTTCTGTCTGTTGAATTAGCTCTGTATCTTATTGGGTTATTTAAAAAAAGGCACATTAGTGATGACACCTGGTCCATATGAAGATGAGGGTTTGATTTTTGATTCCAGTAGGAGCAGACAGATGGCAAGTGTTTATGGATGGAGACATGCATAGAACGTTTACCAGAGATCTTTCTACATCTCCATATTTCCTTTGGCTTGTTTTCTTTGTCTGTCTGAGGGGTGCTCAGCCATGCACAATAAACTCTGTTAGTGACCTGCAGACTTTGGTCTGTTTATTATTCTGATGCTGGCTCCCCCCAAATGTCCATGTGTACTGTTATTGCACATGTTGCCTTCTCTCCCCTATGCCTTGTAAAAGTTCACCCAGGCAGATGTTGGAGTGCGGTTCTGTTCTGTTATTTAGTCCGTTGTGAAGTTGATCTTTGAAAGGACAGTTGTAGGCAGAAAGAAGGGTTAATGCAGGCAGACTAACCATAAGTGACACTCAGCAGTGAATAGTGGTCACATGTGTGTTGATGATTGCAAGGACCCTATTCTGTCCACCTTATTCCTCGCCTCCTTGATATCTTATGTGAATAATGGGCCTAGTGTCTGACTGAACTAACTGGTGTTTTTCATGGTAACATAATGGTACACTAGGCCTCTTTGATAGGCAACAAAATGTGACAAAAGGTGGGGTTAATACCAGCCACCAAGGCCCACTTAAAGAACCAATATCAGTTAACCGTAAGACATAGTTAGAATATTTTTACTGCTCTACCTTTTCATCAGGCAGACCTTAATGACAGGGACATTGATGCTGTTGTGTCCATCTTTCCTCTTTCAGAGCCACCAGACTTCTTTGACAAAAACAGTAATTTTCTAGAGTTTCTGGTGTCAAATTCAACTGTTTGTTTGTAAGAATTGTTAGTTAAGTATGCTTTGCCAAACACCAAAGCCACACTTTAATACAAACCTCCCAACTGGTCGGGGCAGCAGTTGACCAGAAGCTCCTGTGTGCAAATATCTGTTTAGAAACAGCAGTATTTGCTGAAGTGAGGGCGAATTACTAGCTTTTTCTGCTATCTCACCAGAAGTTACATCCACTTTAACTTCTGCCGTAGCGCCCCTGACTATGATAATAGGACTGTCCTGATGGGACTTACTTATTTTCTCTGTCAAATAAGACAGAACATTTTATATCTAACCTTAACCACTCTCCATACATTTTGTCTAACTGTGGCCTGTGTTCTTGAAGCAGCTGTGAGTTGTTGAGTGTTGTGCGTACAACAGAAGTGTAATGTAAAGGGTAATTGTTACCTTGAGGACATGTTGAATGCTGTAACTCACCCAAACTGCTCTTGTCCTCTGCTGCTATTTAGCTGATGAAATAGTAATCTTAACCTTTTCTGCAATGTTATGTCTTGCAAAACTGTATTGCAAAATTGAATCTTACAGTGACGCTCACAGTTCACTTACATGTAGAAATACTCATAATATTGCTTTCTGTTGGTCTGTCAGGATATCCAGGAAGCATTTACTTGGTATAGAAACATACAGGCTACACCCCATTTCAGTGGTACAGAAATGAGTTGGGCTTTGACACTTTTAATTTATGTCCTTCAGTAAAGCTGCCTGGTGTGTCTGGAGTCTGTGCTGCATCACAAGCTTAATTCAAGGGGCTTTGTTTTCACAGAGTATAACAAGAATGCATAAGAACAGTCCCATTCACCTACCAAAATATTTGAGATCATGTTTACTATTCCTGCCAGGTTCATTTCAACAATTATCCTTCCTTTGGTTGCTGTTGGTTTTTAAATGTTACTGTAGTTTATTGCAATGAGAAAAAGGAAGGTAGTTGCATCAAAAGTCTAGAGAAGGAACTGTAGAATAACTATGATGAAACTGATTTATGGTAAGCAGTCGAACCTGCTTCTTGGCTGCTGGAAAGCTTGATTGGCAGAAACTGTGGTTTGAATCTGAAAAAAATGTGAATGATTTTGGCAGGTGGTTTGTGACAGTGATCCTGTCATGAATGCCATTAGGTGGCTTTAGCTTCTAAAGAAGACAGACAGGTTCCTTCCTTCACATTTGCATCTACTTAACATGGACATTTCCAAGAAAGCTTGATGAGTAAGCCACTTGAAATCTAAACAGTGTGACAGGTGATTTAATGACTACAAAGTTGTTTTATAATTGTAACCGCTTTTAAGTATGGGGTGTAATGAGCACTTAGATTTTTGCTTTTGGACACACCCTTTTTGCACCTGCCTAATCATTTTTCAGACAGGACAGAGAGGAGTTGCCTGAATGTGTGCCCCCTTCATAAACCTCTGTAAGTATGCGATTAGGATCGACTAAAAGCTCAGCAGTTTTTCAAAGAGTGATTAAATTTTGCTGTGAAAAAGGGAGGCAAGGTAAAGGATGAGTTTTAAGAAAGCATAAAAGCAGCTGAGTGTTTTCACTGGTCTTTTTAGTCACTGTCAAGGACTAAGGATCTTAATTTTGCCAGTTCTTTATCATCGACCTAGTAACACATGTCCTTGTAGACACTGTTTAGTTTGTCAGAAATAATCTTCAAATATTTTTTAGAGTTTCCCTTCTACAACAGTGAGTATTCCTGGATGCTCAGATGCTTTCGAGGTTGTAATGGCACAAAACCCACAGATTATGTTAAACCCAACATAATCATGTTTGTCCACAGGTTTAATAAAGTGGCCTCTGAAGAGTGCTCTACATGGACAAGTAGGCAGAGGTCAAGTACCTTAGAAGTGGTCGTCGGTCATCTCTTAGCAATAGAATAGATACACCATTTTATGAATACCTGAGACATTTTATTTCTGGTTCACTCTGGGAATTCAATAGCTTTCAAGACCTTTCAACAAGCATGCTATCTTTTGGCTGTTCTGTTGTTACAATTTTAATGCAACGAAATCAGTGGAATGGCTGCTCTTTCTTTCTTGTAAGATGTCAGCTCTACTCAGTGCTCCAGGAGAATAGTAAATGTGTTTGCTGCATGCTGGGGTGAAATAATAGGCCAGCACTTCGAGTGTCATAAGGCAAACTATTGCGAAAGAGTCTTTGTCCACACAATTTGAACAGTCACACCCATGGTAGAAATGGTTTCCCAAGACCAGAAAAACATTCCTCTCAAGCCAAGCTGTTAAACAAGAATTTAGAGCAGTATGCCATTCCTGATTTAGTCTCACTGACGTACACATAGTTGAAAAAAATATAGTCCAACATAAGCGCAACATTAAAGCATAAAATGATCATATTAAGCTTAAGAAGAGAAGCAGAGTCCCTTCCAGTGGACCACCATGTGACCTATGTATGTAGCTCGTGGGAACAAACTCCTATATTTAATGGGAGACTCATCAATTTTTGGATCCTGATTTGCAAATTACAATGATTGTTGTAAAATGACACTGTTAGTACAATACAAAAAATTCACAATTGGACTGTGTATGTAAATCACACAGATGATGTCATTAGAATAAAAGAACAATGCAGGTCCTAAGTAAATAAAGATATGTACAAATTAAGAAACAATAGAAACATAAAATGTAGAATACATTTGAAGAAAATCGAGACATGTACAAATATCATAAAATAGAATTTTGGAAAAATACAATAACTTCCTGTCTTGCTAAAGCTACTTTGTCTGTTTTGTACCGTCATTTACTAAAATGTATTCTTTTGCTTTCTGGCTGATCAAAAAAGGGGGGTTGCTGGTATTAGCAAATGACTTAACTTAGCAAACAATAAATTTAAGTGTGTGTGCACAGGAGATGTAGCTCACTGTGCAGCCTCACCTTTGACTGTGCACATTTTGTTGAGTAGACCAGATGGGGAGCGCCTCTCTTTATATTCCTTTTTTAGATTGTGAACCCAGAACAATGGTCATGCTGTGCTTGACTGTTTAATCATGTATAAATATCAGTGAGCCAGATCTAGGTCATTTTAAAGCGAAATGTGATTTGGATGTGACTTTAATTCCTCCCAGCACATTCAGTCAGAGACTTTATTGCCGCTGTCTGTTGTGTCGTAGAATCGAGAGGCAGATCTGTCACCTATGCTCATTCGAACCAGGAATCATGCTCAGCTGTTTCCTTTTTTTTCCTCTCCCTGACTAGCTCCGAGCCTTCAATCAACCCAGAAACCTCTGTTTGTCACACAGCTTTCCTGTGATAGCACATCCTCTCCCTGTGCAAGGTGTATTTGAGTGCATGGTACATGTTGGAAGGTTATGCTAACGGATTTAGAGTTCTCAAAATGTACATGACCACTGCAGCCCTCTGAGACTGTGCTGTGCACTAGTGACATCTGTCCGAGTGGTGACAGGGAATCACAATTCCATGAAATAGTCTGGGAAAAATTTGCAAAAGTGTGTCATGTTCCGTTGTTTTTCTGACAAATGACTTAGCCTACAGCTAAAAGAAGTTTGTGCTCTGCCCTTGCCTGCCACCAAAAGCAATCAGAATGTAATAAAAGGCAAAGCTGACAAAGCTTTGTGTCCATGTTGCCCAAATGAGTAATGAGACTTTAGAGTGAGAGGCCACAAAGCCAAGTGCTTTAAATGCATTTTTACCACAACGACAAGCACATTTTAAACACATTCACAGATTTGGTACTGTATCACTGTTGAGTAATATCTCTTGGTAAATGATATCTCTTCTCAAGCAAGTGCTGGGCAGAATTGCCAGCCCAGATGCTGTGTATGTTGGAGGACGGATGATCTATGTTTGACAGACCTTTTTCTGCACATCACAGGATATTGATTGCCTTGAAAGCTGAACGGCTGAAAAAGAAAGTAAACGAGGGTGCAGTTTATTTCAGGTGACACTGAAAGGACAGCCAGTGAACGGTGCTGCGAGCTTCACATGGTTGCATCAAGCAGAGATGAAAGTCCCCCAAGCTTAACTCCCAGCTGAGTTTTGAAAAACCGGTTGGCATCATAAGAGGATTTAGTGGGAAATGTGATAACGGTAATCTGGATTGGATTATTGTTGAGATTAGTGCACCCTTTGGGAGGCAAATGAGTAGGGAAACCTCTGGGGACCCTATTGAGGTAGAAAGATTACCTTTGGCATTCTGTGGAAATAATGACTATGCCCCACACAGAGGACGTCTGCTCAAAAAGAATTATAATGCCAGAATATAGCAGGGTGATGGCATTAGCAGGTTTTATGTTCCGTTCAATTTGTATTCTCAATTATATGAAGGGAAAGAAAGCCGTGTCATGAAACATATCTCTCTTTGGGACAGTTGTGCAGTAAGATGTGATTATTTTTATTTAACCAACATGAGACCTGATTGAGTGGGTGCTTGTATAGATTGGTTTTATATGATGAGTCCCACACTAAACATACAGTGACTTTGAATGTGCCTCCTCCATTTCCTGTTTGAAACTTTCATGCTTCCTGCTCTGAGTAAACGCGTACTCTTTAAGTAGGCAACCTTGAAGTTGGCATTTCTTTTGTGATCCTTTGAAACAGCAAACAAAGTACTGAATTTCTCTGGAGAGCGCTGCCTTTATTAGATGCATATATTTACTTGTTTTAAGTTGGGTTGGATGTATAATAGAATATTGGCTTTTGGTAAATAAGAAGGAACAAAGTAAAAGGAAATCATAGGAGATGGCCTACTTTTAGATTTAGATTAGCATGTATATGACTATGTTGTAGTGATCTAGACCCTTTATGCATCAAAGCATTATTCACTCACGGCTGTCACGTTACAGGAAAAAATGGCTGACACAGACCTCAGGACTACTTAGTCACTGATTAAGAAACTGAAGTTAGTTTTGGAAATCTTAATTTTAGATCTGTTTTCACTTAAATGAGATCAAGATACCCAATGCGCTTAAAAATCAAGGTGGGTTGGTGAGTAATTATCAGTGCTAGCACTGGAGAAGTCATCTCAGATTTGGCTGTTCAGGCAATTTTTGTGCGTACATATTGTTCTAATCCAGCAATTATTGCACACCACTACAGCTTTGATTGACCAATAAGGCTATTTTTGTTGGCTTGTTGCTCCTGGGATTTCTAGGAGGTGGCAAAGAGTTTCCAGACATTCCAAGTTAAGTTTATTAATCTTTTTTTATAATTTCTATTCTGAATGTTCGAACTTTATTTAAAATTGTCTCATGGTAACCAGTAATAGATCTGTGTGCCCAGACTTCCCAGTTTTATTCTGTACTTTGGTTGCTTAGGGCATTGTGTTTAAGTTTGTCTGTTTTTTTCTTTATTAAGTGCTGGTCCTAGTCTTTTCAGTCATGCGCAGGTCATATTTCCTACAGATTTGTTTTTTGGGGGGTTATTTCTTCTTGGTGTTGAATTAGCAGGTGTGAAAATAAATCACTATTCCAACTTTAGGTCCAATAATCACAGTTAATCCCTATCTTGTTCCAAAGTGTACCTAATAAAGTGGCGGTGTGGTTTTCCGTTACTGTAAGCTGTCTGCTTCAAGGTTGGACATGTTGTGCATGTAGAGATATTCTCCTGCATTACCAACCTCTCCGGCAATTTTCATGTGATTTCCTACCTCAATTTTGTAAACCCTACAGATGGTTGTGCGTGGAAATCACCATTACATCAGTAGGTACCCACACCAACCTGTCTTGCACCAACTACCATATTAAAGTGCCTTAAATCCCCTTTATTCCTCATTCTGATGCTTGGTTTGAAAATGTCGTCTTCACCATTTCTACATGCCTAAATGCACGTCCCATGTGCATCCATCCAATCCATGTCCCAGCCTATACTGTTACTGTACAACTGAGCCATGACCAATAGAACATATGTAGACGCCCCCCGCCTTCGTCCTCAGTCCAGTTCACCTCTGTGGTCAGCTCCCGGTGACTGGATCAAATCCAGCAATAATGTTGTCTCCGTCCTCATTAACCAGTCTATAGATGACTGTAATGAATGTCATCATGCTTTTTCCGTCTTGTTGAATTTCTTTGTTTCTTTTTTTTCTTTTCTTTTTTTTTCTTCCTCGGAGGCTTCAGCTCACTCATGTGGCTGTTTCCAGGGTAACCACATTCCCTTTCGAAATTTACCATGTCTGACATTGGATACTGTCCGTCTCCATGGCAACAAAGCCCCCAAAGTCCCAGTTAAATATAAGATTTGGTATCAAACTACAAGGAATAAAAAGAAGATATAACTTTGGACACGTCCAGTTCCTTATCGATATCTGCTCTTCTCCTTTAAAGAAAAGGCTGTTGTTGAAATTGCTCGTTGTCCTCCACGCTCATGTTCAGTGACTGATAAAAATTGATTTCTGGGACATTGTCTTCAGGGGGATCTTAAACCGGGCAAGATGTTGTCTACCTGCAGCTCGTCCACGTATCTCTATCGATCCATGTCTATGGTAGAGGCAGGCTTGATGTCACATCCATCCTCCCTCTCTAATGGCTTCAGTGTTTAATCTCTGTCTGTTTCTACCGACCTGTCACTTTCCATCACACATGACTGCCTTTTCATTATGTTTCTCATGTCCGACACATTGAGACGCAGCTTCTGAGGACAGAGGCAGCGGTTTGTGCAGTGCTCCCAGCCATCACCATCACCACTTGCCAGATGACAATTTTTGAAATTTATTGTTTTCATGGAAGAAAGCACAAATCTGCACATTCCAGCTTTCATTTAAGAAAGTGAGAACAAAACCCATATGGGATTTCTTTGATTGATGTCGATCCTGATTTTTGAGGGGGGAAATAACGCATAAAGAGGCCAATATAGGACTTTATTTATTTGGAATTAAAATAGACCCTTTTTATGTGTATTGTGCACTGATTTTCCACCACTCTGCAACAGAGAGGTACTTTCTCAAACATAAAAGTTAATTAAATAATATTTAATACTGTTAGAGATTATTATACATTATGCAAACAATGAGTTACACTGTCAGCCAATTTTATAAGTGGTAACTGGGAATGTAAAGGGGAATAAAGTAGGAATAAAAGGAATAGGAAATAGGAATAAAATATATGGCTAAATAAACCTAGTTACTGTTCAGTTTTAGTCAATTGCAGACCATTAAAAATAGGAATAATGAAATGAAAAGCTAAAATCAATTTTCATAAGGCCAAGCAACATTTTCTTCATTATATTTTGCTTAAAAACAGTTTTCATAACTGCAGATATCTGACAGTTTAAACACTGATAACAGTAATTCTTTGATAGGCCAATAATATCTGTCATATGTCTCTCAGACTCAAGTGAGAACATGCTGATCATTCATATGATTTCTAGGCTTTGTAGCTTTAAATGACATTTGTATATGTTTGGCATATTGGTGGGGGGCATGACTCCCTCATTGATTGCTTCAAAACTATTCACATCTTGGCTTTGTGGTGATTTTTACAGATGTAGCATGCTCACTCAAATTCTGCCAAGGTTTTTACAACTGCAGTGATTTCCCATTAGCACCTCTAATTGGAGGATTCATTAATGTGATGTGTGACCAATCAGACAAAATAGAGGACAGATTGAATGGGTAGATGAATAGATGTCGGGTAATGACATCAGGCTTTGAAATTTTCTGCTTTTCTGGAGCAGATGCAGACAGACGGCGCCAGGCTTCAGGCTATACCCCTCCAGTGTTAATCTGTGGACGTGTCCACAGTAGATATTAGGAACAGTCTTCTCATCAGACAAGACATTGTCTGACATGTTGACATGTGGCATCTAAGTTTTATTGTGTTATTTTTACTATCACTTGTTCTGAAACACTAAAAAAAATCACCCATGTGGTTTTATTGTTTCTCATTTTATGGAAGTGCCACCAAAGTTCCCTTGATTTAATCTTTGATATTCATAATTAAATATGTTTCATGAATTTGTAAAATGAATAATGCTCCTCTGCTGTCAGCTCTCTATAATTTATTTACAAGAAATGAAACCAAAAGGACAGTAACAATTCATTTAAATAGAAAAACAAACCGGCTTGCACCTTAGACACTGATTGGCAGTCTTTCCCCATGTAAATCATGGAAGGGGAAGATCTAGATATTTTTGGCAGAACCTTTAAAAAAATCACAATCATAACAACATTAAAATTCATTCAAAGTGTGGGAAATCCTGCAGGCTTTAATGTGGATATTTTATCTTAACTAAGCCAACAGCAGGGTGGGCTCTGTTTGCTATGTGATGATGACGATGATACATTTTTCATGCACTTAACCCTCCAGACAGGAAACAAAGAACTCCCTTTTTTTCCTTGCATGACTGGAGTAGTCATCTCTGTTCAGCGTTTCTTAAGGAATTGTCTTCTCAGCACTGCCTAAATGGCTAAATCTGCTGGCATGCTCTTGTTATTTGTTTCCTTTCTGTCAATTGAAACAAATATTTCTTTCTGGAAAAAAAAAAGCGTTTTCTTTATTTGGCAGCTGAGGAAGAAGATGCACTTTACTTACTTGTTTTGTATTTACCAACTCTCCAGCACATCAGTTGTTTTTATTGTTACTTATTGTTGATAATTGGACACATTGTTTGAAGAACACAGGTCTATTTTCTTCATTTGTTTAGCCTACAAAACTAAAATCTTGCTTTTGTGGTGGGGATATGTAAAAGTAATAATATTAGTTAATTTTGAGGCTAATACATGGTTGTATTATTATGCTTCCTGTGTGGTATGAATTTGGAGACATGTAACAGCCGCAGGAGATGCATGCAACTGTTACACAGTACAATATTTGTGGTAAACTAATTTTAATAGACAGAGCTACTTTCTGCCAAAAATAATAACAGCACTGCCTCATCTGACCTACCTCATAATGATGATTTTTTATTGTTTATTTAGTTTTTCTTAATTTCTTACCCCTAACTGTTTCAAAGAATTGTTTTGTCTGAGTCTGACCAAAAATAAGCAACATACATTTAGCTAGCACTGAAATCTATGTCACACATCACACACTGCTGTCAGGGAATGTCATCTTATTTGTTCCACTGATTATATATTGGTTAATCCCTAAAATATACCCTATAGTAGATTATAATGTCATGATACAGTGCTAGATTATGTGTCTCCACCCGTCTTGGGTTGGAAGACTCTGGCTGGGGAAGAATCACATGTTACCCTGGGCTGTGTGGTGTCGAACATAAGTTGTGTATGTTGTATAGTGACACTGTCAGTGTCCAGTGCAATGACCTTGGGAACCTCCAGGCGAGTTTTTAACTGGAGAAATATTTGTGCTGCACAGTCTTGTCCCGCCTGCAGCCCCCTGCTGATGTCCTGGACGTCCCAAGGTTTTTGCTGAGTTCAGTCTCACTCCAGATGTAGAGGAACAGCAGGGCTGGCCACTGTCCACTCAGATGGGCTTATGGCACCAGTTTGTCACATTCTTTAAAAGGCACAAGTATTACATTTCCTATGTATTATATATCCTAGTGAGAGTAAGACATTTTTTAAATCTTCATAGGATATATACATATGGTTTATCTGGTACAACAACTACCGGTACCTTTGTGTACCAGCTTTTTGCATAATGCAAGCAACTTGTTTTTATAAAATAAAAACCCTGCACACTTTGAAAAGCACACAATACTTTCAGATGTCTTTGGGTTCTTTGCATGGGTGTCATGTGTTGACTGACCTTTTCTCCTGCCTGAAGGTCATCTCTAGCAGTCTAGTTGATGCAGGTTGTACATATTATGTTAGAACCCGATTTAGCACAAATCAGCAAATCTGAGTAAATTCTTGTAATCCATTTTTACAGCCCCCTCATCCGCCATCATTGGTGGACCCCAACATGGCAAGCCTAAATATAGTTTGGCTTGGTTTATCAGTATAACTGCTGTTGGCATAGACTAGCGGATGTAACTGCCTCCCAAGGTGTTACCATCTGAAGGCTGGTTAGATGGTGGCATAGTGAGATGATATAAAAAGCCATTTAGCTATATATGTAAACTAACACAAAAACAAATATGCCTCTTAAATAACATAGAAAATAAATGTAAATGATTAAATAAAGGTCTCCTGAAATTAATAAATATAGTCCTGCAAAAATTTTACATTCATAAATATATTTAATGCCTCATTTATTTATTCCCAATCACAATCCAAAGCTACATCTTTTTATGTAGGTGTAATAATATTGTATAATGTGTTTGTTTGTTTTTTCTATGTTTGTTGATACATTGTAAAAAAAGAACAGAAATAATAGCTTCAGTGCAGCATTTCTTTGAAATAAGTAATAGAATAGGGTTGAATAACTTTTTGTTTGACAAACCGGGTAACAACGTCAGTGGACCTCTGTGACTTTATTCTGTAACAGCATCCTGAGTTCATTTATGAACTGCAGTCATTGTTTCTTTGCATTGATTTTTAAATGGCACTGAATCATGGACTGTGGTCTGATGCACTTAGTGAATGGCAGTAATATATATCCCAACAACCAGCTCCACCTTTTTTTGTTCATCATTCAGTGTTATTCAACCTCTTGGTCTTCCCCAGCAAATGTTAATAATGCATTATATGCAATAACTAATTAATTATAAATTCACTAAAAGTAGCCACTTTGGTGATTGTCTGATGTAAAATAATCAGATTTTGCTTCAACATTTTATCTAAAGTCTCTTGTAATGAAACTTACATGATAAAATAGATAGGAGGTATAACAATATAATAATTAATACCTACGATGCAATTAAACCATGCTGTTTTAATTTGGCACTTTATTTCAGCCTTTCTGTAAACCCTGTTATTATTAACCCTGCCTCAGCTCGCCTTACTTTTACACTCCTCAGCAGCAACCCTGTCCACATATGGCTACCGCATGTTCATTTATTTCCCCTTGTGTGCAATGAAACCTCTTTGCTGACCCCAAACTCAGTCCAACAGACCAGACACTAACAGATGAAATCGGCTCCACCTATGTGGGACTAAATGTGATTACAGGAATAACCACCTGCACTGTTAGACGTTTAATGGGATTATGCTAAATTGTCTCAATAGAACAGATTACAACACAGGGGACTGACCCTTGTGTGTCTGTATATCCACTTACTGTCCATTAAGCGACAAGTCAAATGTATTAGCACTTCCTAAACTGCCAGTGTCTTGCCTGCTTTCCTGTACAAATATTTTCACAAAGAAGAGCAGGTTTTCCAATCATTAATGGCTATAGCCTATAGCAGTTTTACTGCATAAAGGGGTCTATAGATTGTTCTGTTAATCATAGCTTATTCATAGCTCCTTGACTCTTAATTGGTTTAAACTATTTAATATCCAGACACAATATTGCTATAAATTTAGCCTGTATGCATTTTTATTGTGAAAAGATAGCTGCTGATATTGGTCAGAAGAACAGCAAATGAATGTTTAAGTGGTAGGGTAAACACTGACTTTTTTTGTACTACTTAGCAAAGGGATCAGAACCCGGTGTCTCTTGACTTCTGTTTGCTTATTTCTTTTTCTCTTTCCATGTCTCTTTCTCCTACCAGTTGTCCGTTCCTGGCACTGCAGTTGACCCCGGTCATCCCAGTCATAGGAGGTGTGCTCTTTTTGTTTGTATTGGGGACACTCCTGAGAACGAGCTTCAGTGACCCAGGAGTGCTGCCCAGGGCCACCCCAGATGAAGCAGCTGATCTGGAGAGGCAAATAGGTAAGACTCTAAGCAATCAATTAAGATGGAGGTCAATTACAATGTTGTATTCTTTTACCCACTTTTTTCTTCCTGTCTGAGCCAGTGGTTACCTTTATCTTAGATACTGTATTTGAAAACCTCTCTGCATGGTACTGATCCACAGGAGCTAGTGTGTGTCTTTGTAACCTCCTATAAGGAGTGCCAGATTATCTTGCTGATGCATCAGGAGTTTGCCTGTGTAGCCAAAGAAATGGGGATCAGGCTTCCACTGATTTTACTGGCACACTGCATTTACTGACTCTCTGAGGTGAAGTATTGGTGCTGCTACAACCAAATGGCCTTTGATCTGTTTATTTCACGCAAGTTTCTCCAAGGGACCCAATCTGATGTACTACCTGAGTCATACATTTCATCTGGATAACTTCTGAATCTAATTTGTGATGTGAAAGGTAAAACTGTTGGTGCATTAAGAAGGGCTTGATATGAGCTAAGTGAATTACCGGCATCACAGCACAGACAGTATCTCACCATGAGTCAGGAACAGCTGAGACAACAGTTTGATGTGGATTCAGTCTGTTCATGAGATTCATAGCTACTTCACTGTTTAAAATTCATTGCATCATATATAAAGTTAAAAAAAAAAAAAGAAGATTTTAACAAAAATTCAAGTGCATTAATCCAAAAATCCAGCATGGTCTTTATTACCCAAGCAACTTAATGCCAACTGCCAAATAGCCATTCAAGGCTTCCGTTTGTCTACTTAATTAATGAATGCAAATGATAAAAACAATTATATGATAGCAGTGAAAAATGATCTACCTGTTCAGAAATTGTATGTAGCCACTACATTAATGCGACCATTTGCCATGACAGAAGTTACTTCATATGTAATATTTTGGTTAGTGTTTCACAACATATCGTCTCTATTAGAGGAGGTTACAAGACAATCCATGGCAGTTCAGACTGGAATTAACACTGGAAATGATGTCTGTTTAGAAACTTCTGGGAATGAATCTTTTGTCTCCAAAAGAATCCTACTGCCCTGCAGCTAAAAGGATTATCACCACTTTACTGAAGGTTTAACTATTTAAACCCTCTTTCTAAAACCCTGTTTAAAGTTTTGGTTCTTTCTGTTTGGAATGTGTAGCTTCTATTTCCCAACGATGGTCCTTTCCGTGCTTCAGGCCACTGGGGCCTCATTAAACAAACTCTGGACTGGCTTAATTAATCTCATTAGAAGACTTAAAAGCTTTTGGAAGGAAGGTAAAGTACGGAGAGCTTGGGGCACTGGGCTGAAACAGCACTGTGCAAAAGTACCATGCTATATTTGCAAGCATTTTTTCAGAGGATAAACAAATTAAAGGCTGGAAATATGAACAATGTTGACCCAAATACCACACTCTGCCCCCCTCTCTACCGTCATTTCATCCCAATTGGCTTTTGTGTGTTGTGCACTTCCACGCATTGCAATTGACTGTTTCTAAATTGGACTCTCATGTCCACAGACTAAGGGTTGTTGTCATGTTTTTGTTTGTTTGTTGCATGTGCAGGAATCTGTGTGTTCACAGGCAGTGAATGGTAGAAAAGATAAGACTTTTCCTAAAGGATTTTTTTTACATCTTAATTTCGTAAGTTTGGCTGTCCTGGCCTGCTTTTGGTTGTTCTAACAGCATTCTCATCAGCTTGTATATCTGCAAAGACTCAACAAACTAGTCTAACACATGACCAATAGACAGACAGACAGACAGACAGACAGACAGATGTTACACGAGTCCAAGGAATGCTTAAGATTGTTGTTTAAATGAATCAGGTGAAGCTTGTCTCACTTGTAAAACTAGATTGTCAACTTCAGACTTCTGTGTTTCCATGTGCTTCAGTGAGAGCTAGAGAGGAGCATGTATGCTACAAAAAATATTACTTTGACAGCGTTGTGCTTACTTCACAGCAAAGAGTAAAGGAGATGGATCAGATGAGCTATTATCATGATGATGATGATTATAATGATATGGTAGTATTTTGCAATATTACCAAAAGTTTAAAAAAAAAAAATGAGTGCTTCAAAATACTCCAATATGTAATTGGTCTTCCTTTGCCACAAAGTTTTATAAAAATCCAAACAGTAGTTTTAACTCGTAATTGTGACATGAGATAGACACACACTAAAGAAAAGGAAAACATTAGCCCACCTGCCAGACTGTAGCCTGTGGTTGTAATGCCCTTGGTGTTCGGTCGTCTTTGCCTGAAACATCCATATCCAATGCCATGGCTGCCAGTAAACTAATAGACTGCTTTAGTCTTGGTGCCATTATGGGTCCCATTATCTTCTCCTTGAAAGAACCTGGCTTGTGATAGCATTAGCATTTGATAGACACACACAAACACGCACACATAAATACTTCAGGTGGTTTGTATCCTTTAGCTAAGAATGCTAGATTTAAGCTGCTGGTAAAGGTCACTGTTTTCTCACAGCTAGTAAAATTCATAGAGTTGCTTATTGCACTTTCTTCCTGTTTTCTCTTTCATTCAGCCAGCCTCTTTCAGGTCTTTGTAGCAGACTGCCTTTTGCTAACACCTCCCATCGCTCTGTCTTTCTGTTGAGACCACCTTCTCTGGTTCCTTAGTCCAGACCTTTGCAGTGCAGCGTTGCATGGTTTGAGCCTTGGCGTGGCAGCTTGACATGCAAAACATTAGTAGCACATCTGGTAGCTCTTAGGCTCATCATCCAACCCCATCTAAAGCCTCGGCACCAACTGGCTCACAATTTCTTCTCAGAAAACACTTATGACTCTCTTTCACAGAAAGAGACATAAATCGCACAATATAATATCTGCTTTCAATGCACATATTGACAGACTTATTTTTAATCTAATTTTGTAGATTTGCTTTTGTGCATGGTTGCCGTTATAAATGCTCCATATTTCTCTTCCCCTCTTTAATATAACAAGTAATTCTTAACATTTTCTTTCACGTCTCACTGAGACCACTCTTGTCCATTTACTCACAACTTGTTTTTTATCCAAAATGTCATTATGTAATTGTGGAAACGGATAATAATGTGACGACTGAAAAGCCTAGTGAGGACGTGTAACTTTTTCACGTCAGTGCTGCCTATAATGTAATTGCTCTTTACCATTTCAGGCTTTGTTGCCCATATGCTCAGCCGCAGTTTGATGTTGCACTTGTTCACTCCATTTACTTTACTGCAAAACATTAATCTCAAATAATAATTTCCTTACAAAGTGTACAACTAACATTTCCCGAGTGTTACAAATTACATAATGCCTATTTATTACATAATTACATTTTACATCCGTGTATAATATTTTATACATGTAGCTGCTTTTTAAATCAAAGAGAAATCCCTGTTTGCTTAAGCCTGAATAGCCCAAGAAGTTTTGCATTTCACCAGCAACCTCATAAATAAATGATTATGTTTTGAAGTCAAAGTGCTACAAGCTTAAGTGTGACACTGCTCCTATTGATCTGTTGACTAAACAACAGGGGACATGATTTCTGTACAATATGAGACACCAAGGTCTCTCATGCTCCCTGTTCTTTAGGAGGGAAAGCTGATAGCTAGGCCTCCGCTGTCATCAGAGTTCAGATATCTCTGTTACCTGCCAAATGTCTCTGAAAAGGAGATGAGAGTGGGTGGCCTGAAGTAAAGCCTAGCTCACACCAAATCAAATATGGCATTTTTTCCACATATGAATCGTTATACTGTTTGTGCTGTCTTTATTTTAGTATCTTGCCACTCTACAGTGTACTCCTAATGTAGCAGAACTTTGTGCACCGATAAAGGGCTGGGGGACAGAGTGCAGGGTCAGGAAAGGCAGCACAGCTTGTTGTTTATCTCTGCTTGAGATGGAGACAAGAGTTGATTTCTCTTCAGTGTGCCGCGTTTGATGTCTATGCATGTCTGCCTGCCTGCCCAATATGTCAGGACTAGACAGGCTGGCATCAGTTCAGCTACCACATGCCAAATCCAAAAGACTCTATGAAGCATTAATCAGAGTGAGAGATGGTCAGAACTGCCTGTTTCCTTCCTTCCACCTCATATGGTCCAAGCTGAATGTGAATGTCAGGACAGCCACACTGTTTTTTCCAAAGCTGCCAGCCAGACTCAAGGCCAGCAGAGGAAATAGATTTTGGAAGGCTTAGAGCTCGTGCTGCTGGAGGAAGGATGGGCCATCAGCAGAGGATGCAGTGACATTTAGGCTTTTCATGACTGAAGGAGCAGTCAATATGGGTGTTGGAAGGTGACAACATCTGTGCTCTGAACTGCATCTTCCTTTTTTATTTGTGCATGTGTCACTGTGAATGCACTGTATCGAAGTTAGTCCCTGCTGAGTAGATTAAAGAATATATATTTGTAGTGGGATGAAAATGCTTTTTTGCCCTGGGGTTAGAAGAACCCATTGGTTTTTTATTTTTATTTATGCTTTGTGGTTGGCATCCTACCACTGTTGGTTGTGTACCCTTACTCTTTCCTCTCAGCCAAAGTGTGATGTCATAACAAACTAAAAATTGCGTAAGTGTGCCGCTTGTACGAAGCTTGAACCTCACTGAGAGGACAAAAGTCAGGCAGCCTGTTGGTGATGCAATCAGAGATACTTGACCGGCTGATGTGATGTCACTTTCTGTGAATGCTTAAAAAGCTATTAAAAGTGTAAGTGTCATTATTTGAATTATTTAAGAAAAAAATAATATTTGAAGAATGAACTGTGAATTTTTTCCTCTTTGTTGCCATCATTTAGCCCCTTTAATATTTGATTTAATATATACAGTATTTCACAGACAATGGCAAACTGACAAACCTATAAACAAATAAACCAGATATATCAAGTTTTCATCAGATTAGACCAGAGAATGTTTTGCTTTTGTTGATCAAATGTTCTTCTTTCTTAGTTTGCCTTTAAGGGGAAACTAATTTAATTGAACCCATACACTTCCCTTGCATGCACACTGTTTTAATTACTTTGTGTTTAAGGTTTTTGTTGAAATGTTTAGTTGGGACTGTAGTCAATGCGCTTGCCAAAAACTAAAATCAAATGCCAAGTTAAAATACACGGCCCATCACCAGAGAGAGAGAGAGACCAGCTCGAGCCGTTCTCCAAGATGAGATCTAGTTTAATCACATTAGATACAGCTTCCTCTCCCTGTAGCGATGAGACACTGCGAACATGCTTGTCGGATTTTAACACCTTGTAGGTCCTCTTGTAGCACAGACTTGCTTTGGCTGAAGCCAAATGTGAGACTGAATCATGAGTAATCTAAGCCTCTTTTCATTATGATCTGTGCCTTGAACATCACAAGATGTGAGAGGCTACTTATTTACATCTTGGCATTTCTGTCCTTTAAGTGCTGACCACTGCACTGTTACATGCCACTAAACATCAAAAAGCTGGCACCAGCTTGAATTTATCATCTTAGATAGTGCAGTTCACAGGGTTGTATTGATTCTGACCTCCTCTTGGCCTCCAACTCTAGAAATTAAAAAAGTGAAATATATCAGGAGCCCGAGCCAGAAGTGACTTCAAGATGCGGTCCCTCACAGCGACGGGGTATATCAGAAGCACAGTCTCTTTAATTCATGTTAAAGCCCCTCTTGCCCTTGCAACGACTCTATACTTTGTCTGTTTGACATAGTGCTGAGACGTTCGTCCTGTTGCGTTAAAAAATGTTTTATCACCTTGATTTGAATGACAGTCCAATCATAATTCATGCTGCTACTTAAAATTACTACCATGACTCTCTCCTCCCTCCACTCCTCTGTCGGTGTAGCCAACCACCCTAGGTCACATTCATGTTTGACTTCATTGTTATTGGCTGAATAATAACTAATAGGTGTGCAGCCGGTGGAAAGGGGCTCTATTACTAAGCCACTTGACATTTCAACTTCGACAATTGTGAATTGCGCGTACATGGACCGCAGCCTATCCTCTCTTATAATGACTGACAAGGCAGCATGTCGGCAGGGGAGAAAGAGTTTCACCAGAGTTTAGCATGACAGAAACTGCTTTGAGGAGTGGATGAGAGAGTGTACATTTTCAACAAGCAGAATGCTAAACATGCAGAAATTGCCTAACCTTGCAGAGTCTCACTGTGTTTTACCAGTTGTATTTAATTCCCCATGGGTAATTAAAAGGTGCTGGTGTCATGTGCTACTTGTGTTCATCATTATAAAACTGTGTCTTTGATTTCCTTGCTGAAATTAAGCTTTCTTCATGTAGCATCTGCTTGCAAAACCCCCACTAATCAGGCCACATTTATGTAACATAGTCACAAGTTTATCCACACCCCTTAGTAGAGCTGGACTGATATAGGACTAATATAAGTCTAATGCCGGTGATGATTTTAGAGGAGGAGATTCACCAATTACAGTTATGGTGGCAGATATTGTACATTTTTGAGCTGGAATTAAAATAGGCCCTTTAATGTGGCTTGCACACTGATTTTTCACCACTCTGCAGGTAGAAGCCTGAAGGCTATTTTCTCAATCATAAAACTTTATTTAATAATATTTACCATGGTTACACATTATTATAAATCAACATTTACACAGATACTGATAGGCCCTTGACCTGATAGGCCATGATCAGCCAGTAATGTCTGTCAACCTATAGCCTATATCCAGCGGGCTCTACGCCTTACAACTTTAAGCTTTTCAATCTACCATTTATGTAATTGTGATCATGTGTGCTGTAAAAAGACATTTCAAACTCTTTAAATAGCCTTGGGCAAAATCTTGTGTTCTTTCCTCTCAGTTTTGCTTCATTCTTAGCTAGTCCCCAGGCTTACAGTGACATGGACATGAAAAAGTCTGAGATAAAGAAGTGATTGTCAGACAAAGCTGCAGGGGGCATTGATGGAGGAATAGGAATGTACAGGAATAGAGCTGTCACTCCAGGGCTCTTTTACTGGAGATGGAGAAAAACAAACTTGTTGTTGAGTGATTAGCCTGGCCTGAATTGACCCAATATGCTGATCTTTCACTCTCTCTTGCACCATCCATTATGCCTGAATTACACCATCATACACACACACCTTTTCCCTTAATGCACTTCAGTACCATAAAATATACATGCAGGAAAGCGTACAGTGTTTGCTGTTGTACAAGGATCTGATAAGGTCGCTGTAAAGACACTACCACAGCTGTGCTGCTCCTCCCTCCACTCTGCAAAAATATTGGCCTCATCCAACACCTGACTATGCCCTCACTAGTCATCCTTCAGACAGACAGCACACTTCTGTATCCAGACTATTGAACTGATCCCTCATGGTCTTTGTCAAGGTCTCTGTCGCTTCAGAGTGGTATATGTGAGTATAGAGTGACAAAATCTATCACAGAGGATGTTTAGCCGAAGATTGTCTCCATGTGGAATAGAGTACAGCTGAGAGATGTTGAGCATTTTTAATTCATGTCCCTCCTTTTTTAAATTTTCTAATCATTTATGAATAATGTCTGGATTGGTTTTGCATTTGATTCTCTGTTCACTATCTTCTTGTGGAGACAGCACCGGGTGTGATTCAGTTATATTGCTGCCATGCTGTTAAGTTTTTTTTTGTCTTTAAGTCAATGGTAGCTCACGGTGATGGCTCGACTCAGTAAGACAGACTCTTCCACATATTTTATAGTGTGTTAGATTTTATTGGCTAAGCTATACATCGAGCATAGCAGAAATAATAACAGTTGTAACTGAAAAAAGTTGGGAGATTTGAATAATTTTCAGCTACTCAGTAAATCAGTAGAGTAGAGAAACACTGCAGGGTTTCGTCGGCCTATTTGAATGCATTATAGTGTGGCCACATCAGAAATAAAACTCAGCAGTAAACCGAATTAAAAACATCAGTAATCCCATATTCCTCTGAAAAAGCACTTGTCTATCTATTTAAATGGCATAAAACAGCTTTGCATTATTTATATTAAAAAAATCCTCTGCAGTATAGGTTCATGTCTGTCCATTCTTAGTTTTTGAAGAACTACTAACTTGAAAAAGTTTCACTCTGCTGTTTTGTGACAGGTGCAACTTTTCTTTGCTTGTGTCAGAGCAAGTCTCTTCTGCAGTGGATTAAATTAGCAGAAATGTTACAGTTACTTAACTCCATAATGACTAATCTAGGTACATGTTACTTACTGATCATATATAGACAATGTCGTTGATTTGGCATTGAGGAAATATAACCTGTAATGGAACAATAGTTTTTCCTAGCAATCAACTTCAGCCTTTATAAATGACTCTTACTCACCATGGAAAGCCGCTTATTTAGTTGGTAAACCAGTGATTAGCCTTGATTTAGCCATTGGCTAATCCATACTTAGTCACTGCTTTGAAACATAGGAGTGACATTAATATTAATTTGACTGATAAAGGTTTAACTGTTTCATGCCTTAAATACAATAAGAATTACTATTATTTCAGCTTTAAAAACACACATGCCAAGACCAGAGGGAGATTAATAACACAGTGGCTGTATTTAAAGTTGGATGTAAGATGGATTGGAAGTAGCAGCTGATCCAGCATTACTACTACTCAAGGTGTCCCCGAAATAACAGTATTTCCTTTAATTCATTCAAAGAAGAAAAGAGTTGTTCTCAGTTGTTTAAGAAAGAACACCTCAGCTTGGGTGAATATAAGCACTGAAGACGAGATATTTCATATTATTATAATTTCTTTTCACACGTCATGCAGTGTGTTTAAAACAGTTTTTTGTTTAATCAGCTTTTTCATGCAAGACTTTGAAAATGCCACTTGACAGAACAGATTTGGTGTGTGCCTCTCTGGCTTTAGTCTCACATCTTGGCAGGCAGGTTGAGGTCAGTACTTGTGTGTGTCAGCCGTCGTCATTGTTTTCTAGTACACTTTTCCATCTGTGAAGGTAAATGCTCCATTTTTCTCTCCTCCACATACACAGCAGGATAGCAATTAGTTTCCCTTTATACCTCAACGGGCAACGCCTCGCACAGTTTGGCTGACATTGAATCCTCATTTAGGATTTTGTGTGTGAGGGTGTGAGTGGGCTCTGAATGTGTGTGTGTGTGTGTTCTGTTTACATCACTTCCGAGTCTACCTGGCCTTCTTTTCTAGCTCTAAGCTCTTAGGCCTGGACTATCTCTCTGAGGGATCTCCCACTAGACAGTGATGCAAGACTAAGCTTTGGATGGCAGTGTACAAACGGCTTTGTTCAGCAGAAAAGCTACTTTGACATCCCCTACTCACCCACTACTTTACTGCAGGCAGCTGTGAATAAGTGTAGTGAATGTTGATGTGCACTTTAGGTATGGCCACAGTTGATTTATAGGATAGTGCCTGGAAATACAGGTATTCAAGGCATGGCAGGCATTTAAAAGACTAAAGACGCTCTCTTTGTACTAGTTGGAAACTCGCAACCTTTAAATACTTTTTCTGACTGTTAATGTTTAAAATCATGAGGCAATACAAAAGGTCCAGTTAATGTATATTAAATAAAGTTGAAGAGCTGCTACTCTGTTTATGAATGCCTGAGTTGTGATGTCTGCAAACACAAAACACAAAATGAGTGTGTGGTAAATAATCCTGATAAGAGTTTTTATCATCTACATGATCTTTGTTCAGATCAATACTCATATGATATATCACTAACCATGCACACCTGCAAAGGGCTTAACAGACTAGGAGAAACTGGACTTCAGTATTCCTTAAAGCCAGAGTTTGTGTTTGTGCCAATTTGGCATTTCCTTTAGATGTTTTTTGGTTTGGAAATGAACACAAACTTTGCAATGGTTGTATAATCCATATTCAATGTTAAGTCTGTTAGAACCACACTTAAAACAAGTCATTACACATACACGCACAGTTCCCATTTGTAAATAAAGGCTGCAGTTTCATTGAATTTAGGCTACGAAACCACGGATCTAGGTTTAGTTTAGCAATGTTTAAACCACATTATTTGTTTGCTTGCTTGTAGGACATGAACACCGTTCTCCTGGGTGAGTTTTTCAGGCTCTCCATGCCCACAGGACACACATAGCTGGCTTCTCTTCCTCATTGGCTTGCTTATCCATGTCTAGGGGAAAGCCTTGTTTTATGGTGTGCAATACCAAAGCAAAGAAAAATAAAAATTCACAGAGTGATAAGAGTCGGGTGTTAGAGAAGTTATTTTACACTGATATAAATACAGGTTTTACACTCATGATGTCTGAGTTGTGCTCCAAATTGTTCACAAACTCCCCTCATTTGTTGTCTCCCTCAGTGGAGTCCGCTGTGAGGTCAGTGGAACAGAGGGAGTATGGAGGAGAGTGGAGAGCGCTCTGTAGGCATTGATCACAATAGAGACGAATTGAATTGAATTGAATTGAATACAACAGAACTCAATGCGCTGCTGCATTTCCTCTGCTCTCCTTTGGAAATGTCAAACACCCACACAAGCCTTTCAGTCCCTATACAACCCCCTCCCCACTAACCCACATATACCAATCTGTTAGAATGTTACACACTTCTGTGTAAATTATCTCAAAATGATCTTCCTACACACACTATCTCCTACTCTCAGTGTGCATGAGAGTGCTCAAAGTGAGCTGTGCAATAATAGGATACAGACTCTACCTTTTATGGCTTGAAAATCACTATCATTGCTCTCATCCTTACCGTTTAGCCTGTCATCACTGCTGTCTTACTCCACCAAAAGCCATTCAGAGCAGTTTTCCACCTTTTTTCTTTTTTGTATTATAGTCTAAGGACTGCAGTGTTAAGTGCATGTTGAATTCCAGACTTGTTCATATTACCACTAAGTCTAGTCACTGTAGCAGCTTGCTTAATGCTATTCGGAGAAGCAGGGCTGCCAGTTTCAGGCTGGTAGTGTTTTATCAGCAGAACAAAAGCTTGGTTCTGGTTGGCAAGTTTGACACAGAATCTGCATAGCTTATACAAAGGATCTAAAATGGCTAGGCTAATTAAATATAATGAGCTGTGTGGGTTGTCCATGTTCAAGCCTTTTCAAGCAACATGACATGTACTTTATCAAATTTTAAATAATTGCAGATCAGTGAAGATCGTATGTCAATAGAGAGAGAGAGTCAGAAGTCCCAAGACAATTTAGGACAAGGCAAGTTGTGTGTATCACATGCTAATTTCACCATCAAATTAAAATTAAAAGATTAATTAAAGAGCCAAAATTGTTAACAAATAAAAGCAGATCAGACTACCTCTACAAAATGCACATTGGCAGAGAAATTATGCTTAAAAGATATAGATGCAAGAATGCAGTTCTTCTTTTTTTTTTTTTTTTTTTTTTACATAAATTATGTTTTCAGGCCTTATAGGTAGCATGACATTTATTCAAGTGAGATTGCATTAGTAATGTAAATTTGCTAGCCATTAGTAACCTGGAGACTCCATACAGTGTGCTGCTCTCTTTCTGTATCATCTGTGCAGTATGTAATGTAGAGGCTGTTATGGAGTAGTGCTGCACTAAATAACAAGTAAAAACATCATTTTGAAAATATTCTTTGAGTTATTCTTGGTTGAATTTACCTGAATAGGTTTTTTTAAACCTTGTCATATATTATCTTTATGGATACTTACTGTCTTTTCTTATCACCAGTGAGATTATGGTACTTTCTTTTTGTGGAGCACACATTAAATTTTGTACTGTAGCCTAACCTCCTGGGTTTGATTGCATGTTACATGGCCCCACACATCCTTGAAATTCTTGTTCCTTTGTGAATTGTTGTAACAGATTTACTTTGTCTGTTCCGTCACAATCAAAATAAAGCATATGATATAATTCCCTAGAGATCTGTTATTTTAAAAGACATTCATAGACACAGGTAATTAAAAGTGATTGATGTATATATTTTATGTAATAATAGAAATGTGTTTTTTAATGTTGTTTTGTGCTTAATCTTTATTAAATGGGTTTTATTCCACTGTATGCATGTGTGTCTCTCACAGTTACATAATTGTTTCACACACCACTTGCCTCGAGAAAGTGAAACAGTCATGTGCATACACTTAACACTGCACCATTGAGAGGTGTTTACACATTCAAGCCTATTTTTTAAAAAAAAAAATTGTATTGTCTGTGAGCTTCTTTAAAGCATTCTAGTTTTTAGTAAACATTTTTTGTGTTGTAAGAGTCAAGCTATGTTATGGTTGGTCATTGGGTTTGAGGAAATGGGGCCTGGAGAGTTTGGTGTGCAGAAGTTTTTTATTCGGTTATTTGGTCTTTTGAATAAGCATAACCAAACCTCTGCATCATCCATGCCACTTTTGTACTGTGTATGGGAGTCCATTAGTAAAACTTAGGGAATACACTGTAGCAAAGTTTTAACAGTCCTTGCACTTTGCTTCATTGCATTCATCTGTCTTTGTTTTTCTCTCCTTGATCATTCAAGATGTGGCAAATGGCAGCACAGGCTACAGGCCTCCACCCAGGACCAAAGAGGTGGTCATCAACGGCCAGACAGTCAAACTGAAGTACTGCTTCACCTGCAAGATCTTCAGACCGCCACGTGCCTCCCACTGTAGCCTCTGTGACAACTGTGTGGGTGAGTGAAAATGATATTCTCTGGCTGTGAGTGAGTCTATTTGGCTGATATTTTCCTGTTAGCACATTCATTTTGAGAAATTAGTATAATTAACACAAACAGCCGAGACCATCAACAAACCATCCAGTCGGTTTGACTCTGACCACTTTTTAGCTGTTTATATTTATTTAAATGACGTTTCAATGTAGATGAATAATAAGCTGCATCAATTAAGTTTGTTGAAAATATGTTACCTAATTTCACCTCACAAACCTATGGTTGAAACAAATGCAGACATATCTACCTCTTAATCCCCCATTCACAAACACACAAACCACACACATGTACACAAACACACATAAAACTACTTTAAGACTGACTAGATATCCTGAAAAGCATATATGTCTTTAGTCCCACTTTTGCTTGCATATAGATACAGATTTTGTTTGAAATTCAACTGGAGTTTAACAGAAGCAAAGTGGACTGAAAAAAATATCTCCTTTTTTTATTCTTCCCACTTTGAGCAACTTTCTTACCTCCCGAAAACTCTTTTTTTTTTTACCTTTTACCTAATTATATAGGTTAAAAGTGGAAACCTTTTTGTACAGTTAGTAGTGATCACTGTAAAGTATCTGCCTCCTGTAACAACTCTGAGACTCTTCATTATGAACCCTGTAAAAAGGGAGAAATACATCTAAATGTGTTAAATATTTAAATTATCTGCCAATTTATGAGCAAGTGATATCTTGTATTGTCAATTTAAACGGCTTGAAAATGCCCTTGAAAGTTCCTGAAAAAGGATTTCTTAAAAAGCCAGGGAACCCTCATTTAAGTTCAAATATTTCGTATTAGTGGGACAAGTGTCGTTTAGCCTGAGTTAGCATGAATTGCATCTGTAGGTGGGATATAAACCCAAGATAAATGTTTAGTTTATGACACCTATAGGGAATTTACATCCTATCTGCTTAGAGGCATCCACATCCACCCCGAGAAGAGGGAGAGAATAGTTACAATGAGAACAACAGAAATAAAACAGCAGCATAATCTTTGATTTTTTTCACTGCTTCACAACCACGTGCTCCATCTCTGGAGACAAAGCGAAGAGCGCAGCTAGGCAATTACTAAAGGATACAGACAAAGACACAGAGACCTGTGTGTCTGTATCTTTCTCATCAGGGTTTTGTGCTGCTCACTCATCAGAGACAACTCTTTCTTTGATTGTCTATTTCCTTGTCAAAAGTGGGGCGTACTGAAAACCTGCGAGAGAAGGATGAGGAAGTAGTAAACACAGGAAAAAAAAGCGGATGAGGTGGTAATTAGATGCGGCAGATGCACGCTGGCAGGAAGGAAGACAGACTGGCAGCTGAACAAAAAGATGGGAGGGCAGTGATTTTCACAAACAGGATGTGTCCACAAAGGTAGATATTGTGTACATTTTAAGTGGATTTTTAAAATTCAAAATGAGACTGAAAAATGAAGCTTATTTTTTTAATATGGCACAAAAAACGTCAGTAAATGACTGACAGATATTCAATCGCAGGATATTCTTCAAAGCTTTTTCAGGCCAAACACGGACAGTGTGATCTTCTAAATCCAAATCCCTGGGTATGAGGTTTAAAGAGTGTTTGGATCATAGTTGTGAGTCTCAGATGGGAAAGACATGATGAATGGCACAAAGATGGACTGTCCAAGGGCTGCGAGTGATAAACAGTGATGAAAGTCAGTTGTAACTGGTGTCTCTTTCATAAAAAATGACTTCCCTCTGTGCTGTTAAAGCCCCAGGTCTCATCCCTACACGGCCCCATATCCCCAGAGTGAAATGTGGATTCAATCAGCTCAGGGTTCATTATGAAGCTTCAGAGATAAACTGTAGGAATATCCAGGGAATTTGGTAATTATTAGGGTTGTCATGATACACTGATCTAGATGTATATATTGATTAATCTGTGAACTGCACTGATGGATAGCACTATCTTTAATATACACCTTTATTTTGAAACTGTTCCTGTTTTGTTCTCACGAAAGAGTTTTTATGTAGCACATGTTTTAACACATACATTTTTATTCCTTAAATTAAAAAATAATTTGTTTGTCAGTCAAATATCTGGAAGAGCTCAGAAATAAATTGGTTAAATTATATTTTGTTTTTCTGTGAGCTGGTGCGAATGTAACAGGTTGTATTTAATTGGAATATGATATTTTCTCATACGGATCACAGGCCCCTGAAACGAACTGAATGAAATTCATACTGCTGCAGACTTTGTGATATTGGCAAAAATGATACTGTTGTCCAATGAATTGATCTAATATTGTACTGTGTAATTATCATTCGGAGGCGAAAGGACAAACACATTAGTTTTCAAATCATTTTCAAAAACTGTAAACAGGAAACAAGTAGCAGTAGTAATGTTGTAAATGATCTGTAAGGATCTGTATTAGCAACACGTCGGATTAGCACTTGCTCTGAAACGATAAGTGCGGATCACATTGGCAATGAAAAGGTGGTGCGAGTGTTTTCCCCTGTCTCTTGACTACTCTGTCTCCTCATGTCTGCCTCTGGTGCTTTAAACGCCAGGGGGCTAACAAGCTCTTAAATAAGTTAGCAGCCAGAATGGATAGGGCCTCCTTTGTGGAAGTGCAGGATAGGAATATGTTAGAGTCACTTCCTTTTTAAGAGGGTTATCCCCGTGGGAGTGATAGAAGAAGCTCATAAGAGCGCAGAATTATGACACACACACACACAGACTGCTTCACCTTACACTCACACTATAAACTGTGCAGATGTCTGACATGGTCTTACTGTTTTCCTTTTATTTCTCCTTTTTAATTTATAAGTATCGATGCTTGTTCATTTGTGGGAAGAGAGTTTTTGGAGTGACTTTCTCAATCTAATCAGATAAAATCCAAGCAGTTCCACTATGTCTACTTCTTCCTGATAATGGTCAAAGTTTATCAAAAATATTGAATCAACAAATGTACTGTTTTAAACTGATTTCATTCTTCTCTAATTGCATCAGAAACTTTAGCTGATTTTCTTTACACATCCCGACAAACACCCTTACATATGAGTAGAGGAGTGTATGAACATGCATCAAAATCTCCTCTCTCTCTTTCCTGGCATTGTTTATCACCTAATATTAATAACCATTATGGAAAGGCTGTGATAATCAGATGTGACTAGACCCCTGTTATCTTGTCTGACTAGAGGCTGCCTGTCCCCCACATACACTACAGCTAGGCATTGATTAATGAAGACAAAAACAGGTCATCTCACTTCACTAAACAAATAATTGCTCTGATTAATAAGTTAAGTAGCTACCACTGTGCACAGCTAGCAGTCCACCCTTAGAGATAGGATCGTAGAGTAAAGACTGATTAAATAACCATGGTACCAATCAGCCCTCCACTCGTGGAGCAATCAGTAAAAAGATAAGTACAGTTTCTATGATGAAAACACTAGTGAGTAATTTTCATTTGAAAGCATTTCTCATAAGATTCATAAAGCGGTTGAACTCCTCAGACTGCAATTGGATACTAATTTTGTGTTTGATTTCATTGCAGAAAGTATTTGAAGAGTAATTGAAGTGTCTGATATTTGCAGTTGAACCCTTCATTTCTGAATTCCAGACATGCTATTGGCTTAAACAAACAGTTATTCAGATGAAAAGAGGCTCCTCTGTTCAACACAATAACACTTTGTTTAGCTGTGCAATCTGTACAAAGGTGGCTGACAGGCTCACATCAGTGTCAACATATTGGAAAACCCCAGTTGTTCCTATCTGCATGATCTCTGTTGAAGGAACTTGGCAAATCTTCAGATCTGTTTACTTCCTCTCCTTTGTCTTTATTTGCAATTCCTCAAACGTCTCCTAAAATATTCCCAAATTGAAGTCTTATTCAAGGCATTTTATCTGTTGACCCGGCAAAGGGCTTCCTTCACCGTCTCAGCTTTGCACAGACCAACAGTGAGTTTTTCAGCCATACACAGTCATGCTGCCATGTAACTTTTATTCGCCACATTATATAAACAGTCAGTTTGGACTTTGTGAAAAATGTGCATATTTGTGGGCCTGAACCCAGAGGGACAGTTTCCCTTTCCCCTATTTTCCCACAGATCACCGCTCATAGCTTGAGTTTACACATTTTCCTGAAGAAAACTGTTTATTTTTTGGAATGTCCCGTGAATTAGAATTCTGGTTTCACTAATTTGGGTGTTGATAAATCATCATCTGGATAAATCAGATGTCTTAGCTTGGTATACATAACATGGTTTCTGGCACAAGAGCACATGTACACGACAAAAAGTTCAAACCGGAGAATGTGCTGAAGCAGCACTTTGGTGGGATTAAAGGAAAGACCTGAAGTGGGTTCTTGCATTCAGAATGAACTTTTTCAAACTCTCTGTGTCCCTGCAGAGCGTTTTGACCACCACTGTCCCTGGGTGGGGAACTGCGTGGGAAGGAGGAACTACCGTTTCTTCTACATGTTCATCCTCTCCCTCTCCTTCCTCACCATCTTCATCTTCGCCTTCGTCATCACACACATCATTTTAAGTAAGTGGCTGAGGGGAGGGGGGGTGAAGGCATGTTCTCAGGCATGGTGCAGACACACACACACACATACATACACTCCTCCTGGCTGTGCTGAGCCAGCAGGTTGTAAGTGGGCGTTGTGGGGAGCTGCAGTGTTCTGGCTTGTTACCATCTTTCCAGCTGGGAGCAGGCAGTGGACTCCCCATTAGTGCGTGTGTGTGTGTGTGTGCGCGCATTAATGACAGTCAGTGCACTAGGAAGAAATATGGGCTAAGATTAGCTGCAAGAAAATTGTATTGCTGATTAACATGTTTTCTTTGATTGAATTCATGCTGTCAGAAATGTGTATTCTTTGATTTGTTGTTTTTTTTTTTTCTCCCGTTGGAGCTCAGAGCAAGTTGGAGAACATCACTGACCTGTTTATGTTTTAAGCTATAGTATAATCATCATACTGTACAATAATGGTAAAACCCTGTGCAACTATTGATTGAACATATTGAAATAATTATTTTTTTTATTTATGTGTAAGTTTAAATTGATGATAAACTTATTTTGCACAAAAGTGTGTTGTCAAGTGCCGCTGGTTTGTTTTGTACTCAAAGCAACAACAATAATAATAATAAAATAAATTAGATGATGATAAAATGTCATGCTAATATCCTGACTTGAGGGGACATCACATGAATTTACCCAGTCGGGAACTCTAATTTCTGATTATTTCCAACACTTCATGAATGCACCCCTAATGCCCTATCTCTCAATGGTGACAGCAGTAAAAAAATAATAATTTTTATATCAGCCTTGTGATTTGGATTGGCTCCAAAATTTCAAGGATTCGTCCTTGACCAATGCTGTACTCTAAAAATAGTGTCAGTAGTTTTGTCACTTGACATGACAGTAAAAACACAGATTTGTCTGTAATCAATTTCGACTTTCTCGGCTTTTAGTAGAAATGCTGTTTGGAACAATCCTCTCTAAAATCACAGATGCAATAGTTAATTTGTTCTATAAAACATGTCTCTTTCTGAACCCATTTGTTGAATTTTGCACAATAAAAAGGCAAGTAAATGATCTGTCCTGCTGCTTGAGCCCTCTGAGAGTTATCCTACAGCCACATATAACTGGACTTCACCTAATTTTTGCTCTTTCTTCTGGCTCCGTCCTCTTTACACATGGAAGTTAAATTAGAATGGCAATTTAAGTGTGCACACTCAGCCCGGCTCAGTTCATCTTGTTGACACTTAAACTTTACCCAAGAAAGGTTCTGCAGCAAGTTAATGTCTCCAGAGTTTGTGATTGGACCCGATATCTAAAGCACACATTCAGTGGGTGTTGTCTAATGCTGATATGCACCATTGTGTGACATGTTGTTTATGTGACGGCAGATGCAGTTGTGTAGTGGTTTCATAGAGAATCCTTCTCTCTCTGTTCACAGGCTCCCATCAAAGTGGGTTCCTCACCGCACTGAAAGACAGTCCTGCCAGATATCCTTTAAGTGAAATTTGCTTTATGACATTAACTGGAATATATGTCTCCATGATTTTCTCTGTGTATTTTTTCTTTCCACAGTGACACGAGCACCATCTTACTTGTGAGCCCATACAGGTCATTCAGTAGGTCAGTATTTGCATAACGTGCCTTTTTAAAGCGTTCCCATCAGTTATAGCACTTGTATAACTGGCGTACGTCCGATTAGTTCTGTTCCATCAGGGTAACTCAGCACGCAAGGCAGCTCCTCACTCCGTCTCTGTCGATTGACTTAGTGGGTCTTTGATTTCATCTGGCTCCAACTTGCCCCCACTCCCTTTACAGAGATGTCGTGTGACTGAGATTTGATATGAGCGCGGGTATGTCGGCCTGTGTGATAGATGCCAAGTGTGTGCGGGACGTCTTAAGCTACAGCTGTTACAAATACCCTGAAAGTCAGCTTATTGTCTCAGCACAACATCAGTGATAATCATGTGGACTGTGGTAAATCCAGGCAAGTCACACATTTTATTTTGACATGGCAATGAAGTCACACCATCTGACCTCAGTTTCTAGCTCTAAAAATTAAAATCTTCTGAAGATGAAGATTTTTTTTTTGCTTTCAGTATTTAGATTTAAAATAATACAAGAATCGTCAAAACAACAATAATAATATAAACCCAACATTTTCAAAAAGAAGTAGGATGAAGCATTAGCTTAATTAACCCTTCCCCTCCTCCACCACTTCTTAAACAACCACTGACATGCTGCTTATTTACAAGAAATAGAGAAGAAGGATTTAAATAAACAAATGCATAAATTACTTATAAGAAGCCATTCTTCCGCCCTATACCTCGTGAAAACCATGTGTTTGTACCGCTTTTTAAACTCAGTCATGCTTGGACATTGCTTGAGCTCCACACCCACTCTGTTCCACAACCTCACTCCACAAACATATACACAAAAACCTTTTAATGTTTTACGTGCCGGCTTGCCTTGTGGATTGTTTGATTGTATGTGGGCAGCACTAAGTACAGGTGTGAATGCACCCAAGACGCATTGAGATCCAATCGCAAAGACATTTAAAGAAGTCTTGCCACTATAAGGACAGACCTATAGTGATTGCGCTAAACAGGAGATGGAAATGCTTTTCAAACAAGTTCTGACCTAGTAAACATTTAACTTGGAAGACTGATCAGCTGTTTTTACTCAGCTGTCAATTTCAACTTTTTCTACAGTTTACTGACAATAATACAGCAATAATTTTTATTAGATCTAAAGCATCTGATAGAAACGTCCCAAATTCTTATTTTCTTTTCATGTTCATTTCACATAAAATGTACCTGATTTATGAAATATGTAGGATATTACTACAGATATTCCTGTATTCTGACAATACAATGACTACTCTGAGACATTTGTTTACTACTAGCAAGGATGTGAGATCAATCTGATCACAAGTGGTCAAACAAAGACACACACAGACACGTGCTACGCCGGGGTGTGAACTGAAGTACTTAGGCCTAATGATACTCAATGCTATTTCTAAGCCCCAAATCAAGTTGAGAGCACAGGGCTATGACACTGTCTCCCTCTGCCCTTCTCTCTATGGCTGAGAGAGATAACTGTTTCTCTGGCAGAGAAATGTGTGCCAAGCCAAGCTGATAACGGGCTGTGTCCTACAGGACTTTAATAAAGGGGAATTGCAGTCGATAGTATCTTAGCAGTCCTTTGTACTTGGTGAATGATGACATGCTTTGCCCTTGCTAAGGAGGAAGAGAGAAAAAGAAAAGGAGATTAAGAGAGAAAAGGGAGGAGTGAGGGCATTTAGTTGATTTTTTTTACAGTACAGTTCAAGACTGTCTCATGGCCTTACAGTATGTAATATCACACTGACCTAGCAATATGCACCCACAGGGATGTATCTGCAACAAATTAATAAAGTCTAGTGTCTTATTTTATAAGTAAGATTTTATTTTAGACCAACAATAGTCTAGCAACCCATCCAGGGTATACCCTGCCTGTTGCCCAATATAGCTCTTCAATGAATGAATGATAGATGTTCTTTGAGAGACTATATTGGGCATAAGCGGTAGCTCATGCCCAGTGTATTTTTTTTTACCCCACAAAGGCAAAAGGCATTATCCTTGGTCAGTGTCTGTTTTTGTGCTTTAAGTGGAGCAGAGAAAATGAGCATCGTTCTGCTATCCCAGCCAAATGAACTGGTAACTAGGAACTATTGGCAAGAGGAGGACAGCCCTGAGGCTGTAGGTCAATATGCTAGCTGTTAGAGTCATACTGTATGTTGCCAATGCTGGCTCCCTATGAGTCTATCCTGTGTGTGTCTATGTGAATATGGGCTTTCAAATATTTAATCCATTATTACATTCAGTGAAATTGTTTTTCCTTGATTAAATTGTCACTGTGCTGGAGGTGGTGGTGTGTTTCTTCTCTGTCTGGTCCATAGTGGGCCTCTCAGGCTTCCATACCTACTTGATCAGCTCTAACCAGACCACCAATGAAGATGTGAGTATGAAATAAACATCAGTATGTCACATTAACTACAAAATAACAACTTCCTTTTAACAAAGCATGCAGCTCTGCTATATGTTGTGTATTTTTTATATCTGCTACACACTATATTTGTGGATCTGTTACTCCTTTGAAATAGAAGAACCACTATCACTCTTTATAGTTTCAGTTGTTGGTAAGGTTTGTGTCTTTAAAAGCTGCAGTTTCATATGTTTTTTTATTACACAGATCTGAACACATACTGTGTAATATAAGCAAATGATAAGATGAAATTAGTTCATTTAATTAATCAATAGAATTTGGGAAAAATAGCTAAATCTGAATATTTACAGAGAAAAACAATACACTTTTTCTATATTTTTTAGTTTTGTAAGTGGTCACAATGCCTTTATTCAGGCATTTGCCTATTTATTTTATGATTTTGTGTTTCATGCTATTTTCACGTCACAGCTTTGATTCATTCAGTGTTCTATCAGAAAGATTTTAAAGGTGGACAGACAGACAGACAGACAGACAGACAGACAGACAGACAGACAGACAGACAGACAGACAGACAGACAGACAGACA
>JAOWBC010000248.1:15536322-15558409 GCA_028566105.1 Hypoplectrus providencianus | reverse complement strand
ATATATATATATATATATATATATAAATAAATACAAGAAATGATTCAGGAGGTTGCTGGTGTGTTTGGTAAACTCTTACGGCAAATGGAAACTTTAAACAGAAATAGCTTTGAAAGCCAATTTCTAAAAGGCGATCTTGTTAAAAGGTTCATAAATTGTAACTAATAAATTTATTTTTGGTCAAGACTAAACTTTTATAAGCCATTAACAAGCATGTGAATGATCACTTCACAATGATTATTATTATTATTTAGCTTTTTATTTTTCTTCTCTCAGTTTTCATTTCAAGAATTGGTCAACAAAGCAATACATTTTTATTAAATGTATCATATCATATAACAATTTTAAATATTATATTTTAAGAATTCTCGTTTGAAAACCAGCTTTTTGAAGTTTTGTAGCTTTTGTAGAGTGGTGAAACTGGTGCACAAAGGTTTATTTTTATTTTCAGCCGCCACCCTCCTCTAAAATGAGTATCAGCATCAGGTACAAAATCCTACATCCAAACTAATAAGAAGTTAATAATTAAATTTCAGTTTATTTTCTCTGGAGCCCTTTTCCATAAATTAAATGGTCTAATCCGAAAAATAAATTATTTTATTTACAAGCAACCCAAACATTATTCTTATTAAGTCATCAGTTACACCTTAAAAACCGTTCATGAAGGTTTATATGAACTGGAATGAGAGTCGGACATCTTTATAAACTAATTATGTAACAATGAATTCATAAAATAACCCTCTGAGCTGAAATGTCATAATGAAATAAGTTATTTGAATAATGTTCCCATGACATTACATCGCTTCATAGTCACGATATATAATTGCATCAACTGGCTTAAAATATGTTACTATGTTCCTCCAGTCCCAGTGATGTCCAGGCTACTTGGGTGCTGAAGAAATCTCTTTGTCATTAACTCCTTTCTTGGTAAATTTCTGAGCTATCCCATATGGCACGTGGCACGCTACTGTCCCCATTTCCGCCGCCCCCTCCACGTGAAACATCTGGTCATCAAAGAAAATGTGAGGCCGTATCTTCTCAAGCATGGGGCCCTTGGGTGCCCCTGCTAGAAAGAGAGCTTCATCGATCTCCAGGCCCCATGAGCGAAGAGTTTTAAGTGCTCTGGTACCAGAACTGGCTGCGCTGCGAGCTGTCACCAGGTAGGTCCGGATGGGGCAGTCCATGCGCTGGCCTTTGCCATAAAATTTCTTCTGCAGCTTTCCTAAAGCCTCCAGGAAACCTTTCAACGGTCCCTGCATGAAGAAAAGGAATACAGTTAGGTTTGTGTATTTACATGGCGTTCATTATACGATACCAAAGTTCATAGATACGATCTAGTTCATCAGCTACTTTATTCTCAGTAAAGTCTTATTTGCATAGTATTGGCAACAATTTTTATTGGTAAAATAACAGTGAAATAAGCGGTTAAGCAGGTTTCAGATGACCCTCTTGATCAGCATTATTTTATATGGAAGAAAAATACCATACTATCTGCTGCAAACATCCAAACCAGTTTAGAGATCAAACCCCTTGTTCTTACATCTTCTAATTATTGTTGAGTCTCATTTCAAGGTCATGAAATACTGAAACTTTGGGGTGGTAGTCGATTGGAGCCAGAGTCTGCGTCATAATAATGTACTGAGTTCCTAAACAAACAGCCATTTGACCAATTGTGAGTCAGTCACTGCTGTCAATTTGTTATATTTTGACCTCTACTTCGAGTTTGAGGTTTCTAACCTTTGTTGAGGTTGTTTTGGCTTCAATTAAAAGAAGACCCCATGTCATCTTTATCCCAGATCAGAGAAGTGTATGTTGTTAAGTCTTAAATAAATTGCCGCCAGTGGAGTTATGCTAATTTTTGTTGATGATGTTGCTGTTATGTAAGAAAAAAACATCAGAGAAGATCTGACTCTATATCATCATCTTCATTCTCACCATCATCTTATCCATTATCATCATCATGTCTGAACCTATGACTTTTTTTCCTGCACTGTCAAATATTTTTGTATTCACAAGAAATTACTCAGGGCAGCAAAAGTAATAAAAGTAATGTTCCAAACTTAAAGAACCAAAATGTGATAAACAAGGCATGAATGTACTAAAGGCCCTACACTTCCATTAGCAGTGTGATACTGAGGACTGTTGCTGTGTGTATACTGTACATGGTCCAGAGGCTTGTTCTCATGTGCCTTCTCATGCTCAAAGAACTTGTCGAGTCCATGGGCTTTGTAAATGCGCTCGGATTCATCAGAGAAGAGGACCGCGTCACCGTCAAAGGCAACGCGCAGCTGAGTCTCCGAAACCTCCGTTATCTTCTCTGGGGTGAACATGGTGGCTGCTGCGATACCTGAATGAATTGTTGAAACGTAATAGAAATACAAACATCTTTTGAAGCAAAGGAAGTCGATTTTCCTGTTTAGTCTTGCATTACAGTCATTTGTACCTTCTTCCAGAGCTTCTCGAACCTTAATTGGATCAGCAGACAGGTAAAGGTTTGTGTGGTAGGCCTTCAAGTAGCCGATGGGACTGTTTCCTCCTGTCATACAGAAGCGCTCGATGAACAATTCTGCAAGGAAAACAAAATTAAAGATCATTGATCAGTTGATTTTCATTACAATTGAAGATATAAAAGAGTTATCAATTTTCACTGAAACAACATAGAAAAGTATGTTGTCCCAAACATAAAAAGGTCACTTTGTCATCAAAAGTATCATATAAATGTACTGTTTTGTTCTTTAAAATATTTTTAAAAGTCATAGTATAGTATGCCATTACATTTTATACTATGTCACGAAATATAGTAATTCATTGAAAAAGTAATAGTATTGTAAGCCGTCAAAAATCTCTAAAATGTTGTAATTGTAATAGCAGCAAAATTAACATGATTATCATAAAAACTTAATAGTATATTGTCAGAAATACGATAGAAAAAACATTAAATTGTATGTTGTCAAAAATGTCACAGTATACTTTGTCATAAGAAAAAAACAAATATATATTACCAAATGTTATATAACATACCCCAAAAAAGGCCATACTATAGTATGACTTTTTTCAGTATGCCATAATGTCATCAAAAATAATAATGAAATATCTCATAAAAATCCATAAAATTCTCATAAGTCAGAGGAGAGTTTGTTTAAAAAAAAATCAGAAAACATTCTTGTTAACATTTTGGTCATCATTCTGCTCCACAACATTTCATGAAAAGATGTCACACATGTTCATCCTCCATGTGTGTCGGTGACTCACGGTGGTGGTTGATGGTGTTGATGAGTCTTAAGCCAACGTATGCGTGATTGTTGGTCATGAGCACAACATCAAAGAGCTCATCGCTGTCAGGGTAAAGCTCCCTCAGTCGAGTGTTCACAGCCTCCAGAGCCTGGCACCACAACAAGACACACATTTGTGTAACAAAATAAAGACGATACTATATCAGTCACGATGTGTGTGCGTGTGTGTGTGTGAGAAAGAGAGAGAGAAAGAGAGAGAGTGGGCTGCTGTATTATGCTTATCACACTTTCACCGCCTCCAGAGACACGACCTAACACATAACACTGACACCAAGGAATCACACTGCGGGTTTGTGTGTTTGTGTGTGTGTGTGTGTATGGGGGGGGGGGATTCTCTGACCTTGACAAAGGAGAAGGCAGGTCCAGGGCTGAAAGGCTGCGTTTCATGCTCCACCTGATATTTTATGTACTCTTCCAAGCCCTGCTGCTCGTAGATGTGCTGCTCCTTCTCCATGTTGAAGAGGACTCGTGCCGACACGCCGATGGTGATGGCATTTTCTGGCTTGGGCTGTAGGATAAGAGTGAGGAAAGCGTCACATTTCCTCCCAGCTTTGACTTTAAAACACAGTTGCTTATTTAAATGACAGCGTTGGTATCCACGCAGGCTCAGCATCGTACCTTATCCGCCTGCAGGGCCATGGTAAATTATTCATATTCTGAGAAGCAGCAGAGAATATTGGAGAAATGTTTGCTGACAGTTCCCAGTATAAAGGCTAAATTTCATAAAGGCTCCACTGTGAACAAACTGAGTGAGCGGATGTGACAGAATAGAAGTGACAGTTTGATGTGAAATACTTTCCACGGCACACAAAGCCTACTATGCTGCCACCTGAACTCTTTGGAGGCTGGGACAACACAGAACATGACAGTGTGTGAAAAATAGTGCTTGCTAGTAGTTTTTCTTCTCTTTCTTGTTACCTATTTTACTATATTAATTATTACTTTTCCACTCTCTTTCCTTAACTTTTATTTGATATATTTACATATCTTTCTCTCTAAGAATACTTGTGGTAGCTGACCCTGCCGATAACTAGTTTGTTTTTAAAGTGAGATAGACTGAAACACATAGGTATGCTTACAAAGTTTTCTTTGGCTTCATAATGTTCTGTTGAAAGGATGTACTCAGTGTAATGCAATATATGTTAATACAATATTCAGCATCTTGCAATGATGTTTAAAATCATAATAATATTGTATCTGGAAGCAAGTGACGATTCCCATCCCTTACTTCCACTATTTCAAACTTAGAACCAAGAAAATCCCCTGAGTCTGCAAATGCATGTCAAGTGCACTTTTGCCTCTTCTCCAGGTAAGAAATTGAAACAAACTGTCAGCCTTTACAGGAAACCATGGACCTGATCTGAAACAAGAGCCCTCTGTGCAATTAAGCCTCACTGAGCCTCTGTATCTTGTTTCAACCCAATACATCTCCATTTCACTTTACTCCACTGAAGCATTAAATGCACAAGTGCTAGGAGACTTGGTATCAACCACAGACAAAATAAAATTTCAACCCTCGTGCTCCAGATCTTGAAGAGGTCCAATCATAATACTATTGAATAATTAGTCAAACTTTATTTCTGTACTGCCTTTCACACTTGTTAGTGCAATAAGCAAAGTGCTTCTCTTGTGATAGATACACCAATAATACAGTGACGTGCAGTGAGGTTTGAGGTTAGGGAGGCACTGACCCACTAGTCAGATTTACAAACATACAGTACGATGCTAAGTCACTGACTCAAAAGTCAGATTTACAAACATACAGTACGATGCTATGGCAGTGGCTCAGAAACACACAGTATGATGCTAGAATAAAACACTTCAACATACTGAGCACACAATTAACACAGCACTGCAGAGCAGACACTAGACAGTATATCTTACCTTTACTTGTAAATAAAGTCCATTCGCCTTTCCTTCTGGACAAAGATCTCTGTGACCTTTGTAGAAGTTCTCTTTCTTTCTTTAAGTTTTAAAATTCTCAGTTTCTCAATTGAGATTATTCTTATTTTTATTATTCTATTTCCTGTCCTCGGACCACACACGTTTGAATCAAACATGGCAGCTCTGGCGTTGGCCTCCCAGTATTAATGTCTTCTTGCTTTGATTGAAAGTCCAGTCTTGAAAAACTCCTTATTTAAGAAATCAAATCCTCCAATTTTAGGGCGAAAAAGCATCACAGTTTGCGGGAAGCATGTCAGTTGTTGTCTGTCGTTTTTCTTTTTCTTTTTCTACTTCTTCACCGGCGTTGGCAGGTCATGAACTTTGACCTGCAAGTTCACAATATATCGCCCCCTTCTTTGGGGTAGAGGTACTTCCTGCCTCGTGACCTGCCTTTTCCCAATGGCAACAAGCACGCGCCACCTCGCACGCACACGCTCAATTCACTTTGTGTGTAGCCGTAGAGGCTCTACCTGTGGCTGCCCCTCTTGTCGTCTGCCTGTTATTTTGATCAGGAAACACGGAATTTCCGCGATTTTGACCATGAAAATTATCAAAATATACAGGAACCACACCAAAATCACGTAGAAAGCTTAGACCAAAAGACAAATATTAAAACTTATTTAATTGTATTACTTCGTTTTTGAACATCTCATGGTTAAGCCTTTTAACCCCCCCTGGTGGCAAGGTGAGGCACTGCTTCACTTGCCTCCCCTGGCAGCACGTCAGTGCAATGCTAGGGCCATGGACCATAACAACTGATAAAACAATCATTGTATGAAAGACACTTAAAATGATGAAAATGTAACAAATAGATTAAGACCTATGAGGACACTATAGCTGAAAAGACAACACAAGAATACAAATTCTGAAAAAGATAAATACGGTATAAAAATAAATATGAGGGACATAAAAAAAATATATGAGAGAAACATAACAGAGTAAAATTTTACTGTATGAATGCAAATAAAAATATTGAAAAAAATTGAAATAATGTTAATAATTTAAATGCTTGGCTGAATGGGTACTTTTTAAGTTTTAGAAGGTCTGTGATACTTTATAACAAGCAGCTTCCAGTGAATACAAGTGTGTTTTGGCAGGGAGATAGGAGCAACATAATTCAGCTAACAAGTGATGACAACAAGATTAAATTTGACTTCATAGTTCACCTATTTGTGCAGTGACTGTCTCTTACAAATGCATGTAAAGCTTCAGCTGAACGTGCATAAAGAAGGCTGGAGGGATACTCACTGGTTTAGGTTTCCTGGTGGGGGTGGAAGGCTTCAGCACTGTCCGAGCATCTTCCAATGGAGCTCTGCTGCTGGTCAAGTCCTGTCGACTGGTGGTCAGAGTGTGACCATTGTTTAGACTCATCTTTGCCTCACCACTCAATCTCCCTCAGGTCCACACTGAGTCCCAGTGTGACCACAGATAGCTGTCTTCTCTCTCTCTCTCTCTCTCTCTCTCTCTCTCTCTCTCTCTCTCTCTCTCTCTCTCTCTCTCTCTCTCTGCGTTTGGCAGGAGTTCCCAAAAAAGTCCTTACTCACTCTTGTACATCCCCAATTTGAATTCAGTCCTGGTGCACTCCAGAGATGAGCTCACTCTATGACTGCAGCTGCAGAGACTAAGTGCTATAACAAAAGGAAGAGGAGTGAGGTGCTACAGAATCAAAGAGAGATGGAGAGTGATTCACTTAGAAGCTGTCAATATTTCCTCTTGTCTCTAGCATCCTACGCACTATATTCCTTGCTCAGCTCTTCTGTGCACGCCTTTTTCTGCGTCTTCCTCTCGATCACACACACTGCTGACTTCAAGCCATTTTGCATCCTCCCCCTTTTAATCCTTTCTGTGTCTTTATTCCCTACAGCAGCAGCAGAGCATGTGATTTAATGTATCTGACAACTGGTTGATGCTGGACGAAACAGGCCGGTGTGTCAGTTCCATGCTGTGTCATGACGCGCACAATGCATTCATGCTTCATTTCTCCTAAAAAGAAGCGGGTATCTTTAAACGCAGAGAGAAAGCTGTATTTCTCATGCAAGGCATCTCATAGATCATTTTTTGTAATATGTTTATATTGTTGTTGTTTTTTTGTCCGAGAACAGATTAGGTGCATTGCATTTGATGCGCTCTAAACTGAATGACTATTCATATCCCTGCTCAGCAGTGTGGGAAATGGAGTCCACTCTGGGTCATTTACTTCCTCCTGTGCATCAAATGATATTTCCTTCTTGCCGCTTCCCGTGTAAACCCCTGCAGGATCTTTTTCCATGGATTGAATTACAGAGCAGCAGTCCCAGTTTCCAGGCAACGGCCAGGGAGTCAGTCTGGCTGGGACACCCTCCTCCAGGATCTGATTGGCTGCAGGCACACCAGACTGCATATATAGCCCTCCAAATATGGCATCACTCAGAAACAGACTGGTTATGCAGGGGAACAAAGCTCACTTTGAAGAACATAAATGCATTGAAATAATATTAGCTGTGCTTATGATAACAAACAGGCAATTTACATACTACAGATGTCTTCGGAGGAGGAGGAGATGCTGAGCAGACATCCAGACAGGGACTCAAGGAACAAAAGGAGAATAGAGACAATAGATAGCTAATTTCTAAATGTTGTGAAAGACTTTCATTTATTTTCCAGTGTATATTTCTATTTCTGTTATCCTTAATTTTCAAGAATTAACAGCAAGATTGTGTTAACTAACAGCAGAGGCCCATTGAATACACATGTTACTGACAGTGCAAATTCTGCCAATGTTACCATTAGTATAATGTGTCTGGCTGTGACCACTCACTCTCCTCCAGGCTCTCTGGGGACCAGACGCAAAGAGCTTTTATTGATTGTCTGAGGTCAGCTGAAGGATCTTGTGTCTTTGTCTGGAACCTGAGGAACTGCAGATACCTGCAATCTGTTTTCTCCCATATCGTATTAACATGTTGAACATAATTTAGAATTAAACATTCACACTTGTAGCTGCATCCAAACAAATATATGTGTAAAGAACTGAGAAGTGTAGAATTTTTTTTAATAACATAATTACTTGAAATTTAATTTATACTTCCCAGAGGATTTGCTTCCGCATATATAGTCCATCTGTAGCTTCAGTGCTGTCAGAGCGTAGCTTCATGCTCACAGCCACTAGAGTGCAGTAAAGGATAGATAAGCCTCTGTTTCATTCATCGCTCTGGGCGTTGTAGACAAAGAGGACGTGAAAGAGAAACTGTGGGTGTGAGAGAGGAAGTTGATCTGAAAACTGAATCTGAGTTTCTGTGAATCTTTAAACACTCTGTGGCTGTAATAATCCTCATAGATAATTAAATGCTTTTACTACTATAAGTTCACTAAATTATGATTAATGTTCTGTTTTTACTAATGAAAGGTGGGTCAAAAATGACAAAAGCTTCACATGATGTAAAAGAACATTTTATTTGTAGAGGGCAACCCCTGCAAATTACTTGTATTTGATCTGTTTAATGTAGGAAGTAAAGGCTGTTGTTTTTTTTTGTATGTGTGGAACATCAATGATAAATTTACCCTTTATGTGGCTAAACCCTGCGCCCACACTTGCCTCTGCCTTTGTGTGTCTGCTTTCTAGTCTGGAACTCTGAGGGGGTTAACAGGACATGGAGACAGTTGGGCCGCACCCACTGAGCTCATTTGAATAACGCCGGCATTTGGCGCGAGGCTCAGAGGAGCCAGCCTTTCTTCATACCGGCGGTGACACCACTCCCCTTCTCATGCACCCTGGAGTGGCGGGAAATAGAGAGAGAAAGAGAGAAAGATAGCGGGTGGGGGCTACACTGGCTGCTTTTGCACACCTTCTCTGTACCTGCAGTCACTGGGCTGCCCAGGAAATGATTAGAAAATAAAATGTACCTTGGGTGAAATAAAGGACAGAGAGAAAGAGAAGAGGAGGAAAAAGCAACACGCCTCCTCTGTTTTGGCGCGAGACGGATAGAGAGATAATGCTCTCTCAGTGGTAGACTGTGGGTGGAGACAAAAGCAGGCATGAGGAGAGCGGACCAGAACAAAGAGGGTAACAGCCTGGACTACCCCCCCCTACCTCGTATCAGGCCCCACCCCCCCTACCCCAAACCCTAACACACAGCCTGAGGGCTTTAGGCAAGGCAGATGACTATTATAACCTTAATCAGTCCTTCAAAGGGACCACTCAGGCATGTTTTCCACCACCAGCTTCTTTGTTCTAACTGCAGTTTTGGCTTGAACCCTTTCTCATTTTCCACACAGCCACACACACATGCTGTTACCACACACACATAGAGGCCGTCATCTTTGAGACTAGAGCTGGCAATGATCCACTGCAAAGGTAAAGCGCCCATATGAAGGTCATTTGCTGAAGTGGCATTAACAGCACCCACACTCAACATACTCCACTGACATTATTGGATTTGTTGTTATTGGCTTTTAGTGAGGCAGCGGTCTGCATTCACCCCCACTCCCCTAAATCTGTAGTGTAAGTAAGTGGGTGGCAGCTGACTAAGCACCAGCACCTTTCTCGTCTGGCAGAATTCACCCATCAGAGAGCAAAAAGAGCAGAGCAGCAGTTCCTCTCACTTCCTGCCTCCAGTGGGCCTGACACAAAAACAGGAAGTCTGTGCTGCCTGTGTGTTTCCTAGGCCTAAAACAGAGCCTCCCTCTCTCTCTCTCTCTCTCTCTCTCTCTCTCTCTCTCTCTCTCTCTCTCTCTCTCTCTCTCTCTCTCTCTCTCTCTCAGTGTTTCACACACAGGCCTATAGTGGGGAAGAGGGAAGCAGGGCACTGATTATTACATAAGCTCCACAGTGGTGGTCACTCAGACCCTGACGACAACAGCAGTCACATTCAGACACAAGCTGAAAAGAAGGAATTGTAACCATTCAGCACAAACAGAGGCATCTATACACTATACATTCACCATGTGATAGGAGGCCATCTGATAACACACACTGTGTTGGTGAGAGTCTTTTAGCATTTAAATGTGTTTCGATGCAAATACATCCTCCACATACACACTCAGATAGCAGTAATTGGTCAATAAATTGGCCTTTGATGTGTGTGTGTGTGTGTGTGTGTGTGTGTGTGGTGGGGGTGCTGATTACTGAAGGCCTTGCTGAGGGGGAGACAAAGAACACATAAGTGTAGATCTAGAGGGGGTTAGTCGTGTTGGTGGGGCAGCTATGAGGTCTGCAGGGGGTTAAAGGGGACTGTCGGGGGAGGGGTAAAGCCCCTCTCTGAGTAGCTTGGGGGGGCAAAGAGAGGTGGGGGTTGGTGGTGACTGCACTCAATGGGGCTAAATTCAAAAGATGCAGCAAGTGTCCCAACTTCAACCGAAGCAACCTTACACCACGGAGCCAAACAATGGAACATCTGCTGGCTGACAAAGCTGGGAGAGCAGCAGTATAGCTCTGATTTAAACTGCTACTCTGCTGATAAAACCCTCAACAGTAGCAACAGGTTTCAACTTATTTCTGACATCATAGATACTTGGCATCAGCTCACTTCCTTTGGCACCTCTGACTAGATTGCTTCACTTTATTTCTAAAGAATAAAGTTGTTTTTCGATGTGTCTCAAAGTGTGGTTGAGGTGGGAACACACCACTTTCTGTCAAATTGAGCAAGTGAACAAATTCTAATCTAGTATTCGGATTTTCCTGTTAATATAAGCATTGTATGCTGGTGTCAGACACCTGGATAGGCCCTTGTCCCAAATTAAATAGGAAAGGCATATCACTGCCTGCAGCAGTCTGATTCTGGGCACGCACATTTACTTCTTCTTTTTTTTTTTTTCCAGAAAATGCCTGGAAACAACGTTGATCAGATGAGCTGAAAAATGCTGAAATGCTCTGCAGAGCAGTCATTTGATTATTTGTTAATATCCACATATGGGCAGAGATTCTCAAAGTCAGGTACATGGCACTCTGCCAGGTGGGCCATAAAAAAATAATTAACTCTAATTAATATTTTTACCGTAGGCATTATAGGTCAATAATTTGGAATTGTAGGTATTTTTAATAAACTGTGTCATGTATTCACTAAAAATTGAAACATTAAGCTATCAGATATGTATGTGGGTGTTCTGAAATTAGTTAGTGCCTTGATTTTTTTTGTTTTTTCTCTTTTGTTGAGGTACAGTGTTACTTGTAACTTATGAGCTGATGTTAATTGTTAACTTTTTTTAAAAATATAAATAAATACTTGCCTTTCATACACACTTCTTTTGTGTGTTTTTTCAAGACTGGAAGTGTAATAAATGACAGTGTAGCCATTTTAAGCATAGCTTTTTTAGACCTGTCTGCACAGAGTCAGACAATCAGAAACTGTGGACAATGAATCATGTATACAGGCATGTGAATAACACATTTCACACCATTTGCCCAACATTATAAAAGCTGAACACTAGTGTGCAGATATACATATTCATTGGGGGCATGCAGTCTGCTGTACTGACTCACCCACCAGCCTTGTCCCCTTCTCTCACCTATTCAGTGTGTGCATGTGTGTTGGGAGGGGTGCTGGGTTGCCAGGGTGAGGGTAACCCAGCAGTTGTCACTGTTGAGGCCCTCTCCCCTCTCTCTCTCTCTCCTTCTGCTTATCCATTAACCAGCACCATGGTTACATCACCGCAGCTAAAGCTCCCTCTTATGTCTCCAATGGCCAAAGACCCTATAGAAACTGATTACTCATGTTTGTGTCTGTAGACAGATCATTAATGTGACCTTATTTCCTCAGTATCTCATCCTAATTGCCTACTTTATAAACATCAGCTCATGTACAGTGTTGGCAAATACATTTGTTTGTTTACCCATCAACTGTTGGACCGTCCGCCCTCGGCGTGATTGTGTCATAAGCCCAGGTCAGAGAGTTTGGCGTGAGCCACTGACAGCTCACGCAGCATGATGGTTTGAAGACCTTTTGATGGGTTCATTATAATCAGAGCTGTGGTGTGTCTGGGCCCAGATGGCAGCGGTGTTTACACTAACGGGATTAGGATTAGCTCCAGATTAGACAGGCGAGTTGAAAGGCTTGCTCCGCTGACACGACATGGCGGCCTAGCCTCACGCCACCCCCCCAAATGATCTCAGATGCTACTAACCCACAAGAGGGCTGTCAGCTGAGGAGTGTAGGGAAGTTGCTGGTGGAAAGGCGCGAAACACACAACAAACAGCCTTTGAGCTGCACAGAAACTCCCAACACCTTGTGTGTTTATTTGATTTTAAGGTGGTCCAATTTGTTGGCCTGGCTGAGTTAAAAGCAAAACACTGGTTTGACACCAGTCAGCTGGGACCAGATGTATCCACACAGAGAGGAACATATACAGCATGTTCCAACTGAATCATCACTGTTATGTAACACTGGCTTTAGGATAGGGAGGGTGCGCAACAGAGAGAGAGAGAGAGAGATCGAGCTCGGAAGACTGACCTAGATCAGCAAATGATTGAGATAAGTACCTGAAGAGAAGTAGGAGGTGGGTACGGAGATAGTAGGAGGGATAAACAGGAAGACAGGGAATCAAAGAATGTGATTTCTTGCACGCTAGCATATTGGTATGGTCTCTCAGTCGTTGGCTCACAGCTTCATTAGGATCAGATGGACAGTAGCCGCCACGGCCTCGGCTGAGTTCCAGTGACACAATCAGGCTGGAATGTGGGTCAGTAGGCAGAGAGATGAAGGACTGTGACCAGGGAAAGTTTCCTGCAAGCATTTGTGTGTGCGTGATTCTGCACAAACAAGATGTGTGTATCTGCGCCTGTTCCCGCTTGTGTTTTCCTCGTCTTCCTTGACCGTCAGCCACATGAAAAATAGAAGAAGGGGAAGGGTGTGTGTTGTGTTGAGTAAGAAAGGGGATGACAGTGAGTCCACTTCTCCTCTTTACAGCTGATTTCTACAGAGCATGAGACCAGCAGCACAACTGGAATCAAGCCTCCTAATGGGAGATGATTCAACTCCACTTCAGCTCATTCTCACACAGGACATCATGAGGTTATCCTAAGTTAAGCCCACTCCTCTTCCGCCTATATTATATGTCCTATATTCTCCCACATGTAGGTCAGAGATAAGCAGCCAGTTCAGCCATGCTCTTAGAATCACAAACCAGTGCAGCATGCTCATGCTCCGTTTCCTCCTCTAGCCCACTGTGTAAACAAGCAATGTATACATGCTTTACAAACCAGCCCAGTCAGAACACAACCAGTTTACATGGTGGAAATATTGCTCAATGTGCCTGTGTCTGTGTGTTTTTTCTCTCTCTTTCAGAATGCAGAGGTCAGAGATTCATTTCAGTGACTGCTAGGGGATTTTAACAGTTGCGAAAGTTTGTCCTCCCACTTTCCAGGAACACTGATGCACTTTACGTGTTGCCCAATTAAAAGATTTGTTAGCTAAATTGTGGTTATATCCGTGGGTAGATTATGAGACAACTTTTTGTTGTGGTTTTGCATTTGTTTGTAGTTATTTTAGGTCTGTGTTTGCTCATTTTAGGTTTCTTTGCAGTTATTTTTGTGTCTTTTTGTGTTTTGTAGTCATTAAACATGGCTGTGTAGTTGATTTGCATCTGCTTGTTGTCATTTTGATTCTGTTGTTGCTCATTTTTTGTATCTTTGTAGTCTTTTTGATGCGTCTTTCTTGTTGCTCTGTGTCTCTTTTCAATAATTTTGACTCAAATTAGTTGCTTTGCATGTTTTTGTGTCTCTTTGTAGATGACGTGAACCTTTTTGTAGTCGTTTTGAGTCTCTGTGTCTCTTTGCAGCTTTTTTTTGCATATCTTGGTATAATTAAATGTGTCTTTGTATTTGCTTTGCATGTCTTTGTAGTCATTTTGCATCATTGCATGTGTCTGTCGTGTTCTGTGTCTCTTAGTTGTCATGCGGTTATTTGGAGTCTCTTCATGGTTGGTAATGATCTCTTCTGGTGACATTTTGCAGGGAAAGGGCCCTGACAAGGTGCTCAGGAGGCATTCAGGTTCAATGATAAGATTAGATACTCCCTTATTGATTCCTGTGGGAGAAATGCAGGTGTTGCAGAGGTACAGGGTTCACCGATTAAGAGAATAATTAAAGAACGGTAAAACAGAATCTAAAGATAGAAAATAAAAATAAATAGCATAGAACAAAATAAAATCCATAAATAATCTGCTAAAACTAGTCGTGCAAAGTATCACAATCTCCTAAACGGTGGTTCATTAGCAAGAAATGCCAGAGTGACGAGTATAACTGGTCTCGACAGGGAGACATGCCAAAGATAAGACATGCTCATCTGCCTTTGTGTTTTTCTGCCAGTGTTTACAAGTTTGAGCCATTGTTCCGAGCTGATGCAGATATGTGCCAAAGGTGATAAATGCAAAGGCTAGATACTCACACTGGCCACAGAATTGATGTAGAAATTGTTGATAACCACACTTTCTCAAGAAAAGATTTGTGTCATTGCTTTTTACATCAGACATGCATGTTTGGGAGGAGGATATATAAATCAGGCAGACTGCTCTTTACTCAGCCAAATCATCAATTCTCCACAGTCCCACCCTGCTCGCACACATCACACACTTCCGTCCGACCACCAGTAAAGCTGCCGCACTCTGTCTTGTGCCCTTGAATATGTGGACCTCTGTGACACAGCACTGAACGGATCTCTTATTACATCCGCCTGATATTAACGGAAGTAAAGGGGACAGCAACAGGTTGCAGCTGTTTGGGCCTAAAAGGCTTATTTTATTACGGAAAACAAATGTAGCCCACAGATGTGAGAGAATAAAACACATATGCTCTAAAAGGACACGGCCACGGTATGAGCATGTGTGTGAAAGTGATCACATGTGCATTTCTGAAGTTGCAGCTCAAGTGTGGGCGTTGCATGAACTTGAGAGCAGAAAATCTGGTCTGGCAAGTTAACCGTCAGAACAGAGCAGAACAGAGCATCCCACAGGAAGAAAGAGATCCTCTTACCTCATTATTTCCTTCAGGGAGAACCCTGTGCTTGAAACTTGGGAGCGCCATTAATGCTGAGTGTTAATTGTCTACATTAGCAAGGTTGAGGTCTTCTTCGGTGTGTGTTCAGTGGATTGATTGACACGTATGAAACAGACTGTGGACTCATACTTCGCTTTGTTTTAATATTCAAAAATGAAGCATGACTTACTTACAGTGCAGGTCTTGGAAAAAGTCTTTGAACCTTGACTGCTTTACAAAGTTAATTATTAAATTTCCTGCTTTGGTGCTGCATCACTTCAGATGAATTTTGTGGTCAGAAGGTAACAGGAAACTGCTCCTATCTGGTCCAAGACCCAATATCTGATTTCGGCTTTCACTTCCTGAATGAAGTTGAATTAACTAAAGACAGCAAAGCAGCTGCAGCTGATGTCAATCTAATGAGTCACTTGTGTTCTGCTGGATCTAAACTTCATCAAGTTCACTCAGGTGTGCATTAACTGATATATTGGTGGACTTAAATACCTGTGACGACGTTTTGCAAAGAGGTCTATTGTGTCTACATTGGGTCATTTAACTCCCTCAGCAGAGCCTCCTGAGACCAAATGCTGATTTTGTAAAGGTAATATTAAACTGTGCCAGAAAATAGTGCCCTCGGGGTGGCAAATGGGGCCCAGAGAGTGAACTAATGCAGGTGAAACACTGAGCTATCCCAGCCATAACAAAAGGCCAGTGAGGTGTGAGACGGTTGGAGTTCAGGGTGTGCCTGGCTCGTCTGTCAGGCTGTACTTGAACGAAATGGTTGCTCTGAGTTTATTAAACAAATGAAAGGCAGTCGAACCTGAGTCATCCAGGCTTGTAGAGACTCGTCTGTGAGGTCATCAGTGGGCCAGCTGCATCACAGAAAGTTTCCTATTATAAGAATTATGTATGCAAGACGTTCATGGACAGGTTATGAGACAATGGGGCCATAGATAGAGATATGCAAAAGGCTCCACTAGCCAGACACAGACTCTTTATATTTTCTGACTCTTTTTGTTCTCGTTTTGCATCTCTTTGTAGTTGCGCTGTGTCTATCTGTGGTTATTTTTTGTTTTGAAGCCACTTTAGTTGTTTTTGAGTGTCTCTTAGTTGCTTTGAGTGTCTCTGTAGTCATTTTGTGCTTATCTTTGGCAATTTTGTGTGTCTTTGTAGGTGCTTTCGTTTCTTTGTTGTAATTTTAAATGGCTTTGTAGCTGATATGCATTTGTTTGTAGTCATGTGAGTCTGTTATTTGATTTTTCTGTATTTGATTTGAGTCAGTTTGTTGTTGCCTTGTGACTCTTTGTAGTGTTTTTGAGTCTGTCTTAATTTTTGCATCTGTTTTTGTCATTTTGTTTCACTTTGTTGTAGTTTTGCATCTGTTTGTAGCCTTTTTGTGTCCCTTTTTGCCTGCTTTGTGTCTCCTTGTGTGTCGCCACGCCAAACAAGGAGACACAAAGCAGGCAAAAGAGAAACAAAAAGGCTACAAACAGATGCAAAACTACAACAAAGTGAAAGTTTCTTTGTGGACGTTTTTTCTTCCTGGTTAAAAGGTTGCTTATATTCTGGAATAATATTTCCTCATGAAGGCCGTTACCCTTTTTTTTAGTATTTCAACTTCTGATTAACTTTGCCAGGAATATTTCCATTTTTACTCCAATAACTTTGTTGTACTGCACCCTTTCCAAATGTGGGACAGGAAGTGCACACAACTACCTTTCTGCCAATTATATGTCAGTATGATGATCTTTTAAAAGGGTTATAAATTCCACTCTGATCTGAAAATCTGCAGCCAGATTAGAGTCTGGAGTTACTGTATAACAATGAACTGAGAACAGGGGGGGAAAAAGTGAAATCTATCTTCACCAGATCAATTTGCTACTCTACTTACAAAGGTTGCTCTCTGGGGGAAAACAGCCGCATGTAAGAAGCCTGACAGGAGCACAGTAAAGCAGTAAAGAACACAGCAAAGGGCAATAAAGGATATGACATAACAAATACAAGGCTTATGAAAGGGGACAACAGGATAATATTGTCCACTAATGCAGAAATCAGTGAGAGATTTCCATTTTACAGCCACTCACATGAAGCAGTGCTGCATACCAGTCCACACAACCCCTGTCTCCAAACCACCAGGGACTGTTCTAAAGATACCGATTGTTCGTGTGTGTGTGTGTGTGTGTGTGTGTGTGTGAGTGTAACCTAGTTCAGAGCACATCAGGTGCCCAGCGTGCAGCAGCCACTGCAGAGGGGAGGATCCACAACAGTATCCCACACACTCTTCAAGGGCAAGTCTCAAGGACAAGCTCCATCTAACCTTCTTCAGACCAGCAGCGGTGCACAGGATGTACTCGTTAATACGGCAGATACCACGAAGTGACAAGGAGGGGGGCATCAAGGAGTGTTTATGATCCGTCCTCATTTACAGCTGATTTGTGTTAATAGTAGGGTGTGTTACTGGAGAGTAACCTTACACATGCCATCAGTGCGATGCAAGATAAATCTGTCATTTTTGACTTTATACCTTTAAATCAATAGCTCACTTTGATGCAAGGTTATAGCTTAAACTACTAAAATTTAATCATTTGATGTTAATTATACAGGGGACGAGAGTAGTTGTCTCACCAGTGTATGGAAATATGGTGCAATGTTTAAATCAAACAAGGACTTCAGGTTTTTATGCAAACATGGTATAAAAATTTAATGTTGCTGTTAATGTTAACATGCTTTGAAAATCAAAATCAGGAGAAGCATTGAAATCACAAAGTGACGTGTGAATATAAAGTACAGCAGTGCTACATATTTTTTTTGCCTGTTTTTCCTTATTTTCTTAACAAAATATAGGTTCCTCGATGCCTGGTGGCACGTCATAAAGAGGAGCAAAGCTCGGTGACTTCTCTTGATATTGTCTCCTTCACCAGGAGCAATAAGCTATTATTTACAGAACAATTTGTACAACAAACATTCGGTCATCCAATCCAAACAAACCAGAAACTGACTCATTCACTCATATGTACACAGAAAGGCATTCACTCTTCTATAAGTGAGCAATGAACATTGTGAAACACACATCCTGAAGGCTGCAAATACTCACTATCACACTGAGAAAAAAAACTATTAACAAATCTCCCATCACACATACCAGGAAATATCTTAGTAATAGATATGAAATTAATTCCATTACCCCTTTTCATAACTAAAAGACTCTTCAAAAATAAAAACACACAGCACACTAACTGCTCCTCCTCCCCACATCAGGTTCATTGGCCGGCACAGTCAATTCATAGGAAGCCCACAGCAGTAAGAATGTATTCCAAAACAAAATTCACATCTATTTACATGAGGCATGTTGTTATATAAAAAACTGTAGCTTTCCAAAAGTGGCAAGTAACTTGAGAGTAAAGTTCCTGGCTGTGAATAATGAGGCAGTTTATATGGGGGAAAAAAAGCACACTGTGTCTCAAGACCGCTTCAGTTCAGTTAATTTTCGAAGGAGTTGCTGTTGTCTGGTTTTGAGACGTTTCTTCTCCTGCAGCTGCCGCTTCTCCCTGGTGTGCAGGTCTGCCAGGTACTCCGTTGCCTGGGTCAGGATGGCAACCTTGGGAGTCTTGGCCGACTCCAGACCAGGGATCTGGTCCCGCAGGGCGAGGAAACGGGAGCGGAGATCATTCCTCCGCTTCCTCTCAAGGAAGTTGTGGTTCCGCCTGCGGTCAGTGTCCTCCACATCTGAGTTTTGGGGGCTCTCTGAGGGGGAGCTGGGCTGGGAGAGGCTGGCTGAAGAGCCTGGCTGCTGACTGGATGCTGTGCAGGTACGCTTGCTTTGAGGCTCCTCCTCATACTCTTCCTCCTCTTCTTCTTCCTCCTCCTCCTCCTCATCTTCATCTTCCGGCTCGCTGTCTGGGGAGCGGGCGGCGTAGTTGTGCTGCTGCCGGTGGACTGACATGTGGAAGCGTTTGGGGCAGGGGTCAGCCCGCACTGTGATGGTCACCGGTTTCCTCACGTTCACCAGCCGCACCCGGTTCTGCTTGCTCTCGACAGTGACCACATCGATTTCCTCTTCATCATCTACGATCACACATGAACAACTCATCAATACACATTAAATGCTTAAACATAAAGTTTCAAAAGCATCCTTCACTAAATACTTCACATTCCTGCATGATGAGTCAAAAATAACTAATGTGACTTTAAAGGTGGTGAATTCCCAGCCAAGCATGCAAATCACTCCTCCTCCATGTGAGGAGGACAGTCCTGGAGCTGAGGTGTTAACAGCAGTGGTCATCCATGCCAAAGCTTGCAGGAATTCAGCCTTTTGTCTTTGAGCACTGAGCATTCATCAATTTAAATGAGGAGCTCTGCTGGCAGGGGGGCACTCCCTAATTTGGGAAATGTGAAAGAGTAACTCTCACGGTCTGTCGCTGTGAGAGTGTAGTAGTAATAAATCAGCAGGGCTCGGTCACCCCGCCCCTCTACCGCACTCTGCTTGTAATGCAGAGCCACTGGATGATATTGAAAGGGGGGAAATTCAAGTCAAAGTGACGGGGGCGCGGTTTTTAAAAGATTACATGGGTATTCTGAGCGAGCATGCGGCGCATGGTCAAAGCGAGGGTAAAATCCCGCTTTAAGGTGACTGACTGACTGTGTTGCACTTGATAACCCCTCTGCACCACAGACCACAGTTATGCAACAGCAGCCCAGCTATCCAAATTACGCATTGTTAGAGGGCAATATAATCCTGTGGCAGGGGCAGGGTGGGGCAATTTAGAGCATGACTGCTTCCTTACCAGAGGAATCAGAGCGAGACTCGGAGCCAGACGACGCCGGCTTCCTGCAGCTGCTTGCCGGGAAGGTGAGAACAGCCGCGGGGTCGACGCAGTCTGTCGCCGAGGCGGGGAGCGGGCCACCGGGCGAGACGCACTGCGCTTTGCTCGGTCTCACGGAGATCTGGGCCACCGGGGAGACGCCGGTCTGCGCCGCAGCTGATACTCTCCCGTTGACCTTCTCCAGCTGCTTGCTGGCAGAGAAACTACTCCACATGCAGTCCTGGATGATGATAGAGCTGAGGTTACCGAACAGCTCCTCCGTGTCTGGGATGAACTGCCCCTCGCACTCCTCGTCCTGACCCAGGACTTTGGACAGCCAGCTGAGCTTGTCTCCCGGGGAAAGGTGCAGCGCACCGCCGCTCAGAGTCCGGGTGGGAGACATGGGAGGGGTGGGCAGCAGCTCGAACTTTTTCCATATGTCCTCGCTCGGTGCGGTCGATTTGTAAAAATCTTCCTCTCTGTCGAAATCATCGAAGAAATAGTGCTGGTAACAGTCGAACTCCATGTTCCCAGTTAATAAAATCCTCTCGAGTTTATTCCCAGAAATGATCACACCAGTGGCCTCTCAGGAACGTCCTGTACGATCTAAGGGGAAATATCACCGTGATTAGCAATGATCTTTTAAAAGTAGTTTCCATCAGATGTATGATCACATTTCAAGTGTCCACCTAATGGGCCATTACGATATCACAATCCCTTTAAAAGCCTACTTTCTACAAATGGGACGACATTAATAATTGATTGCATCTTGCGGATGCTCTCTTTGCAGGGATGGACTCAAACTGCCCAGGCACACAAGGTTATTACATAATCTGGCTGCATATATATTTATAAGGGCGTCAGATCGGATTCGGTTTTAAATGCACACGAGAGGAAGGCAGGACTATGATGTGTAAAAGTAACATTTCCTTAAATATAGGCGGGCTGCGCTTTGTTCCAAAGAACATGTGAACCGGCGAGGAAGAAAAGTGCTTAACCCTCTCAGACAGACCCTCTATTTCCTCAGTGGAAACTTCAAACGCATGAACAAAACTACTCACCGGCTCTCTGTTTAAAAAAGGAATCCAACAGCGAAATTCAGGGCATTGAAAATCCCCTCGGCAGCCAAAGAGCAAAGAGTCCACGGTTCACCGGGATCAAACGGATAAAAAAAGCTGACCGAGTTGTTGCTGGATACTAAAATGCGCTGTTTCGACGCAGGTTATACTTTTAGTTTAGTTTAGAATAAAAATAACAAGCCGGGTCTCAAACAACAGGAACAAGATCCGCCCCACAATGTGTTACAGAAAGCCACACAGTGCGTTTTTCGCGCCAGTGAGATATCCTGTTATAAGGCGATAAAAAGTGCAGGGAGGAGCCTCGGAAATATCTGCAGCGGTAGATCCGGGTAAGCCCCTACATTTGCATCAGAGGCGGGAGGAGGCGCTCAGCCCCGCCCAGTCTACAACACCAATTATGGTCACGATAACTGACATATTTCATAATCAATAACTGTTACTATTGGTGGGAGTAGAAAGAGGAAATGTGTTTGATTTGGATGAATTTCCATTAAAGCCTCTTTATGTGCTGCTTTATACCTCTATTCAATTGAAAAGCAGAACATAGTATTTTTTTTCTCTTTTATTTAGTTTGAAAGCTTAAGTTGCTAAAAAACAAACAAACAAACAAACAAACAAACAAACATATATTATGGTTTACACTCAAGGATCCACTTATTTATATGAAATGAAACGGGTTTTTTTTTTGTTTTTTTTTACAGTTTACACAGTGGTACGTAAAGTAGCCTATAAATCAGCCCCACTTTGACCTGCTGCAGCAGTAATAGTGCTCTGTCGCATTGATGCACCACTGACAACGGTGCAAAAACTAAGAAAAGCGTGCAAGACATATATTAAGGTACATTTTCGACTAATAATAGGAAATTTATAGTATTGTGTTTTATTCTGTAGGAATAAACATTTTCCATGACTTTCTGCAGTTTTATATACTGAACAATTATACTACAATTAGATTAATTGAGAAAATAATCACCTACAAACTATAAAATTTTACTTCTAAATAAAGCTTTAAATATAAGACTTGAA
>JAOWBC010000248.1:15484679-15522903 GCA_028566105.1 Hypoplectrus providencianus | reverse complement strand
GGATAATTTCCCACGGCACACCTGACGATCTCCCATGGCACACTAGTGTGCCACGGCACAGTGGTTGAAAAACACTGGTCTAAATGGAGGCCAAAACAAAAAACAACAAAAAAGCCCAGCAAAGATGGAGATATGGTGTATCATTGTACATGTATATTTTATACATTTGCAAAAATTAAGGTACATAGGGTACAATGCAAATTAAGTGGCTTTTAATATAGGTTTTATAAATATATGTCTGTGGACGAGTCCTTTATCATAAATATATATATAAAGGTCTCTTCCACAGATGTATTGGTGTTTAAAGCAGCATTCAAGAGCATTTGCCACGGACTGAACATGCGATGTCGACGTCATACTGCGCGTAAATTGACGTAGGCGGCGTGAATGAATAAGCCGAGTACCGAGCACGAGAGACTTGACTCGAGACACTGAGTGAGACACTATGGAGCTCTGAAGGCTTTTTTTTATTGCTTCTGTGACGGAAAATCACTACGACATCGAACATTATTTTTTTATTACTCTATCATCTTTAAGGCAATATGGCACGAGGAGAGGGCGCCGAGCAGTATGCGGCGAGTTTATTGTCAGTCAAACCTTTACATACAGAGATCAAGACAGCAAAGGTAAGAGCGAGGAGATGTATATATCATTGCTGTTAAAATGTGTTTCCGTGTATTTTCTCGACCGTAAAAAGGCGCCGAAATTGAAATGAGCGTCTGTTAAATTGTGGCTGCGACTTCCTTTCGGATCCAACGCTCCTTGACTTGTCGTCTGTGTTTGAATTTCACCCGGTTTGTCCATCTGTCTTCGGGCAGCTGCTCGTGAGGCTGGCACACACGATTTTTTTTTTTCTTTTAAAGGGACCACATGTTAATTTAACCTGCCATTTTGAGCCTTTGGTTTTGAAACGTGAAGTCTTGTTAAAAATAGCAGCATCAGTGATGACAGATGTGCTGCAGAAACGTGACGTGGACCTACAGCTCCATAAAGCCGGACGATTCATTTGGTCTGAGAGTGTACAATTCAATGTGTATTCAATCATGATATCTAGAACATTTCAACCACGTTCTTTGAGTTTTTTTTTTCTGACTTTATGTATTTTAAAACTTAAAAATGACTTAAAAATGGCAGCGGTATAATCTCAGGGTGATTCCCAAGCATTGGTAGTCTTTTTTTTATTTAATTAGTCATAGAGTGCGAAGTTTTTCTTTTTCTTTCTTTCCCTTTTTTTGTAACATCAACATAACATATGTTAGTATGATGTCCCAGCCTGCAAACCATATTGTACAGAATATCTTTGTTGAATAAAAAAAAAATAGCATCTTCATCATAGGATTGAGATTTATTCTGCGTAATTTCTGCATTTTATAGGCAAAATGTAAAATTATTAAATCAAGAAATAATCAAATTAATCTACAATTAAAATAATAGCCCCTCTTTTTTTTTTTTTTTAATTAAAAATAAAGTTTCAGAATCTTTATGTTCTGTCTGCCACTCCTGTGTTTCAAGGACTTTCCTCATGCCTCATCAGAGGCTGCAGTTTTAGTTTCACATCATAATTATGCCAGCTTGAATTTATTACACTGTGTGATTTAAGGGAGAAAACATTACTCATTCATTCTTAGTAAAGGAAGAAGCCGTTTGCTGTCAACATGAGGTGATGCTGCTTTTTTCCCGTAGTGGATGTGAGTCGTGGTGTAGCTGACTTCATCAAACCGTTCCAGGTGATTGGCTGTGCATGTGGGTTGTGATAAGACTCTAAGCTGTCTGCTGACTGTTGGCTACTCAGCATGAAATGTCACACTACCTCAAACATCCTATTGCTGGAGCCAATGGCAGCGCTGGACTAGTGTGCGGTGTAGTGAGAGTGTGTGTGAACTGCAGTAACCTCAGAGTTTCGCACCACTGTAAAGGGCCGGACTGCATCAGGGATTTGCCTCTAATCTGGCATTTGTAGCCATGGGGTGAGGGAAGTTAGCCAATCTCAGCCCCTCGTGGAAACAGGTTTTTGAACACTGCATCAATTATGACAAGAGTTTAAGGACAGGGGGTCGATGAGGGTTGTTGAAGCAAAGAAACAGGGATTAAATAAACTCCAGAGTGCAGAAAGACTTGAACACAATGATCATTACGTCATTTTGACTACTGCTCCTCTGGGAGTGTTCAAACTGTTGTAAAACTGCACTAACTACATCTGTCCTCTCCTCTTAATGTCTTCCAGCCGAAGGACCAGAGGCGTCGTCTGTCAGTGTGGAGCAAACTGTGCTATGCCATCGGCGGGGCTCCCTACCAGATCACAGGCAGCGCTCTGGGCTTCTTCCTCCAGATCTACCTGCTGGATGTGGCTCAGGTGAATGACACACCTGCATGCGACGAACGAGGAAGAAAAGAGAGTTCCTCTAAAAGTTTTAGGATTCCCCGTCCTTTAAAACAAAGCTCGTCTATTTGTGAATTCTGCAGCAGGCAGGTTGCAGAGGCATGTCTTATCTTTTTTCCCACTGTTTCACATACTGATTAACTTCAAGGCCAAAGTTTGTGTTCGCTCAGCCTTGGAAAAAATATTCAGATCCTACAGCATTAATACCAGTCTGCAGGATTATTCCACAACAAATTAAAGTCACTCTTTCAGTAAATGTACAAATGTTTCAGGACCAAAATGTACTTAAAGTTTCAAAAGTAAAAACACTTTTTATGCAGAATGGACCCCCTCAGATTGTTTTATATTTTACAGATATATTATTAGATTGTTTGTATTGATGCATTTATATTAGCAGTGTTCATAAAGATAGTTATGTTGATAGATAGATGTTTTTATATTAAATCTTGACCTGAAAATATCTGCTTAATGTCGTGGAATTAAAAGGATATTAGATATTAGAGTAGAGTAGAGAAAATACAAGTTCCTCAAAACTGTACTTAAGTACAATACGTGAGTTAATGTACTTAGTTACAGTCCACCGCAGCTTGTCTCAGTCTCAGTCGGACGGTCAAGCGCATTAACCTGGACTCCCACTGCTTCGCTTTGTTACTCTATTAGCAAATTAGGCTTTTCCTCTGTACACAGCAGGAACTTAAATAAAGGCCATTCAGCTCAAGTGATGAGACCATTACAGTGGCCTTGAATGCTACTTTGTCCCTAAACAAATGACACATTTGTGTTTGTCATCGCTGCGGTTACAAAGCCTCGAAATGTCTCCATAACCTCACTTTGGATCATGCCACATGAGGTCGTGTTTGGCATCCTTTTTCTTTCGTTTTCATGCGGCTCAATCTTTTCTCGCTTTCTCCTTTCAGCTTGATCCCTTCCATGCCTCCATCATCCTGTTTGTGGGCCGGGCCTGGGACGCTGTCACGGACCCCACTGTGGGTTTCCTGGTGAGCCGGAGCAGATGGACCGGCATCGGCCGCATGATGCCCTGGTAGGTGTCTGAATCTTACAGCAGCAGGTGCATCTTCAGGGCGGCTTCACAGCGCAGCAAATACGATGTTCATGATTGAAAATACTGAAAAAAATGCAGTGCAATGAGTCGGTTGGGAATTGTGAAACAAATGTACTGACGAACCAGCTCATGCGCCGTTTCCAGTAACCATGGCAACAGGGTTTAGGCGGCTACTGAGGAATAATGAGTTCAGTGCATTAAAGTCTGTATGATGCATATTAAAACTCCAAAGATCAACCTTTCAAATAGAGGCTGAAGCTGTTATGTTATAGTTTCTCCAATGAAAATGCAGATGTGTGTTCAGATCTACCGGCTGTTGGCATTTTGTTAAGTTAGTTAAACAGCTAGAAGAGGTTTTTGGCTTTTAATCAAACATGCGCATCAGTTTTTTACCTTCTAGAAGGTAAGGTCTTTCTTTTTTTCGCTGCCTTTGCTCGTGCATTGCTGTGTTTCTAATCCAACAGATCAGTGGAGTTGTGTAAAGCTTTGGCACAAGTATGTATTTTATCACCCACACGCTTGTGGATGTCAAGTTTAATGGTTTAACAACATGAAAAAGCTCCACTGGGTATCTTTGGTTAACTATGTGCATGCATACAATCTGCAATCAATTCTTGAGCAGTTTAGTCGTGTTTCCATCATCACATTTCTCTGCACATTTTGAAGATTCACGTGATTAAACCCTTAAAATGCACAAAAAAGTTTGGAGGTGGTTTTTGTCTTTTTAAAAAAATAGATATTGTTCTAAACGGGTGGTGTAAACGTATGTGTTTGAACAAGTTCTGACGTTTCTTGGCTCTAAACCAGTTGATTGAAATGTATTTGTATTTGCCTTTATGTGAAATTTCAACATTAATAATGAAATGTTTGCTTCTAGTTTATGGTTACATTAAAGTATTCCGTCCCATTTAACCCACTTCCATGAAGAGTTCAAACTTTTCTGTGAGAAACCGCAGCAACCTGCAGCAGAAAGGTTAGAACAGACTCAACCTTTGTAGAAACGCAGCCAGACGGCTCGCGGTGGTGGCCAGTCATTACAAGAGAGCAGAGCAAACATCCCTGCCTCTCTCTGCAAACTCATGGAGGCTGAAAACAAATTCTGCACAATTTGCACAAGAAAACTAAACAAAACAACAGCACAAACCCACATTTAGCATGTTTCCTGCAGCAAGCTCGTCCAGCTTTTCTCGTATAGCTGCTGTGAAATGAGTGAAGCTGCCACAAATGCATCACGATAACGCTCGGGACAGAAATTAAAGTATAAAGTCTACTTGTTCTGAAACGGGATTTTAAGTTCACGACATTACATCAAACTAACTGGCTATTTAAGCGTCATCCCCACACGACCCTGTAGCTAGTCAACACATCGCAGCACCTCAGCCTTGTCTCACACTGTGGACCAGCTGGCTTCCTGTCAAGGGTTTCCTTTCCTCCTGCCAAAAGCATGCTGGGGTTGGCCACAGCTCCTTCTCACCCTCAACAGACAATCACAATCAGAAATACTTAATTCATACCCAGGGGGGAAATTAAATAGTTACAGTTGCTGCTGCATAAGAAAAGAATAAAGGTTTTTGGTGATAAAATAAAGGTAGCATGCTAATTAAAATACAGAACAATTTAAAAACAAATGTATATGGTTAATAGAGACATGAACAAATAGGATGAAATAGAAAAATAGATATGTACAAATATTGTGAAATAAGTCTATGGACTCAGGGTGTCAAACACGAAATTGAAAAAATGTGACGGCCACAGACTTCCTGTGCTCGTAAGATATATTCTCTAATGTATTTTAAGGAAGTGCAGGTTTCAAATTTGCAAAAAGGAGATAGTTTGTAGAGAGACGACCATGACGCTGCTCATGGAGTAAAAAGAGGTGCAGCTTCTTTTTGTACTCTGTGTGTGAGAGAGTGAAATGTGGCGGTGTTTCGACAATGTCTGGTGCAGAAACCGTCGCCTCAGGCCATGATATAATTATCATAGGAACCAGAATAAATATTTTAATGGCGTCGCTCTCACATGATGTCACGGTGATATCCTGAGCGCCACGGGTATCTGAGTCAGAGAAATGCCGGCTGTGCAAGAGCTTCACATCCTGGGTTGAGAGGGGGGAGGGGAATAATGTACCGGCTTCTTCTGCGATTGGTCCAACCCACAACACACCATCACTTACAAACCAATAGGTGTGTCCATCTTTGTGTGTGTGTGTGTGTGATTTTGCTTCCTACAATGTTTGGGAGGGGGGTTTCACAGAAGGTTACCTTGGTTCAAGAGGCATGCTCGGTTGAAATAATGGAGGTCATTGTTGGAAATAGGCAACATGTTCATGAACCTCTGTGGCCTGAGAGGCTTGTCAGACTGGAGTGAAACAACCAGCTGTTAGATAAGAACACAAAGACACATTTTATGCTCTATCTGTGTGGAAAAATACTTTACATAAAGATATTGTTACATGAAGGACATTTAGCATTGTCTGCATATTAAACAGTTTTTTGTCTTTCATTTAGTATAAGAACCTCCAGGTCTTTTCCTTTGCTTTACTGACACATCTGTGGTTCAGTCAGCCTTTTTGTGCAACCTGGCCTCCATTTCCAGATAAATTAGCTCTCATTAACCTAATTCATTCAGAAATTAGAGGGAATCAGGAGGTGATTTCTTGCTTATTTCCCACGTGTGTCATCACCCAAGAAGAGGGCGTGAGGGTGGTGTGTGTGTGTGTGTGTGTTCAGTGATATGGCCCACTGGGAGACTCGGCACTTATCCCTCTTTCATGACCAAGTCAAAATAAAAAGCAAGAGCAAAAAAAATATTGATTTAAGTTAGTTATTGGCAAATTTTTATTGATATTTTTAAATATATATATATTTATATATTTAAGACAAATATAAGATAAAAAAGGATAAATACATTTAAATACATTTTAATTAAATGTAACTACTTTGCACTGTGGTATGAACTTTGAAAAAAGCACTGCAGAAGGGTTTTCTATATAATTTAAGATCCCAATGATATATTCATTTCATTCTTTGTTTAAAAAAATGGCAGACAATAATCCACTGCTTCTTTTATGCAATAGTCCAAACCCCAGAAGGAATTAGGTTAACTCTTACATAAGCAGCAAAACAACATATTTCAGGATCTGAAACCAGAGATTATTTGAAATTTTTGCTTAAGTAGAGGCAGATTATTTTCTGGTAATTGGTTTATAAAATATTGACTTGTTTCAGCTCTAAACAACCAGATTTAGTTTGATGATTCCAATAAGACGTACAAAGATGAATACATTTTAAAATGATTCTCTTAACTGCCATGCAGCAGTGCAACAAGTTTGAAGAGCTCGTTTAAAAGAAATAAAACGGCCTAACACCCTCTTGTTCTGTTTAAGTGTTGTTTCTGTTTGAAAAAAAGTTTCTGAAGTAGCACCAGCCTCTCTGTCTGAGGTCAGCTGGAGGAGAAACAAAGCTGAGGAATAGACTGCTGAGTGGGGTGAGAGCGAGGTGGGCCAGAGCGGCCTCACCGTATGTCCAGCCCACCCTGCCGGCCTCCTCCTGCAGCCAGGACTGAGCCCTTTCTCCACACAGCAGCTCTGACAGGCGGGATTAGGGGGATTATTCACAAAGCGGCAGGGAGAAAGTAGAAAAGACATGAGTGAAAAATGAAAAGGGGGGTAAAGCAACAGTAACAGTTGGCAGAATACATTAACCAGCAGGCTTAGCACACTTTTTTGCTGCAAGCCAAAAGACATATGTACTGTGAGCGCCACTGTACTGACTCAGATTAGGAGACATTTCTCTGCTTATTGTTCAGTTTTAACGTCGGCTAACACTCTTTCATCTCTTTCTTCCCAGGATCCTTTTCTCTACTCCGTTTGCAGTGTTGACTTACTTCCTCATCTGGTACGTGCCTCCTTTTGAGCAAGCAAGCAAGGTCATCTGGTACCTGGTCTTCTACTGCCTCTTCCAGTCAATGCAGACAGTGAGTGTGTCATGCTCACAGCGTGCAGCACTTTGTTCCTCTTTTTATTCGTGCACAGAACTAACTGTGAGCTTGTGTACATCTGCAGTGCTTCCACGTGCCGTATTCAGCGCTCACCATGTTCATCAGCAGCGACCAGAAGGAGAGGGACTCTGCCACTGCCTATCGTACGTCAGCTCTCCTGTGTCATTAAATGCTTTTGCCTGGAGTTCAGACTCTGACGCTCCATGTTGCCCTCAGGTATGATGGTGGAGGTGCTGGGGACGGTCCTGGGCACAGCGATCCCGGGGCAGATTGTCGGCGGCAGCCCAGATTGTCCCACTGAGGGTGAAGTTTCCAACAGCAGCAACGTGACCAATTCCTCCATAGTTACACTGGATGAGACGGTGAGTGTCTTGCATCGTGTCAGGTAGAGGAGGATATTGCATGCAGTGATTGTATGTAATGTCTTCTCTTCTGTCCACAGAAACAAGCGTACCTGACCGCTTCAGGGGTGATCTGCATCATCTACGTCCTCTGTGCTGCAGTCTTGTTTTTGGGTGTGAAGGAGCATAAAGGTGCGAATCCATAATAAAACAAGAGAAGTTCTTACTTGTCCAATGCTGAATATTTAAATAAGCTAAAGCAGAGCTGTCAACTCAAGACGAGTAACTTGGACTGGACTTTAAACTCAACTTGACAAAATCCGAAAATACTTTTCCAGTATCCTTATTCAAATACTTACGTTGAAATGCTTACATACACTGGACTACCCACAACGTGTGTAAATTTTTGTCAAAATAGTATCGTCTCAAATCACACACGGCCACACTAACCAGAAGCTCAGCTGATCAGTCAGTCATAGTGGGGAAAAAATAACTTAATAATGGATACACAGAAAATATGCTAACATACATTTGTGTAACTTTGTTTGCTCTTTCAGTCCCAACCACGGCAGGATTCTCGCTAACTACGCTCATCAGCCACTTTATTGTAGCTGTAGTGCATCTGATTCAGGGTTGGGGTTATTAGTTAAAGATTTGTTCAAAGTGAGACGCAAAACCTTGTCAGACAACACACCTCTGATGCTCGCTTTAAATTTAAGCATATCCTCATGACAATGTTTACATGCCTTAGTGCACTGAGTTGCTGCCATGTGATTGGCTGATTAGATGTTTGCAGCAGTTAAACAGGCGTACATGAAGTAACAAAGATGGCCGATGACAGTTGAGGGGGACAAGTATCCAACATCCAACATTTTGTCATACTTGCGAGTGTGAACCCACTTTCTCACTCAACACAACACAAGTACAGAAATACACACTTTGGACTTGATCACAAGTGACTTTTGACTTGAGTTTAAGTCCTTTTTTTCCCCTGACAACTAATAGACTTGGCCACAAAGCAGCCAATCATGTGAGAGCAGCTCACGCCAACAGATTGTTCAGCTCATCACACTCAGTTGATCATCACATGCAGTCGTTTTGTCAAAACAATGCAACTTATGCAACAGGCTGAATAATAATGACTTTTTCAGGGTTTGAAACACAAACTTAGAGGACTGGGATTCAAGGCTTCGTAGCCAAGGTTTAAAACATCTATATCAGTCTTTATCAGTTGTCCTTGTTAAAATATTTGCACTGACTGTTAAAAAATAAATGTCAGAATGTGGGGGCTAAATTCTGGCAGACACTAAATGTCTCTGCAAGATACTAGAACATTGTTTCTCATCATACTGGCTTTGCTTTGTGCGAAGAAATTCAGCTGTCTTACCTCTGTTCTTCACTTTGTATCACAGAGACCGGGCGAAAGAAATCCCAGCTCTCCTTCAGTCAGGGCCTGTGTCTGGTGATGAGACACGAACCGTACATCAAACTGGTCATCGGCTTCCTCTTCACCTCTCTGGCCTTCATGGTAAGTTCCATCACATGTCTTGTGCTAGAAACAAGAAGTCACTGATGAAGTCACAGTGCAAGGCATAATTGAACATTTGGGAAAGAAATTTGGCCTTGTTGTTGAGAGTTAGAGGAAAAGATTGAAACAAATCATCCACCTAATTAACGAAGCTTCAGCTGGGAAACGTTAGGTGTAGTTTAGCTTAGCACAGGGCCTGGAAACAAGGGAAACAGCTAGCCCAGCTCTGCCCAGAGGTCAGTTTTTTTAACTTCAACGAACTTTAAATGTGCTCTCTAAATGTCAAACTGCTCATTTATCTGTAATTGTAATTTGCATTAAACTCTTAATTTGTTTTTTACAGCTACTGGAGGGAAACTTTGCCCTTTTCATCACCTACGCTCTCGGCCATAGGAAGCACTTCCAGAATATTCTCCTGGTCATCATGGTGAGTGTTTTTTTTTTTTTTTGGACTGAAGGACTGTTTATCTCTGTGAAAAAGCCCTAATCAGTGTGAGACCTTAGGACATCTGCAGCAGAAACATTTGGCTAGAGTTAGCAGTGTTTGTGCGCTTTTCAGCCCGGACTCTGAGGCCGTCCCTCACGCGAGGAGGCGCATGGCACCGGGGCTGAAAGAGCAGATTTTCAGGGTGAGAGGAGGTGTTGTTTGGGCCTCTGGGAACCTGTCTCCCAGTCACACACTGGCTTGGCCTCGGCAGGACATCCAGGGAGCGACAGGCACACAGTGGAGCTTTTGTTGCCCTGGCGAGTCCTCACTGCCACCGTGAGAAGTGCGCCCTCCTCTCTTTCCACTCTGCTTTCTGCTCCGCTGCGTCTCCCTCTGATTAGGAGTGGAAACATTTTGGGCACCATGTTTCATATTTGGAGATGTGGGAAGAAATATTTTCCATGGCATTTGATGATGTCGTGTTATTTCTCAGGCCACTGAGCTATTTCTTGTGTGGTCATTTTACACTGGTTGACCACGTTTGACCTCAGAGGTCAAAGGTCGTCTGCCCCCCTGCAGGGTTAAGTCAAGAACACACACAATTTTGTGCCTTCGTCCTTTGACCTCCTGCAGCGGCTCCTTTATTCTTTCCGGTTCCCACGTTTTTAAAGAAGCCCAATTAGAATTTGATTCATTTCAGATTATAATTATTTTTTAAGCCAGATTTCACTCTGCAGCCAAGAGGGATGCAATGTGCCCATGTGTTCATGCATTCATGGTCAATCTGAGACCGCTAGGGCGGGAAATGTCAACAATACTGAGAATCCTGTCACTTTCTCTTTCAGCTGTCTGGAACTCTGACCATCCCGTGGTGGCAGTGGTTTCTGACCCGGTATGGGAAGAAGAAGGCCGTTTACTTTGGCATCACTGTGAGTGAGGTTTTATAGTGCAACAAAAGCCCTAATTAAAAAAAAGATGTCTTTTTTTGGTTTGTCTCACATCTCTCTGTTTCCTTCCATAGTGGGCAGTACCCTTCATGATCCTGATCATCTCCATCAAGAGCAACCTGATCATTTCCTACTTGGTCTCAGTGGCGGCAGGTGTGAGTGTGGCGGCAGCTTTCCTTCTTCCTTGGTGAGTTTACCACATCCCTGGATCTGTATGCAGATGTGGAAATGTGTTGTTTGTGTTTAGAGTTTGCTTCTAACTGTAATCTTTGCACTTCAAGGTCAATGCTTCCAGATGTAGTGGACGACTTCAAGGTCAGAAACCCAGACATCCACGGTCACGAAGCCCTCTTCTACTCCTACTATGTGTTCTTCATCAAGTTTGCCTCGGGAGTGTCTCTCGGGATCTCTACACTCAGTTTAAAGTAAGTTATCGTCAAATAATTTTTTTCTTTAGTCATCCTTTATATTTAGTCAACACTCTGTCTCTTACTCTGTGTGAGATTAGCTCCATGGTGAAGCTTATCAGTCTGGTGATCATGTGTTCAACAATCACATAATCCTTCACCTTGCGGTCCTGCCAAACTGTACTCGCATCAGCTCAACTTTCTCCCCTCTTTCTGCATTTTTTCGCAGATTTGCTGGCTATGTGACCGGGAGCTGCTCACAACCCGAGGCGGTCAGTTTAACCCTGAAGGTGCTGGTCTCCCCCGTGCCCGTGGTTCTCATCGCTGTGGGACTCTTGATAATAAAAACCTACCCTATTGATGAAGACAGGAGGCAGGGCAACCAAAAACTGCTGAAGGATTTGCTGTAAGTGAAAAATGAGATGCATTACACAAAAGTAGAGACACCAGATGCATAAAACTCTGTTGACTCATGACTTAAAATGTGTACATACGAATATAGAAATATGTATAAACATTCTTTTCATCAGATTTATAAAGCTGCATGTTCACCTGTTTCTGTCACTGTGGAAGCTGGAGCTCCTGCAAAACCCTCACATCCTTTCTACGTCCACAGTTCCCTATAAAAGGACATAGAAACACCCTTAAAAAATGTAGAATTCTGATTTGACTTTTGACGGCTTCATCACTAATCAGAGCTAAATATGGTCAATGAGAAGTGCAATTTTAATTCGTTTTCCTTTAAAGGACACTCAGTGAAATACATGGAAATCAGAAATGTCAACCTTCAAGTGTTATTGGAGGATATTACAGGGCTGTAACTTCTTTTTTTTTCAAAATGTTTCTTTTTTATGTTGCAATTCAAGGTCAAATTATTATTATTACTATTATACTGACTGGTCAGATGCCATGGTGTACCTATCTGTGGCAGAAAACCTTGTGGTTCTACAACCTCACTAGTTACCAAATAAGGTTAATAATTGATTAAAATAGGTCTATAAATGTGCCTTTTCAGAATGCTGTGCAGACGGCAAAAATAATAATCAGTGAGACCTGCAAACTACCTAAACAATGCAGGTGTTTCACTCATTCTTCCTTTTTAAATGCAAGCTTATATGCATTCAATGTGAAACAGTTTTTGTGTGTCGGCATTTTTTATGCAAGTGTTATTGTTGTTGTGCAGCAGGACTCATGCAGTAAGCAAACCAGCGATGTGCTTAATTCAGTTCCGCTCTCTATTTCTAATGAAACATTGTTTGAAAGGACCGTTTTGCTCCAGTATTGGCATGTATTATTCACCCTGTCTGGACAAGCCAAGTCCTTTGTTTTTGACTCCTGGCTGTTCGCCTCCTTCCACAGGGACTCAGAATCTGAAACTTCAGCACTTGGGAGCAGCGTGTAGCGGCCGAGCCAGCCACCGCAGCCTCTGTGACATGTTTGCACAGGCTGTCAGGGGACACGACCACCGACCATCTGTACTCACAGAGGACCAGAGAGACCACAGGCTTCTGCCGCGCAAACACTGCTCCCTCAGTGGGCCGCGCAGGTTTACGTCGCCCTCTAGTGGCCAGCCAGTGGCATCACTTGTTCAAATCAAGTATTTTCTGTCATCCTACATCACCAGCTGTGTCCCAATTGAACTCGACCTGTTACAACTAACAAGAACACACAATTTATAAATGTTTTATTTTGTCAGGTAGTGTAGAACCAACGCTTTTACTTCCAAATCTGATTTTTCATTTAGAGGTTTTCTGTGATTGTTTAACTGAAACACAGCACTGGTATCTGTCCATATTTAAACCTAAATGGGTCTCTACTACTGAAGTGGACAGTGAAATCTTTTTACTTTATAATTTAAATGAAAATAAAACACATTTTTGTTAACAACGACAGCCCCTTTTCATGGGAGCTGTAGTTATTTTACTTTGGAGGAGTTTTACTCAGAGAAAGTGTTTTTTCCAAAGACTTGACTTTACTGTTTACTGAAATGTTACTGTAGCTGTCGACAATGTTATTTATCTCGCCTTTTGTTAGCAGCTTGTAAACGCACTACACAGTGAAATACGAGGTTGTAATTGGGACACAGCTTGTGATGAGTGATATTGTTTATGAAGTATTTATCTGCTGGTTTACAAGATCAGACCTTCACTCGTGCAGAGTGCGATGTTACCTCTGATGTTTACCTTTCAGACAACGCTCTGACGGAAATGTACAGTGTCAGCCTCTATTTCTAAAGGGCATACCAGCACTATTCCACGGATGTGAAGTCGCACAGAGCTGAGCTACAGTTTCGGCTTTTCATTGAGTGATTGTTTCCTAAAAATCTTTTCAGAAAGGCAAAAACTTTAAACTGTACTTGAATCTTCTGAAGGGGAAAAAGCACCTCCACATGATCGAATCACTGCCTTACACACATCATGAATAATTAGTTGCAATGAGATTTTTTTTGCTTTAACATTTCAGCCAGACTCCACCAGGTTTAACAGACATTTCTGAATGTGCTTTCACAAGTCATTTCCTCTAGCATGTTCTCACTTCCCAAAGGGAAGGAAAATGCTTTATTTAACTATTTATTTAAACAAACTATTTAAGGGATGATCTTTTTTTTTTTCATATGAAAGCACATGTGTATGATAATTTATTAATGGTGAATGGTTATCGATGGATATGTGAGTGATTTTTAAGTCCTGTGAAAAACATTCAAGAACATCATAATGGTGTTGTGTTTCTTTTTCTAAGAAAAGAAAATAGCACAAGTTGCTATAAAGTGACAAACAAGCTGCCTTTACAGTGTTGACTCTTAAAAAACTGCCAAAACCCAGTTTTTCTGTTATAAAGGTACGCAGGAGACATTCATTCTCACTTTTGATGGCTTGATTAGTTATTAAAGTTATTAAAATCTCAGAAATTTCCTCCAAACGTAATATATTCCTGTATAGTTTTCAGCACATTACATCTCCCCTCTGTCTCCTTGGAGTTTAAATGCTGCTGTATGTATAATATGTAAATATTTTTTTCTAAGTTTGCCCTTGATGAGCAATATGAATCAGTGAAGAGACGAATAAGTGTGCTGAAAATTTGTTAATTTGAAGTCTGTGAATAAAGTTTGTCAAAACAGATAAAAACATGTTGGTTTCAATGAAATATCTCAAACTCTCATTTGTTTGAATATATGAAATGACTTCATATGCATTTACTGTCAATTTGAATTGGTGTTAACTTGACTTTGTGTTTAACTCCTAGGACTTGTGACCTCATTTGTATTTGATCTTTTAACTTGAAAATACTCTATATATCTTCCCTCAGGCCAAAAGATTAAAAAAGTGCGTGTTAAAAAGTCACCTACAATTCAGTCCCAGCAAATCGACGATTAATTCCTCAGATCCACTTTGCTTGAACCAGCAGGGCAGCATCCAGCTGCAAGACAGAATTAGGAAGATTTCATCTTGAAGATTAGAAAAATATGATCAAAGAACAACAACAAGAAAGACATAAAGGCAAAATAAGATGACCATATCAAGCTCTTTTTTTAAAAACCCTACACCTGGTCCTGGATTGTTTGTGGAGATTGTTTTTAATGTTTTTCATATTGCACCCATGCAATAAGCCCTTCACATGATGGAACATTATTGCTGTTTTTAAGATGGCAAACAGTTTGATTCACTGCACATTTTGACATGTTTGGGACTTATGACTTGTCAGTCTTTACCTGGGAAAGCAAAGACTCGACATTAATTACAGGTTGTGACTTGCAAAACAATGAATTGCCACACATGTTATACACATAAGTAATTTCTATTGTCTTTGCATTTATCATATACATATATTACAATTAGCAAGTAAGGGAAACAGACAAAGGTGAACATTTAACTGTTGCAGTCAATGTTTAAATTTGAAATAATTTTTAAAAATGTATAAAACGGAAATATTTTTGTCTGTCTATAAGAATATAAATATTACACTGATTTACAGAAATAAAAAAAAAAATGTTAATAACTTTACCTATCAAACGTTCACTTCGCTTCTTTTCAGAAACCCACTTGCTACGTTAATTATATAAAGAATTTGAGACGTGAGTCAAGAAAATGATTTTAAATAAATGTGTGGGTCACTGCTTTTAAAAGCTGAAATCAAAAATGTAATTCTAAATTAGCCTGTTCGCCAGCAGGCTGCTAATTTATCCTGCCCACTAATCACCTGCAGCCGCGGCTGAGTTTGGCTTTACCTGCAGTTTGAAGGCCAGGTAGAAACACGGCAGTGTGGCGATGAAAACAAAGTGGCACCTTTATGTGTTGTGGAGTGTTTTATCACATTTCCTCCTCTGCTGCGCAGTGGACACTTCAGGTACCGGAAGGAAACAGCTTTTCAAACTGGACACGCCGAAATCCAAACCGATAAAACAGCTAAAAACAAGCGACAGAAGATCCTCTGAGAGGTCACCGGCCAGCACGTCTCCATTGTCTCAGCTCAGGCCCCACAGGCCCTTCCCTCCTCCGGAACCGCGATCCGCGCGTCCAGGGAAGCCCGGGAAGAAGAGCCAGGCGGCCTTCGCTTACCTCCCGGACGTCTCAGTCACCTGCTCCACCTCTGACTTCGTGGTGCGGGTCAAACCGGCTTTCTACGGGCTGGGAGCGGATGCAGAGGAGCTGAAGTTAGGTAGAGCCTGTAGAAGCAACGGGGTCCTCAGACCATACGGGGACCTGCTCTTCACCTACCCTCTGACCGCGTGTGATGGTGTGCGCGAGGTAAGCGCTGTCATTTCTCTCATGGGCGGATGATGAGACAGTGGAGCCCCTGGGCGCAGATAGGCCCCACCACCTCCGCTATGAATGGGAATGATCATTGATCAGCCGGTTTTTGTTGCTGTTTTGCATTTGTTTGTGGTTGTTGCTCATCTTTCTGTGGGTTTGTGTCTCCATGTGGTCATCTTGAGTGTCTTTGTAGCTATTTAGATTGTTTTTGTAGTTGTTTTGTGTGTCTTTGTGCTCATTTAAATATCTCCTCAGATGTGTTGTTGTCCTTTTTCTTATGGTTGCTCTGAGTCTATTTGTGGACAGTTTGCATCTTGTGGTTGTAATGATATCTTTTGTAGTTGTGTTTTGTCTCCTGGTGATTTTGAGTAATTTTGTTTTCTGTCTCTTTTTTTGTAGTTGTGGCATTTGTGTGGTTTTTTTGTCCCTTGTCATAGTCATTATTGGGTCTCTTTGTGTCTCTGTAATTTAAGGTAACTTTGAGGCACTTTGATTTCTTTGGTCAGTTTGAGTCTTTTTGCAGCTGTTTTTATTGACTTTGAGTGTCTTTGTGTTCATGTTGAGTCTTTTCCTGGGTGAGCCTTTTAATAACATTTTGTAGGTGAGTCTATCTGTACTCTCAAAACACAATCTCTAACCCATCTTGACAGTCCCCACCTGGTTTCCTGCTCTATAAATTCGTGCTGCATTATGAACCTTCCTCTAAGCGCTTCCCAAGCAGAGCACACCGGATCGATGTCAACATTGAGTGCCGTTACCAAAGGTGAGACTTGTCTCATAACCTTTTTCAACATGTTATGTGAAAGGTCGTTATTTACAATCTCCAAATTCCTGTCCAGGAACCACCACGTGTACCAGCTGACTGTGCAGCCCACCTGGGAAACTACCATCATGCATAAGAGCCTGAAAGGAAGTCCAGGTGACTTCCAGATGGAGTTGATGGATGGTAAGTTTGAAGTATTGTGCAGTTTTTTGTAGTGTATAAATGTCTCTGGGATGGCTTCATTTGATGTGATGAACTCTAAGATTCATGGAGCGCACCAGCTAAGTCTCAGGTGTACCAGCTTGGAAAGACTGTGCATGTGCAGGTCTCTGCTCCTCATCTCCCAACCGGTGGGAAACTGTACATTCAGAGCTGCTACGCTGCACCATCCAGAGGCTCCAAAACCCTCAAATACACCATCATTGACAATTTTGGGTGAGTACAAAAGGATTTTAGAATTACGTATTAGCCTTAAATCTTCGTTTTAATCTTGCACTTAACTTTCCTTTTATGGGATTAACATAATTTTTTTGTCATCCTCAGCTGTGTGCTGGACAGCAAGAACCACCCAGGAGCCTCTCAGTTCATCTCTCGGACGGACAGCACCCTGAGATTCTCCCTAAAGGCTTTCCAGTTCATTTCTGACCCTGACACAGAGGCGAGTATGGGTTACAGTTCTCTGCATGGGTGAATTATGAGATAACAGAGCAATCACTTGAAATCAAGACACGGCCATTTTGGCAGGAAAGTGTTTCTGGTGTAAATGTCTTCTAGCTGTTTGTTTCCTCTTCTGCTGTAATTATTCAGTAAACAGTGAGTATGTTAGATAGCTGTTGTTTAAGTGTTGAGGTTCAGAACTGGGGTCAGGTAAAGAGAGAGCTTTTAATGGGATTCATTTAGCTCTGGAAAGACGGGAAATGGATTATTACAATAAAACAAACTGGGAGCAAATAGGACATACAGGCTTTATAGTTGTTTGGCTGTTTTTGATGTTTGGTGTCACTTTGGGTCACTTTGTCATTGATTTTGACTTTTTGTAATTATTAATCAGATTTTTTTTTAACCCTATTTTAAAAGTTATTTTGTCTCTTTGCAGTTGTTTTTGCCCGTTTTTATGTATCTTTTCAGTTGTTTTGCACCCCATTGTAGCTTGATCTCTTGTTAGTTGTTTTTTGTTGTTTTGCTTATTTTCTGAAAGTTGTTTCCTCTGTGGCTGTTGTTGTATCTCTTTGCAGCTGTTCTACATGTTATTTTCATGTTGTAGTTATTTTGGTTTCTTTGTGGTCATTTTGAGTCTCTTCCTGGTTGGTATTTCTCTCTTTAAGCGACGTTGAGGAAGACCCTTTTGGCCCCTGAACTTTTGTTGGGTGTTTGTGCAGTAATCCATCCATGATTCTCTGGATGTTTTGACTGTTAGTTTGACACTGTTGCTATTTTTAGGTCAACATTCACTGCAAATTATTTGTCACATCTGAGGATCCGGGTCCTGCACACAAATCATGCACCTACAGAGACAACAGGTGAGTGTTAACACAATTCAGTTTTGATCCCAGGACTCTCTCTTCAGCTGTTTCCAGTTAAATTAAACTGGGTGTATGTTATACATTTATGATGACAGATGGAAAGCCCTCATTGGTGATGACTCCATATGTGACTGCTGTGATTCACAGTGTGTGACCTCTAAACTCAGAAGGGCCATGATGGAAGGTGTGTGTTTCCTGGCTATTTATTTCTTATTTAATAAGAAAACATCATTGCACACACTCAGGTATACTCAGATATATTGGATAGTTGTGGTTGTACAAGTGTCATATCTCTATCTGAAAATTCTCTTGGCCCAGTTGTTCAATGAAACATAATCTGGATCAGATTCATATGGATTTGGAAATTCCATGTTTTGGTTTGTAGGATTAGATAATCCATCTTTCCTCTGTGCCAGTTTTTCTAAACAACACTGGATGGATCATCCTAATCCAGATAACGGGCCTGTTTCATGAAACCAGTTTAACAATTACTTTTATATTAGGAACTATGATGAACTTCATGAATATTGAACAGTATCAACTGAAATGAGTCAAACTCAATAATCTTGGCATATTTGCCCCAGTGCTCCATATCTGCAGGCTACTCACTATGCAAACAAAAGTATGATAAACAGCTTGGGGTCATTTTCAATCTAATCATCTTACTTCTGATTAGACTGACTCAAATTCTGTCTATGAAAGCGGCCATATATTATTTTGTGATCATTAAAAAAAATAGCAACAACTCTGCTTTTTTCAAGGCTCTGCCAGCAGTGGGTCGTTGTTGGTTTCTGATCAACCGTTTGCAGCAGAAGATGGTTTTCTACCAGTCACTATGACCAGAGAAGGCGAGACCACAATAGATCGTTACACCATTGAAAACCTGTGGGAAAGTTCGGATGTAGTGAAGTATGATGATGATGATGATGATGATGATGATGAAGAAGACGAACAAGAGTACACGGATGAAGAAGAGGAGGAAAGTGGGGTTATCCTTGGAGTGAAAAGAGAACCTGATTTAGAGGAGTCAGGTTTTACGAAGTGGCTCAAAGAGTCCGGAGTGAAGGATTTGAACCAGACTGAGGAGGACGGGTCAGGCTCTGTCATACAGGAGGAGCATGAGGAGGTGGAGGGATTTGCAGGAGAAGAAGAGGAGATGAGTTTGAATCAGAAAGAGGCTGAAGTGTTGCGTCATCAGGTGCAGATGAAGAAGATGATGCCAACAGACGTCGACCCACAGGGAGAGTCGCGGCCGCTGATCTCTGAAAGTGAAGAAGACAACAGCAAACATACAGGTGGAGGTGAAGAGCATGATGGGACGGTCATGTCTGAGGTGGAGAGTGACGGTAGAGAGATGACCTGGTATTTCACATGGTAGCATTAATTAATCGTTCTGCTCAGATAACCACCTCTCCATAACACAAGTATATTATGATTGTTTCAATAAAAAAAACATGAAAATGCATTTTTTTCTTTTGTCATAATTTACAGCCAGATTAAGTGTACATACTACCAGCCAGAGAGCCCACAGAGCAGGGTTAAATAATCAGAAAAAAAGACAATTTCAGAGAGAAACTCCCAAATTTACCAGATAAAAACTTGAATAATCTCTGACATTATAAAGTCAGACACAGACACACAAAAAAAATCTTGATTGCCATGTATTATACCTTTAGTGGATGACATTTCTTGTGTGTTTGTATCATACAGATTTAAAGTTCAGAAGTAAAAATGCATCAGTGAATATCAGACTAACAGGAACATTTGGGATGCTACTCAGTTACTGTGACAATCTGATATGTCCATAAATCTTTATTTTTTTCCATTATAAATGATTTATTTCATTACAGTGTCTGAAACCAGTTTGAAATATATTATAGTTCAACACAGAAATCTCCCACTGTTTGAGCAATAACTGAGGAAACACAACGCCTCCATTATCAGTAACTAAAAGCAGCAGAAAATAGTGACTCTAGTATTGCTTTACATATCTGCTCATTGGTTCTGTGACATTAACTGTCACGCAGCTTTGAATCATGAAAAAAAAAAGATGTGGGATTTTGAAAAAACAGACATTTAGAAACAATTAAGAGCTATACAAATAAGCTTGATTTAAATGATTTCAGATGTAACACAACGTTGCAAACAAGACATTCTGTCGACCCTCTTCTACACACGAGAACAGGAAAAATAACTTAGGATAATTATTATATTTTTAACAAATATAATTAGTGTGGAAACTCTTTTGGAGAAAATATGGACCAGAATGCTGTTTTACAGATCCATCAGTGAAAATGTTAAATATATTGCTATATTTACAGATGAGCACCCAAAAGTCCCAAAACCTCTGATTCAGCAGGACACAAGTGGTACAATCAATGTTGGACACTAGAGGGCGTTATATTCCCATCTCTGACAACGGTAAAGCTCAGACGACACTCTGGCCAAAGCAAAAATGCTGCATTCACTCGAAACAAAAGTTCAAAATGAGTACTTGAGAAAATTAAGACCCACACCATTAACATTAAAGTAAAAGGATTTAAAACCCTTTTTTTTTTTTTTTTTTTTTTTTTTTTTTTTTAACGTAATCTTTGAAATTAACATCTCATCTATCCAAACTGAGTTTCTTGTCTTCTTGTGTCTCACACAACTTGCAACAAATTCAGTGTGATTGTTAAGTCCTTCCCAGGTCTCCTTCAGTCTTTACAATCATGTCGATGGCGTCCCTCCTACTTCAACAGTACCTGCTGTGCCATTTGCTTTTTCCGCAGCATCTGAGGTGTGACAGTTTGGGCAGAGTTAGTTTAATGCAGTACAGAGGACTTGTACAGTAACAGCACGGTGGGTTTGGTAGTCCATCATTCTGAGTGGACTGCTATGACATTTCTCATAAAATTAACAGTAACCTCTTGATCTTATTTTTCGGATATTATGGTTTCTGACATACTTTGTGTTATTTATTTGCTGTTTAAGATTACTGTTTTGGTGTTTTTGCCAGAGATCGACAGGAAAGGAGGAAAAAAGTGTTGGCTCAGTCAGACTCACAGGGGTAGAATGTAGTTAAGTACATATTCTTAGGTACTTTACTTGAGTATTTACATTAAAATGTAACTTTATACTTCCACTACATTACATTTTGAGGTAAATGCTGTACTTTTTTATTCCCATACATTTTTCTGTCAGCCTTAGTTACTTTCAGGTCAAGATTACATGACATGTTAGGTTTTATTTTCTTCTTAATAAATTCTGAAATCTGTTCTACTTGGCCAATAGTAAAAGTAGAGAAAAGTAGAGCCAACACATCTGAAAGGCCCCCTGGTGGCTGTCTGCTGTATAACTCAAACCCCATCCTGTCCATGTAAGCGAATGGTACACAGGCCAAACCAGAAGCCTTAATAACTTTTTCTGTCAAAATTATTTCTGTCATTTTGGAAAGTTCTCATAAAGCGCTCAAGTGTTGCCTTTTCTGATTACATGAAGCCTCAGATGTATTTTTTTTTTTAAAACAAGATTCCTCATTCCATGACATGATAATTTTGTCATTGTTTAGATCATCTCTGACTTATCTCTGAATTACAATTTGGGAGCTGACGTAAACTGTTTTTCTGACTTGGCTATCCCTAATTATGGTCAAAGTGATGTGACGTGGAAGTTTTGCCTCTGTCATTTTGAGCCCTTTAGCATGCTGACATTAGTATTTAGCGCTCAGCATTTTTGAATGCTGTAGATACATTTAGGCCTGTTTATAATATCCAGTCAAACTCTGATTAGAATTATTTAGAGTGAATAATCTTTCTTACCCTTGATGCTGTCTTGCTGGGCATCCTGTCCTGCAGTGTGCTCCGGCCCTTCACTGGTCTCAATCTCTTTGCCCTTCGTTTTGGGTTTCTTTGCAACAGGTGGCGGCACCTTGATTCCCTTCGTGGCCGGCTCTGCTTCACTCACCACCTTCTTCTCCAGCGCCGGCCTGGTCTCAATCACCACCTTCTTGTTGCTTTTGGAGAAGATAAAGCTTGCTGTGCTGGATGGGGACTTATGGAGGTCTAGTGGTGATGTTGGGGAGTGCAGACTGAGGCGAGATACGGGGCTTTCTTTGGATCTGGCTGCTGTCCTCAGGCGGATGGCCTCCTGCAGGTTCATTGAAGGAGAGGCCGTCATGGCAGGAGGAGACTTTTTGGTCGGGGAGATGGCTGTGGATGAAGAGACGGACGGCAGTAAAATGGACTGGGACTTGGGCAGAGCTGGCTGCACAATAACTGTTGCAGGTGGAGAGGTGGCAGGTGGAGAAACGGAAGTTGGAGAGGTGGGTGTAGGAGACAGGATGATCAGAGACCTTCTGATGGGCTTCTGGGGAGCTTCAGCACTGGCAGATGATGTCGGGACTGGCTCAGTGGGCTCCTGCTTCCTCATCGAGATCTCAGCCTCTGGTTGCTCAGGAGATCTGGGAGGCTCTGGGCTGCTACTGACTGACCGCAGCTTAACCATCTGCAGGAGGGAGGGGGTGACAACAGGAGTGGGTTCCTCCTTCACAAAAGGGGCGGGGGTTGGCTCTGAGGTTTGTGTTTCTGTGCTGGCAGGACTAGGCTCCTCCTTAATAACAGCAGCAACTCCCTGCACAGGTAGAGCGGGAGGCAAAGGGATGTTTGCAGCTGGAGAAGGAGCCGGTTCTTGTACCTTTTCTGGAGAAGGAGTCTGTTCTTCAGCCTGTTCAGCAGAAGTCAGAATAGAGACTTCAGATGGTGGAGAAGGGGACACCTCCTGGGTGGCTGGAGCATCAGTGTTTGGGGGTACAACATCAGGCTGTACAGGAGGCGGAGGGGGAATACTCTGAGGGGGAGCGAGAAAAGCATCCAATGAAACTGGGTTCACTTCTTGAGAAAGATCAATCTCTTGCTCTGAATTCTGGGGTTGTGAAGTTAGGGGAGGTGGAGGTGGAATACTTTGTGGTGGAGTGAGCTTGCCAAAAGATAATGTCTCTTCGAGGGCGCTCTCTTGAGAAGATAGAGGAGAAACCTCTTCAGTGGACAGAGTGGAGGCCTCGATAACTGGTGGAGAAGAAACCACAGCAACCGTTGTGACGGAGACGTCTTGAACAAGTGGTGGAGGGGTTTCTTGGACTGGAGGGGGGGACTCTTTAGGTGGTGGAGGTGAAGAAGCCTCTGTAGGTTGTGCTGGAGGAGAAACCTCTTTAGGTTCTGGAAGCAGCACAACTTCTATAGGTGGTGGTGGAGGAGAGACTTCTTTCAGTGGTGGAGGCGATAAAACTGTTACTGGTGGTGGTGGTGGTGGAGAAACTTCTGTAGGTGGAGGAGGGGTAACCTCTTCAATTGTTGGTGGTAATATGACTGTTACAGGTGGTGGTGGTGGTGGAGAAACTTCTGTAGGTGGAGGAGGGGTAACCTCTTCAATTGTTGGTGGTAATATGACTGTTACAGGTGCTGGTGGTGGTGGAGGAGATACTACTGTCGGTGGAGGAGGAGAAACCTCTTTAATTGTTGGTGGTAATGTGACTGTTGCAGGTGGTGGTGGTGGAGGAGATACTACTGTCGGTGGAGGAGGAGAAACCTCTTTAATTGTTGGTGGTAATGTGACTGTTACAGGTGGTGGTGGTGGTGGTGGAGATACTACTGTCAGTGGAGGAGGAGAAACCTCTTTAATTGTTGGTGGTAATGTGACTGTTGCAGGTGGTGGTGGTGGAGGAGATATTACTGTCGGTGGAGGAGGAGAAACCTCTTTAATTGTTGGTGGTAATGTGACTGTTGCAGGTGGTGGTGGTGGAGGAGAGACTTCCTTTAGTGGTGGTAGAGGAGTGAACTTTTTCGTTGGAGGGGAGGGGGAGACCAATTTAACTGGAGGAGGTGGAGCCGTATAAGATGGAGGAGGTGGGATATTCAGGGGTTGGAGGACAATCCCCTGGGACGTAGTGGTTTTCTGTGGCTCGGCCTCTGCGGCCACCTTAACCGGTACCTGGACCGGTGCGACTGCCCCACCTTCACCAAACATGGGTGGAGGCGGGAGAGGGAAGTCAATCTCATCACTCATCACTGGTGCGATTGGTGGAGGTGGTGGTGGCCAGGACGACTCCGGGGATACGACAACTGTCTGTTTGGCGTGGGGATGGGGAGGGTGGTGCCCCGGAGGAGGAGAGGGGGACGGAGGGATGCGTGCTAATGAAATGGCCGGTAGTGTGTCCGTGCTTGTCTTTTTGGATTCTTCTGCTTTGGCTGCTGCCAGCCGTTCTTCTCGTTTCTCTGCGGCTTTCACTAACATTCCAGCTATCAAGTCATTTACTCGTACTTTCTCAACTTTTTCTGTCTCATTGCTTTTTTCTTTCAAATCAACGTTCTGCTCTGCCAGTCTGTCATTCTGAATCTCTGCACTCAAAATCCCACTTTCTTGAACTTTCGTTGTCTCCAGCACGTGCACGGATCCATTAGCCGGATTCTTGAGTTTTCTCTCTACCACCAAGCTCTTCACGGAGCCATCTGTCGATGCACAGGGAGACTGCCTCTGCTGTCTCCTGTCTTTTGGATTCTTTCTGATGATTGCTTCGAGGTTATCGGGCACCGGGGGTCCCAGCAGCAGCTCAACACTACGCCTGCTGTGAGCCCACACCTCTGGAGGAGGGGGTGGAGGTGCATGGACTTTAGGTGGCAGAGGGATGTTGAAGAGCTCTCTCAGGGCCCGTACAGAAGGGCTGACGGTGTCGACTGTGGTGTCAGGTTTGACGCTCTCTGGCTGCGGGAGAGGGGGTGCCGTCGAAGCTGAAGAGCTGGACCCAGGAAACAGCCTCTGAAGCTTTGCTAAGATGCCTCTCTTGTGCCTTGGAGAGGCACTGTGAGGTGTGCCATCCTGGCTGGAGTAGCCACTGGACGGGGAGATCACTTTGGTTGGGTTATCCTGAGGAGGTTTCTGCTTCTCTTGCGAAGCATCAACCTCAACCTTTGCAGCTTCCTCTGCTTTCTGTACCTGCCGCTGCGACCTGATGGGACTGAATGACACAGAAACTGGAGATTCGTCCAGAGAACTGGTGTCAGCATGGTACCCGGGGCTGTCTATGGCTTTGGAGGGTACAGGAGAAGATTTGTTTCTCTCATTTTCCGCACCAGCAGCTGCGATGTTATGAAGAGAGGACTCCTTTGAGTTGATTCTCACCTCTGCCAGATCACGTGACCGGCGCTTCATCTTATTGTGAAGGGAATAGGAGCGGCTCGGAGGTGGAGGAGCCCTCTTGGGCTTCATGACAGAGAGGCTGCGTGCAAACTGCCCGTCTTTCTTCACCTCGTCTACTTTGGCAAGGAGCTTCCCGTTGGAGGTGTATTTAAAACCCTTGCTGTTGGAGGAGACACTGATTTTGTCCTCTGTAGCAGATGCATTTCCGTCCTCCTGTATCTTCTGTTTGGGGGTGCTGCTCCTGGAGATGGTAGAGGAGTCAGACACCAACGTCTCTGAGGACTCTGAGTTGCTCCAACCGGAGCTGTCTGACATATTGGGAGGATTTCGGGAGGCGGAGGTGACGGTTGAGGCCCTGGAGGAAGCCCGGGAGGGGGCCGGGCTGGACAGCACCAGGCTGCTCTTGCTGACGGTGCGCACACTGTTGCGGCTCCGACCGCGGCTGATTTCCACCACATCGATGGAGGGCGGCAACACTGCATTTGGAATGATCTTGGACATGTAGGCGGCCTGGGGGGACATGGACATGACGGGACTTGGCGGTTCCTGCTGGAGGCTGTTTGCAGTGGTCATCCAGGGAACGGCCAGTGAATGAGGCCTCTGCCCATCGGACATTTCGGGGCCCAGGCGGTGCAGCAGGGCCAGGTCGTCCTTATGAATGGCAGCGAGTTTGTCCAGTTGTTCTTTGTTGAGGGGATGGACTTCGTTTGTCTCCCGAAGGATGCTGCTGGCTCCCGGCTGCGGCCCGTCACTGGTTGGGCTGAGGTCACTCTCACCATTGTAGAGCTGCTCCTCATCCAACCTCTGAGGCTGAGTCCAACCTGTCCTGTCCAGGCCTGAAACAGGACGGCAGAAGTTCACAATCATCAAAAATGGATGTTCATATAATAAAAAATATGTGTTTGTAACACTATTGACTATTATTACTTTGATGTTCATTTCCTTTATTAATAGTGATTTAAGTATTACTGAAGTTTGTTACTGAAAATTGTTGCTGTTGTTTTAATATTTTATATGCAGATTTTTTTTTAATTGTTTATTTTTCCTTTTTTTCTTTTATTGTTGTCGAAATGTTTTGTAGGTGTTGCATTTAAATGACGAGCTACTTACCCAGTTCTCGTTGAACGTGCTGTGGAATACCGCCAACAGTCTTCCTGTGTCTTCTCCTCCTTGTCTTCTCTGACTTTTTCCCAGAATTCAACGGCCTGAAAGTCGATCCTGGGCAGACAAGAGGAAAAAATAGAGAGATTAACATCTATTACTCTTTAAAATGTTGAGTTTACAGAAATACAGCTCTCCCATTAATGCAGTGAGATCTGCATACATGTTTGATTTGTAATTTAACATGTATGCTTCCCAATTATTATTTTTAATTTATCTATATTAATTTCAGATGTAACAAAAATTCAAAACATAAAACACATAAAATGAAAAATACCCAAACAATGAAAGAGCTAATTAACTTCGACCCACAACATATTTGTACATTTCATTGTTAATTCTTATAATTTTCCATTGCTTCAAAAATCATGCTTCTATACAATTATCAAAATATATTCACCTTATATATTTATTTATTTATATTTCTCATCAACCATGTATAAATCAATCAATTTCACACTATATACACATCAAACTACATCAAATTTAATCATATAATTTAAAAGGCAGATTCCCAGAACGCTGTGACCGTTCCATATTATCCTAACCAAAGACTAAAAAGGCATATTATAGTATTTGAAGCCTGGGTGGTAGTTACCTTGCCGGGTGAGTCCAGAGCGAGAAGACCTCGTTGACACGGATGATTGCACAGAGGCGACAGAAGTTGTGTCAGCGATGGTGCTGTCTGTCACAAAGCCTCCACCTTCCCCGTCTGTGTGGACCGACATTGTGGACTGGCAGAAGGAGGGACAATTAATTAAAAAAAATAAATAAATAAATAAAAGGAAAAAAATCTAAATATAACAAATAGCAGCAAATCTTGGCACTTACAATTGTGCTTTCATTGTCCTGGAACTCCACTCCGTTATTGGTTTCTGCAAGGAGAGAAACATTTAACTGCAGATTAATAACGGCATTTCATCCAGCAGAGTGGATATCCTCTGGTGCAAACCCTCTTGAGCAATATCCAGACAGTTGTCAACATGCTGGCATCGCACACCTCTAATTCAGAGCACAGATGTACGACAGTATAACTACAGTGCTTTGTACCTTCCTGCTGCATCATTTTCAGCCCCTCCAGGGCCTCAGTGTGAAGGTTCTCCAGGTATTTAGGCCTGCTGGCCTCGATGAACACGTTCTCCTGGAACATCGGGGGCGCCTCGGTCTTTTCATCGTCATCTCGCTTCAGGACAGCTTGAAGTAGAGAGAGAGAGGGGAGAGGGGATCAGTCTGGATCAACCCAAAGCTCTGTGTTACTGTAACAGTAGATGAGGGGGCCATATGGACGGGATGAGAGCATTCAGGGGTCTGCCACGGACGTTTAAGCACAAGGACAGTAAATATGTTTGAGGGTTAATTACACGAGAGTCAACGATTTAAACAATTAGGCTGAACTTGTTCCTTCCACTCACGCAGGATTAAACCCCAGCGACTGTCAGTGACTTTTAAGAACGGATTAACACATCAAAAAATCTACTGTCAGAAACTTGTGCTCAGTATTTAGCATCATGAGTATAATATTATCTTTTTATCTTTAGACACTAATAAGGACACAGATTAAATTGTTTTTATAAATTGATGTTTCATTAACTAATTACAAATAACTAAAATACCTTGTCATTAACAATGAATGCCGTTAGGACCACTAGATTTATTTATTTAAATCATCGTCACTGTTTTGGAATTTAAAGATCACAGTTATTAACATTTTTAATTTCTCATGGACTTTGGAAACACATTCACTGAATTAAAAACAAAACACATGTTAACAATGCTTAAATATGTAAGATCAAAGACAAATAACATCAAACAGAATATATATATATATACACCATGCACCATGATCATGAATGGCTTTTCATGAAAATTAAAGAAATTATGCAAAAATGATCATTCCAACCAATATCACGAGTCAGATGAATTAATCATCATTCATTCATCAATCGTCATTTTAATCACAATAAGATATGTATGTATTTATACATTCTACATTAAACTACTAAACACAAATTCAACATTTAGGTAAAACATATTACAGTCAGTAAGTCCAATGGGTAAGTTACATCTCTTTCATTAAAGTATATTCACTCAAATCCCTACATTCCATCTATATCCCTTATGTCTTGATATTTATCTGTCTTATATAATGTTGCCTTGGTCATAAAAGCCATAAAAAAAAGAACTTAAAACACTGAATTGATTATTGCACAAATGTAATGAAAAAGCTTGACAAAACCAGGATAAATTACATTCCACTCGTTTTACATTTGCTGTGCAGCTGGCATGTGAGTGAACTCCAGGCTCCAGGACACAGTCTGGGATCAATGGGCTACAACCTGCTAAGACACTTTTATGTAATGGTGACAGCTGCTCCACATTTAGCCACCTACTGTACTCTACTGTACGCACTGACACTGTGACTCCATGCTGGAATTAGCCTCGGCAGCCGTGAGCTCAGGGATTGCTGCTAATTGTTCCCACTGTCTCTTTTGTAACAGCATTAGGGCTGTTTGTGATCAGCAATTATCTATAAATATGCACAATTGAAAAACCCTTTTTAATTTTCCATCAAATTTAAGTAAGCAAGCGACTAATAATCACAGTGTACCATGTAACAGGAGAGTAAACATGACCTGACAGTAGTTTTTATGGTCCACAATGACAGTAATGACCACACTTTAATAACTTTACTAAGCCAGTTGATTCAGCTCGTCCTGGTCAAACTTAAATAGCCTATAAAAAAATCAGCGCAGGATTCTTTTACCACTCACCTTTCCTCTTGAAGAGAGTTGGAAAGCAGTTGAAAGTTGCACTGGAGTTATTAGTCAGGAGCACTACCATGGTTTCTCAAAGAGTAATCCAAAAGAAAACAAAACTACAGTCCAAGAAAGGAATCTAAAGGTGCAGTCTGTGAGTTTTAGAAAAGAAACATCCTGGAAAGAAGACAGCAGGATGATGGTGCAGTGCCGCTTGTTTTTGATGAAGTTGTTGTTCAGGTCCATGTGGAGCGCTGAAGGTCCCTACAGCCAATCAGAGCTCAGACACTAATCCTCAGCTGCCTAATTCCTGCAGTCCCTCTCTCTGCTGCATCCCCCCCCACCCGCTGCATCCCACTGTTGCTCCCCATCTGCAGGCCCGCTCGCCCCGGATTGGTCAGTCATGGGGGAGATCAAACTGACATCATGCATGTAAACACTGAGGGAAGAGAAAGCTGTTGTCGAGGATTTGAGGTGCGAGGGCGTCACATTTGAGCCACAGCTGTTAATAAATAACAGTGCTGCTTTGTTGGATTATATAATATTTGTACTATAAAATCCTACAAACACAGCACTTTTTTTTTACTTTCTTAGACTTTATTTTGAGACTTTGTTTTGCCACAAGGGGGAGTAAGTGAATTAGAGGAATGTATTCCTAAAACATGATTAAAAACATGTTTAAAAAGAGGCCTGCAGCTCCACAGCACATGGCCACACATGAAAAATGTTCCCTATTGCTGTTCCCAGCAGCACTGCATTAGATTTGTTTCTGTGCAGCACGAATACAAGGAATAACAGAAGAGCTTAATTATTTGATTATAATAGAATTTTATGCTCTGGAGAATATTAAATGCACCTTTTCATTTGTTTTTGAGTCAAAGCTCTGCTGGTAAAACTGTTTTTTTTCATCCTTTCTGTTTGTTATTTATTTGGGACACCTCAAACTAACAAGCTAAAGGGGTTTGTTCACTTCCTGGTGCGCTGAGCAGACTTGACATGGAATGTATGCCATCTGAACAAATGGAAAACATTCCCATGGTCGGGATCCTAACGAGTGACTCAAGACAAAAGCAGTTTACAAAGAAAAGAAAAGAAATTAACTGCATGTGTTACCAGTACATAGTAACAAGTAGAGAGAGATCTCTATCTGAACAGCCTTAGTACCCTACAGAGTCAATAAAAACTGAGCTAACCGCCTTAATTTCTCTGCATTTTTGCATAATTTAGTCATAATATGTGGTCTGATGTTTATCTTCCACCTGCAAAATCATAATAATGGACTACAGCTGTGTGAAAAAGAAATGTGTGTTTCTATTTCAGGCAGTTTCAAGTTGAACCCTTGGCTTCATTAACTATTTTAAGTTACTTGACAGCAGCGACTTCAACTAAATGATCACATCAGGAAATTTAGACCCACATAAAACATGTAAATTATATGAATATTTAAGTAATGTCTTTCTTGGATGACTCTCTTCAGTTCATATCACAGAATCTCATGTTTGGGGGCCAAGTCTGGTTCTATGAGGTATTCATCAGTAGTCAGTGACATTACATCACCAACACTGAGCCGAAGTTTGGCTCTTTAGAAAGGCTGATTTTACCTGTGGGAGACCACATCCATAGTTATACAGTCTGTGGTTTTTTTTGTTTTGTTCTTTTGATGGAGATACGGACCAATAATTATTTTTATATAATTATTCTTTACATTTAGGTGCATTGTTTACTCCATGAGTAATGGCTTTTTAGGTCCAGGGTCAAAACATGATAGCAGGTCATATATAATCATAGTGGATATTTTTCATGTGTTTTTTGCACAGAAAAGATACAACTAACTCAGGATATCTGATGTGTATTTGCCTTTTTTATGTAATTATTGCATATGTCCAAATATTATTCCATCTTTTAATTTCTCATGCTGAGATTATTATTATCAAACATACAAATCCAGAAAGTAATAACTTGACAGTTATTAGTTAACACAGAGTATATGTGTCTATTGCAGTTATTCTGATGATGATTTCAGGAATAAATTGTGCATTAATGTGCTGTATGTCATTCTAAAGGCCACACTTCCTTTTTCCTGGCACTGTATATACGTAAACAGAGTTGATTTGTAGGTAAAGTCAGTTGAGGACAACACCTATCTGGTTCCCTGATAGCCAGAGGCCTGGAGTGATGGGTGGGGCACGGCCGCACATTAATGTCAGCTTCACATTATAACTGCCTCTGTGATCACATTGTAATTGTGTCCAAATTAATCACTGGCATACTAAACACACCATCTGTCAGTGGAGCTGACGTATTAACGGGCCGGTGGTGATTATATATGAACCCAGAACGGATGTTTACATCTGGGATTTGGATAAACACACTAAATCTAATGGATGTGACACTGCGAGACCAGCTCATTCATGTCTCGACTGAGGAAAAACAATGAGTAAAAAAAAAAAAAAAAAGGAAATCAGCTCCAGGGGGAATTATGATTATTCTTTATGACATGTAACTAATGGTGGATTTGAATTTGACCATTTAAATGAGCTAACATCTGTTGGCAAGCTTGTTTTTAGTAAAATATGGATTTTCTGGCAGTAAACAGGCAGACGGGTTCAGGAGACATGTTGCGTCATCAACTACTGTAAACAAATTACAACCTGGTGGCAGCGAGAGTGTTTACGGTTTGACACCATGGCAATACCTTGTATATTTCAGCTGTTGCTGCTCATTATCATTTTATCAAATGTATTTTGGTCTAATTAATTAGCATTTTTTATTTTAAAAATTTAATATTTACGTTTAGTTTTTTAATAGGTTAGGCTACATAAGAACAAAGTGGATCCTATTTTTAATCAAATGTATTCTTTTTCATGTATATTTTGATTTGAATATCTATATATTATTATCTAAACGACAAATTATGTATCTTTATTTTATTCCATAAATGTATTTTTTCCAGTTATATTATATTTAAAGTTCAAGAAATATTTTTTTTAAAAGCCAAATAATGTCTTAAATAATCATGAAATCAAAATATACAACAAAATAATCTTGATTTTGATTTTTTTTTCTATAACAGTGCAGCCTCAGAAAAAAATGGGAGTATACTCATAACTTGGATTAAAACCTCTTCATAACAGATACTAGAGCATAAATGAATGAAGCACCAATGAACTTTATCCAGAATAGATATTTAGTTTGGTGAAGTATCTGAAGTATTATGTAATCCCCTACTAAAGCTATTAAATCAGCAGAGTTTCAGGGACAGCAGAGGCAGAGAGTTGCTGGCTTCGGTGGTTAAAATTCACTATAAACAGCAACAGCCTCATGCCGCGGCTCAAACAAACGTAGGCATGAACACAAACTCCCTCTGATGTGATGCGACTCCAACTAGAACCGCTTCATGGGAATCAAACACATGCAAATACCCCACACACACCTAGCGTCCCTGCCCTAACTTGCCCCTCGCTCTTGTTTTGCACCGCCAGGCAGACAGCCATGCAGAGACATTCTCTCCAGCTCTGAGGGTGCTGTCTGCCAGGTGCTTAAGCCTCCATAATCAGCCCAAACCCAAGTGAACGCGCTGTGATGACAGTGGGAAAAGGGCTGCAGGCTCGCTGCGTCTCTGAGAGCCAGTATGCACAGTCTCGATACACCAACTGGACACATCCTGGTCAAAGTTTCTGTGCTCCATTGACTGTTTTCACGCTCTTGGTTTTCAATGAATTAAATATAAACATCTCAGCTGAAAGAAAGGAAGGATGAAGCGGGGTGTGACAAGGACAACAATCCAGGTAACTGATACACCTGCATCATCTGGCACGCAGGGTTACACTCTAATTCATGGTCAGACTACACAGTCTGCACGCCAGCAAACCAGCATAGAGCACATACCTCCAGAAATACACTCTGTAGGCACACAAACACACACTATCACTGTTACTTTGCAGGTGGCCACTTTTTCTACCATACAGATCGCATTTGTTTGCAAGCTGAACTTTCAAACAGCTTCATCTATCTCTTCACAGTTTTTAAATGTCCTTAGTAGTCTGGGCCACAAGAAACAAATCAAATCCCTTTAAAAACTGTAGAGAAGAATGTAAAATATTCAGGCCTGCTAGTGCCTGTTTAATGTAAGCAGAATGTTAATACAGGCTTCTTCTATAAAATGAACTATAATATTCATATTTTCATGAGTTTATAATCACCTAATTTTGCATCTTCAGAATAGGTTAAATGTCTGATCACCCCTACAATGCCTCTGGTACTAAAATATCAAGTTGTGCTGATGTTCACTGGGCAGGTCTGTGTATTACATACACACAGGCTTATCACAGCCCGGTCCCTGAACGCATCCTGAAAGGACAGAGTGTACCAATTCTGTTTTCTACCACTACTGAGGTAAAACCAACAAAGTTATCTTCGCCAATAGTAAAGTGGATTTCTATCCTTTACAGTGTGCCAGTTGCTTCTTTGACTAAAGAAGTCATGACTGGTGACTCACAAAACTTTCCAAGCACATATTTGTCAGCGTCTCTGCAGACTTGCCACAGTATGTTGGCAAACATTTTCCTTCCGTGACAATAGCCTGTACAGTCTGAGCAAGCCACAGTAACATATCTGCACACGCTGACAACGAAACAATGAATGATTTCATAAATAATAACTGTTGCTTTTGGCTGTCCTGCTTTAGTAACACTGACACCAAACGTTAGAGGATTGCAAAGAATAAAAGGAACTTGATGAAATGAAACTGGAGAGTATGATTTAGTTAGGACTAGAGGGCAAACTGGCACTTGGTAAACTTTCTAACCATTCAAGTGACCTAAATATGATCTCCTCTGCAATACAGACCTGGTAACTCTCCACTTATTGAAATAAAATCCTAGTAAATTCCCATAATCCCTGTATTTATAAATCAGCATTTGTGCGACTGTTTACTCAACAGATAGTCGAGTCCTCATGTACAGAAATTCCCACGACGTCAGCATCAGCTTGATTCTCAGTTCTGTGCAGAGTCTGAACTTGTGTTGAGTCAGCTCAAATTTCAGGTATATTATATACAAAGTGACAAAAAGCACCTGAGAGAAATTACCCCCATCCTCGCTCCACTTGGATGTTGTAATTCACAAAAGCATGTGACAGAATCAACAAGTCCTTTTCACATAAAAGCATAAAAACACCTCCCTGAAGTGACAGTGTATAAAACGGCGGGCTGGCTGATTACTTCCCATGATAATGGCAAGAAAGTGAAACTCTATCACATGTCAGTTTTCCCAAACCTGTTCTCCTGCCCTTCATTGTTATTGTGTCATCATTGTGACACATGTACAAAAACTTTGAGCACACAAAACTAGTGCTGTAATTAATGTTAAAGGTACCATTTCTAACTGCAATATCATGAACAGGTTGGTTGAAAAGTGTGTCAGGCTTCTGTTTGTGTTTTTTTGTAGGGTTCTTCAAAGTTAATGTTTGAGTTTTCATTTCTCGTTATCCTGTTCAAAACTGAAACATACAAAGTCCTGTGTAGCTAAATCCTTAGTAGCTACTGCTCGTTTGGACAAGCTGACATAAAGAATCATGGTGATATCAGTATGTGTTTTTAAAAAAAATCTTTGTTCTTCACATAAACATCATGAGGCGGATGTTGGAGATTTGACATTACATTGACTCTGTAATCTTCAAATATGTGCATTATTTTTCCACATAGACAAGCCAAGCACAAAGCATATATCTAGCTTTAGGTGTAACAGGACAGGGTTACGTTGGCCGAGGTTCTGACATTACTGAGCTTGCTCAACTGTTACTGGTGCAAAGAGTGAAATGGGTTGAAAGTCGAAGAGTGAACTGTGTTTGTTCTACAGGGATCTAAATGAGGATGCCTCCTTGTTTTCTTTCACTTCCCTAAACACACAAAGTGTTGCAAGTTTCCCATCAGTACTTACCCCAAAAGCTAAAAACATGAAGCCATCTTTTCCTTTTCCTTCATGCAATAATACAATCTGCTTTATGAAATTTAGCACATTTCAGACAAAAACTAACCTTGTGATGAACCCATACAAGCTACAAATCTTTCATACAACCTTATCAAAACCGATGTGGCTATGGTTTATCAGCAGCTTTAACTAACAGGCCTTCACACCACATGAAAAACTGGCAGAAAACACTGCAAAGCAACAGTTAAATTCACTTAGGATTAACAATCTCTCCTAAATTAAGCAGCAGCTATGACAGAATCCTCAACAAGAAGTCAAATAAAATGACGCATGTGATGGGTCAACTGGCATGTGTGCCAAACACACACAAAGGGCTCCCTCTTCCCTCAGAGGAATATGTTTATAAAGCTCAGGAATGTGAGGAATCTCTGAGGGAGTGTTTCGAGTGAACAGGTGACCTTCAGAGAGTACCGTGTTAGGACTGTATGACCTCATCAGTCTTCCCTTCACCTTATTTCCATTTACCCAAACCGAGGGCATTCCTCTTCAGAGCCAGTATGAAGCTGAGACCAGATCCGAGCAGCCTGGGTTGCACAACAGACGCCTGTCGTGTAGTTTTTACACAGGGTCGAGTAAACTGACAGCACGGCGGGGACATAAATCACTGTCAGACAGGTGTGCAAAGACAAACGTGAAGAGTGGAAAGAATTAGACAAATGGAAGTGATTTAACATGTGACGACAGATAATCTCTGCCTTTTGGCTCAGGATGAAACACTGTCCAGGTAATCAGAGAAGACAATGCAGAGTTAATGGGTTTATTGTGCTGAAGGGGCCACAAGGTCAGAGTTTATCGCTACAAAACCTGCTTCTGTGCAGTTTCCTCTGCGGTCAAACTCTATGGGCCTTGTTTACAAAAAATCCCACAAAAGAGCAAAGGGTAAAGTGGCCCCATACAGGGTTTGGATGCTCATTGGAGCAGGAGATAGGGACTGACAGATATATCTGTTATCACCTGAAATTGATCGATATTGAGTCCATTATGTGCTCAAAACTTATTTTACACAGTATATAATGGAGAAAACTTTGCACAGCGTGATTTGAACATGGTGTTTGTGATTATTTTTTTATTCCGCTTATATCCTTTCTCTTTTAAATATTTGCAGATATTTTTTTGCAGATCAAGATCAGGTCTTTTGTTATTTTGTAAAAACTTAAAAATAAAGGAAGATAATGTTATTTATTGTCTATGGCTCGGTTGTCAAACTGATTCATAAAAGGGCTGATATGGCTGCAGGTTTTCATTCCAACCAAGCAGGAGGACACATGACTCGACTCATTTAATCAACTGTCTTCAATCAGTTGATTTGTAGTTTCAGATGTGCTTTTTCTTGGTCGGAAGAAAAAATTTGCAGCCACACCAAACTTTTATGAACCAGTTTGACACCCATGGTCTATGGTGATCTATAGGGAAAGTCATAAAAAAGTATTGATGTTTGATAACAACATGATGTCAGTTGTTTCATACATACAACTACATGTGATCCTCTATGGCACCAGTGTCTCTGTGAGCGGAGAACCAGAGTGGGTGGAGGGGTCAGGAAAAACAGAACCCCTTGTTCCTCCCTCACTGTAACGGTCCTGGCATGGCTTTTAATTAACTGGCGCTGTGCCTGCCATACCAGGCCCCGATGGGCAGGAGGCCCCTCTGGCATCAGGACAGATCATCATCAGGGGCTCAGCTGGAGGTATTCAATCCTCCGGGCGAGCGTGTAACAGTGCACCGTGTCCCGCTCCTGCAATAAACCACCTCTGGATGCATTTTGGGAATTGCTGGGCTCCTTCTCTAATCAGAGGAAGCGTCTGGCGAAACTTTGCTGTGGTTGTTGCCAGCACCAACAGTCTGCTTGCCACACACAACACGCTGATTGCTGACAGCTCAACAGCAGCACATGCTAAAAACGGCACGTAAATCACACTCAACGATCAACACTTCCAGCTATGCAGTTATATATTCCTGTAACCTCAGGGTCTATTACGCTAAGGCTCTAGATACATCAGCATCATTACAATGTTTAAATGTTGGTGGCCACTTCTTTCACTAGTTCTTCTCTCTTACATGTGCGTAAGAGAGGAATTCACGGCCTCTGTCTGATGTGGAAGGTAGCCTCTTAGCCGACCTTGGCAGAGGAGAAAAACCTTATCGGTTCTCCAAAGTTTACTTTCTCTTACAAAACTTTATAGCCTCACGCTGCTTTTGTAACTAACCACAAGTAGCACAATACAGTGCATAGATTGTGTAATGCAGTCTACATGCTCCAGTCAGTGCTGACGCGTTTGCTATGCATTCACCAAATCCACAGATGTGACTGAAAACATGTTTGTACATATTCATCTTCAGCTGTGTGTATGTTTGGACTGTGTGAATGGGTTTAAATCCCGTGGAAATCCCCCCCAACAGTCTTCCGGCTGAACTACAAGCTCTGGGCTTCCACATGGAGAAGACGTAGCAAAAGAAGCAGGCGGAGCTTTCTTCTTTTAAGCCAAGAGTGCACAAGCGCTGGCAGAAAAAAACACGAATAAAACAGCCTGAAAAACACTGAGTGTGCTTAATCTGTTTCTGCATAAGTCTTCTCAGGAGAACAAAGTTTTTCTGGTTCATGGTTTTGTATTTCAGGTCTGACTGCATCAAAGTGTGATTAAAGAGTGCGTTAAGGTAAAGTTGGTCACAACAGTTCACACTGTGAAAAAACAAACAGTGTTCACAGAGAAAAAAAAAAAGGACGGCTATAGTTCAGCATGCTGACATACGAGCGCACATGTGCAAGCTCCGACAAGATCCAAAGCTCTGGGAAAAGTGCGTTGCTGTTTCTTTTTTTCTTTTTTTTACTTTGTATGTGAGTTTGGTTTCATTAAAGCAGCCGCTCTGAGTTTTCAACTGATTATGAAAAGAGACAGCTTAATCAATAGTCCCATTGATTAAATAAATGGTTATTTTCTGTATTTCTGTGGTTTACTTTCTTTATGGTGAAGTGTGCCACCCAGATTCTCGTTGGTATGCCACTTTTTCTCCCTC
>JAOWBC010000248.1:15456028-15479356 GCA_028566105.1 Hypoplectrus providencianus | reverse complement strand
CTAAACCTGATGCGGTTTCCCAGCCCAGCCCCAGTCCTGCCGGAGCAGGCATGTGTTCCAACATGCTGTTTACTTATCCTTTACAAAAGACGCCCGGCTCTCACATTGGACGGGAGATATCGGCTCAAACACAGCAAACCTCAATGCAGTGTGTCAATACCTGCAGCACTGACTGATTACCTGACATTGACAGCGGTGTGTACACATCATCATGAAGTAAACTGGGACTGATAATAGTTTACACACTGTCATGAAATAAACTGAGGCTCTGTGAGCATATGTGGAAATGACACTTATAGATTATGTACTTTTGGCAGCTAGAAGTCCTGGAGTGGAGCTGGAGGACATCCATTCCAGATCTGGTCTTCTTTGCGCTTTTATGCCGGAAGGTCAATAGACTTAAAGCAAAGCAACGGACTAAACCTGCCTTGCCTAAAGCTAAACACAGCAGCAAAGCTTTACTGTGCAAATCCAAACCCGAATCCATGAATACAGCAGAGATAGCTATCTGACACTGGGCTCTACTGTACCTTTCCCTTACAAAGTGGCAAGTTAAAAGAATGAGGGAAAGCCAGTTCTTGTTATATTTGAAAACTACTTAAGCATGTACACACCCCCAACAGATACATGTCAAAGAGCAATTGCAAATAATTCTCTTGGTGTTTGTTTTAGGGATTTACTCCCAGAGAAGCACTCAGACTTTTAAATAATTCAAGATGATTGTCAACATTTCCATTATGTGACAAGCCTGAACATAATGTATTTTAAAACACTATCTGGTGCAAATTTAGAGTTGGACTGCCTGAAATAAAACTGGAGGGTACAGCAGCCTGAAACCTTATTGTAAACTTACAATACTGATTTTATTCTCAAGTTGTGATCACACTCAAGAACAATGTGGATTCAGATGCAGTGGCGGGGGACGAGGGAGGGTCTCCAGGAACTGTAAGTTTGACTGCAGTGAGTCACACAGGGAGGCTGACGGAGCAGACTCCAGTGCCTCATGGGGAAAGGCGAAGGAAAGAGGGAGCGGCAGTGATACAGGCCGCCACCTTTGTTTGAATTAGGACTGGCTCAGCTTAACCAGGAGGCCATTCACATCTATGTTTCACATGGCATGAGCAGGGTTAAGGTCACACAAGGCGGAAATAACAACTAAACAAGATTGATGTTTTTCTTTTTTTGTGGGATGTTTCGGATCTGTTCCAGTCTTCCAGCTGGGATCACCAGAATAGGCTCTGGAGTAACACCCAGTTTGGGCAATAACAGTTTCTAAACCACACTTGAAGTGACTCTCTAACTAAGTGGCAAGTGTTGAGCAGTGTAAAAACTGGTGTTACTGTGGGGCACCTGCAGGCATCAATCAGGGCGTTGGCTGTCTTCTCCAGGCGTAATCAAACAAAGAAGAGCACTCAGGAGCAGACTTAAGCAACCATGTCTGGGCCCCGCTCAGTCGTGCTCCAACACCCAACGTACAAGAAGTGTCCCGTCATCCAGGCACAAACTGGAAACACTCAATTCCCCCGCTGGAGGAGGTTAGAAGGTTTTATTACGATAGCTTTGTGTGAGTCATCAGCCATCAATGAAAGATTTTGCATTTTGAGGGAAGTAATTCTGCGTTGGCACAGAGGATTACAAGAGATCATGACAATTTCATTATAACGACAAACTTCAGGGTGGCCGCAAGTTTCCTATAGTTCCCATACCAACATATAAGCAGAAACAAACAGTGGCAGGACTTGGACACAAAGACAAGCCCTCGCTGACATTCTGTGGTCCATTTGTTTGCTGAAGAAAGGATACAGTTTCAGAAAAAGAGCATGTAGGTAATGCCAGTGATAAAAATAAAACACAACAGGGCCGTAAGACAATAAAGACACAAATAAATCAAAATCATATGTAACTGAGCTCACTGAGGTTACAGACGCTGTGTGTGTGTGTGTGTACCGTGCAGAGATCTGTGGACGGGGTAATGCAAGTTGGCGCGCTGCGAGGCCGCTGTAGCCGTGCAGCAGCTTGTCTGGTAAGAGCAGCGGCTGCATTCCTGAAAGATTGATAATTACCGACCGAGGAACTCTTCACTTCGAATCTGCTTTCACCCCCCTTCGCTTCCCCCTCCTCCTCCTCCTCCTCCTCCCTTTCACCCCCTTCCCTTGCTCCTTGCCACACATCCCTCGTACAGTACAGTGGCCCGGGAGACGGAGCCATGAAGAGAAAGAATAATGGCTGGCGCATGAGAGTCATTTTGAGATAAGATTATAACATGGCGTTGTTATGTGCATAGACAACTGTTCACTGTGTGTATTCTTTTTGCATAGGACACACAAATATTTTTCCTCTTTGGAGACAAGACAGATTGTTCTTTTACAGAGTGTTTAACAATGTGCACCAACGTATGAAAAGACTGTATGTTTATATATACACCTACATATATATTTGTTCTTTTTATTAATATTATTATTTTATTTACCTAATAACTATTAATAGTTGTAAACTGTATATAATGTTGTTTTAATGCTGAATTAAAATTAGATTAATAATGATAATAAACATTATAATAAAATCAATTAGTTGATTAAATGTTTTAGCAAAGACACTCTGAGCTTTGAAAGTGCTCCTCCTCACCTTCCTTTTTTTAATATATTGCGTAATATTATACTGTAAAATGTAGTTACAATATAGTTGACGAGTTCCTGTGATATCATACAGTTTAGTCAAATTTATTTTCACAAGTCTTTGTCAAGTTTTTTTTTTTACTAGTGGTAAAAAATATATATATATATTTCTTTTTTTTTCTCTTGGTTGGGCTGACTGGAGCAAACCCAAAATTCCCTCTAGGGTTCAATTAAGACCAGTTAATCAAAGCATTGTTGATTCTGAGTACTTTTCTAGTCCCTGTAACCTCCGTTTCCATTGCTTACTTCTTCTCATTCCATAAACTGGACAAAAAGTAGCCTTTCCCATTTCTCAGGGCTGTGAGAGCCGGCAGCCAGCAGACACAGTGGCACGGCTCTGAAAAGTGTGTTGTTTGCTTTGCTTCAAGGGGTTGCCAGGGGTCTGAGTCTGGACCGCAGCCTCTGTGGAGCTTAAGACCCCTGAACTGACAGGTCAGTCAGGGGTGAAAAAAAAAGAAAGTGTTGTCCAGCTCGCAGCGGAGCGAGCAAACACAGCTGGACACAAGGGTTTAAAAATACATCCTGGCATCTTAACGTCTCTGCTCGACCAGAGACCAAACAAACTCTACCACTGCTTTGAAAACCCTTTTAATCTGTCATTCACTGTCGCCTGAGTGTGGGAATAGTAAAAATCCCCAGTTTAGACCATGTGAACTCTGAGTAAAGACAAGAATCAGACGCATTATAATGCTCCTAACGGCTTTTGATGAGATTCATCAGAAGTGTTGATGAGGACACACTGATGGGTTACTCATCAGCTAATCCCTCTGATTAACAGCACACTGTGTCGCACTCATCTGCAGGGTTTCCCCTCACTGCAGGCCTACATGACACACACACAAACACACACTCATGTATCTTTGACCAGCAGCTTTCCCCTTTCCTCCACTGAGCTGCCTCTCATTCAGTAAATAACCAACCCTTCCTGGCTGCACAGATCCTGTCACATCCTGTCATCTGTCACTGCCTCTGTTATCACCCCGTCTCCACCTTGATCTTCCTCTGAATCTCAGGTGTCCACCAGCCGGGCTCTGCTATGCCTCTAATGCTTACATAACACACCTGTAATCTCCATGGGTACAAGCCCTGGCAAGGCAGGCTGGGCGAAGAAGGAGCACCGGTACGAGACACACCCTTTCTAAAAGTAATGGCTGTGTCTGAGCCTCACCTACCAAAAGGGTACAAGAGGTGAATGTGAAGACTAAAAAAATCAACATAAAAACTAGAAGAGCTTTCATGAAAGTTTGGATTTGGAGTCCAAAGTGCAGGAGAGGAAGCGGACAAACAGAAAGGGGGGGACACCCAAAGAGAGGTGGTCCTGTTATCTCTGTCAGGTTAATCAACAAGCAGTGGGTCTACAAAATGAGCCTAATGTCATTGATTGGCACACATTAAAGAGTCAGATGCTGCAGTTATTTGCTGCTGGGTCAGTGACGGGAAATAACACAATAGTCTTCATTGTCATACGCTGAGAGGAGCACCACTGGTCTTAAATTACCTCTTGCTTTGGATCCCTCAAGGCCAAGTTAAGCAAATCTCCCACACCTAGTTTTCCATGCATGCCTCTACTGGATCTCCTGCACCTCACTTTATCTGATTACACTTTGAGAACACCTGTCTCTACATTTAGGGGAGTATTTATTTCTTTATCTGTTTGTTTCTATAAAGTAGTTCTGCTTATTTATTTATTTTAATCAGAAAACAGCTTCACAAAGAAAAATACTCCTTAAAAGTTGATTTAATCGAGCCAAGTGTGATTTACTGTGACTTTAACTATTTAACGAAACATTTAACTCTATTTTACACACCAAAGCAAAGTGAACCTCTTTATACTGAGCAGTTGGTAGATATAAAGGCTGCTGCTTTCTGTTAAAACGTATGAAAAGAGCAACTCCTACCTTGATGAACTTTTATGATCCAGATGGGTTGATTCACCCTCTCTCCATTCCCTGCTGCGTCCTTCCTCTCCAACTCCAAACTTTTACCGTCCGAAGGAAAACTTCAGGTGAACCATTTCCGTGAAAGAAAAAAAAAGAGCACCACTTCAGGAAGCGACTGGAGTCTGGAGCTCAGTTTGTACCCGCCGCGGGAACAAGTTTCCAGGCTGTGGATTGACTTCTCCCGCTGTCAGGGCCGTGTGTCTGCGGACGCTCCGGTGGACCGCGGAGGGGGAAGTGAGGAGAAGTTTCCGTCGACCTGCAGCTCCCACCTGGAGGAGGCTGGGCGCGCGCAGGTGAGAGCGCGAGGCAGCGGTCAGTGTTGTGGGGACATCTAGCGGTGAGACTGTGTAACAACAAAACAGCGGTGACAGACAGGAGGATTTCTCTTTCCCCACAGTTTTCCTCCCTTATGTAACTCCTCCTTGTGTATGACAGGTTTGCAGTGTACTGGTGCATGTTTGTTTCCTGTTGTGTGCGAGAAATTTGACAGTCAACTTGCAAAATCCTCCAAACAAATACTGTACTTGAGCCATGCAAAAATGATGGGCCACTGAGCTCTAGGGTGAAGGTAGCTATTAAAAGAATAGGCAGGCTAATGTTACCACCTCTGCTCAGCCTGTGCAGCGGACGTGGGCAGAAGTTGAGGAAAGTTATTGCTCAAACCCGTTTCAGTCCTGATGTCATCACCTGCTTAGATGCACATAAAAACAGCTGCATAAATATAGCTCTGTGTGGCTCCCAGGCTGGTCGGGACATGTGTTAACGGATGCATCCAGAGCATGTAGGCCAGTCAGTCAGGCTTCAGCACTGACACAGTTTGTGATCATCCCCTGTGGGGGTATGAGAAAGTCTTAGATAGAGTTTCCCCCGTGCCTCCAGGGTTATTAATAAACACAAAGTGTGCCTCTGTTTAGCTGGAGACAGACACACTGCAGCACTGTCCTTAAAGTTGAAGCAAAGTGTCTTCGTTGCTGTCAGGACTATCTTATCCAAACAAAGTAAGTAGAAAAATATGAACGGTTAGTGGTCAGTTTATGATATGGACTTGACATTGAAGGTTTTAAAAGGTGTTTCATCATGATTAAATTTACTTCAAATTCCTTTGTTATGCAGGAAAAAACTAAACAGAATGAGCTGATTTAAGGCGTTTAAAGCTAGAATCTCATCAGTTATTGCTGTGGATCATTTGATTAATGGCTGCTTTTCTCTTTGAAGGCAATGGACAATCAAACATCGATTGAGGCCCCCATTGAGGATTCACACATGGGACGTGTTGAGGACTCTGAAACTGATAGGATCATTGATGTGGACGAGCATACACCGCATCCCACACTGCAAACGGACCAGGCGGTCTTGGAAAACTTGGGAAAGCTTTTCAACCACTGCATCGAGCAAGTGTCCCACCTGGAGGCGCAGAGGAACGAGCTGGTACAGGAGCTGCTCTGCCTGCAGGAGCCCCTTCTGCGTATTGTGGCTCACCTGAGAGGGAAGCTGACGGAGACGCGGAGGCTGCTCACGCTGGCTCAGCTGGATTATGTCGCCGTGTATGAGGAAGTGAAGGAGGTGAAGAGGAAACTGTTTGCCACAGCCAGAGACTGCATCCAGAGCCAGGTGACGCTGGCTGAGCAGGAGTACCAGGTGTCTCAGTCTGCAGTCACACAGGTAGGGAGCAGTGCTGGGAGGACACCTGGAGGATGGAGACTATGTTGTGCGCTGTAAATGGTTTTCAATTTTCATATTTAACATCTGAAAGTTTATCTTGTTTCTTGAGTGGACAGTAAAAGTACTTGTTACTCGCCCAATGGAGGTTGTTGTATATATATATATTGCAAAATATTATTAGATTATTTCTACTGATGCATTTAGGTAAGCAGCATTTTGAAAAGGTAGCGCTCATTTAAATTATAATAATTGATCATGTTCATCTTGTTAAATGAATTGTTAAAAAAGTGACTAAAGATGGCAGCTAAATGTAGTTTAGTAAAAAGTACATTATTTGCCTTTTACATTTAGAGGAGTAAAAAATAAAATTAAGAGTTGCTCAGAATTGTACTCAACTACTTGATTTGCATTCCTGTAATAAGATACATTTAGTACAGTAATTAGCCTTAAAAATAAAACAAAGAGTGCAGAAGTAAGATAAAAGTTAATGTAAAATATAAATATAATGTATAGAAATGATTAGTCTTACCTCCATCAACAGGAGGAGCTCAAGACCTACATCCAAAGTCTGACTGAGGAGCTGTCCCAGCTCCAGGAGGCCCAGCAGAACCAGCTGAACACCCTGAGGGACCAGGCCTCTAAACCCCGCAGGCCCCGGGCCATGAGCGACGTGGGCCTGTGCAGGCAGGCCTCCGTCAGGCTGCAGCGGCGGCTCAGCGGCAGCGTGAGGGCACTGGAGGGCTGGTACGAGCCCCGGCTCACGGCCCTGCTGAGGAGGAGGCAGGTCGGGGAGGACGCCTTGAGGAGGAGCAGGGAGCAGGCTGCGGACCTGAGGGCCAAGCTGGGGCCCCTGAGAGAGGACGTACAGAGGCTGGAGGTGCAGAGGGCCAGTCTGGAGCAGACGATCAGTCTGATGGCGAAGGAGCAGGAGGAGAGCGGCACACAACACAAGGCACGTTGTAATTTTACTCATCTACATTTAGCTGACCGCTTGTACTTATAGAGGGGTTATTCTGCAGTGTGGTATTAATCATTTTACTTCAATAAGGGGTCTGAATAATTTTTCCAGCACTGAGCAGTGACCGAAGTGAAGGAGAACAAAATAGGTTATAAAGAATGTGCAATAAAACTAGACAAACGAACGATGCCTCTCCACTTGCAGGAGAACGTTGAGAAACTACAAGAGACTCTGAGAGAACTACAAATGGAGTTTACGCTTCAAAGGAAAGCTAAGACAGATTTAGAGGAATGCATTGATGGCATTTCTAAAGAGCTGACTTTTCTGAGGTAGGTTAACTTGAAAGCTTTGACTTTAAATTGTGAGCATCACAAATTTAAAGACTAACAAATGGATGTTTTATAGAGGCAGTGATGAACCCTGTGAAACCCATACTGAGGAGGATCCCTAATCTTCTGCTTCCAAGAGATGTTTTTAACCCAGACCAACATGCAAACTTGTTTTTTTTTTTTTTAAATCTATTTACTCATCTGGAATGCTGTGCCAAGAAACAAAGCAAACATACATGTAAATATTTTATTAAGAATATATTTAAGTACACAAGAGCTCAGATGCAGCACTGAAAACAAACAAATGCAGCAAAAAAAAAAAAAAAAGGAAATTCATTTCATGAATATAAAGCAAATTCAAGAAAAACCTATAATATGTACAAATTTGTTTAAAATTGATGTTCATAGAAATAATTCTCAGTGCAGCTAATCAGGATGAAAGAAATAAAACCATGATGGTGAAGCAAACCTGAATGTTGGTGAAGCCCGAGTTGAGTACTGGCAGTCTGAAGACTACAATGATAAAGACTCTGGCCTACACAGACCTTAAATAAGTCACAACGCAGCTTTTTATCCTGTCACTTTTCTGAAAAAAAAATTCACTGCCGCCCCAAACTTTTTTGTGTGTGTTATGTTTTTTTTTAAAGAGATTACTGCTTATGCACCCAGCACTGGAATATTGATCCATTTTCAACAATCATGTGAAATGAAGGGATGTGGACAGTGGACTCATGCCTGCACCTCTGAATCTGCAGCACCTTCTGGGTCCTCGTCGTTGTAGATATTTTCAGCCTGTGGGAGAAACGATTCAGAGTAGATACATAAATGTAAATAAATGTGCTTTAAAATGCTATCCATGCCGTGTCTGGTACTTATTGCTCGTTAGAGGCTCTGGCTCGGCTCTTACCATTTGCCAGACTTGCATGATGTTGTCCTCTGATACAGAGCAGATGACCCACGGCTCGTTTGGGTTCCATGAGAAGTCTGAGATCTTTGCTGTGTGTCCGCCATGGATGAACTACACAGAAACAGAGCGGGAGGCATCACTACAGCACCTTTAGCTCATTAAAAACACATATTTCTGTTGTTTTGCTGTCATGACTGACCAGCAGCTCAGGAGGGCCGTCCTCAGCATCCTCCGGCGACTGCTCCTCTCCGATCTTGCTGAGGTCCCACACGTTCAGCCTCCTGTCGGTGCCGCTGGAGGCCAGGATGGTTTCGTTATGAGGAGACCACTGAACCTGTTGGAGAGAGATGGACAGATGTTACATTTCATACATACATTTCACCACATTTTATGTCCATCAGGACAACAGTAGCTATAATAATGTTATGTTCATTACAGGACGGACTTGATGTTTCTTTGCAATTAGTTGGAAAAGAAACAACGACAACAGCATATCCAATATTATGCATCACTGTATTCCTGTAGTGAACGGTTCCTCAGAAACAGATGGAAACTGCAAATAACATTTCATACAGCCAGAAGCTAAATATTTGCAGAAGTAGCATGTGTGCATGAAAGTTGATGATTCAATTTAAAGCCCAAATTACCTGAGATCGGCAGCAAACTATTTCAGATGAATTCAACTGACCAGAATTCACTTCCTACCTGGAAAATCTCGTCCTTGTGAGACTCAAACGAGTGCAGTTTTAGCTTCAAGTTCCTCAGGTCCCAAAGCGCCACGGTCTAAAAAAAGAAGTAGTAGCTCCAGCGTTAACTGTTTCAGTGTGAAAAAGAAGAGATCAGAGGACAGCAGCGGCCATGTAACAGCTCTACGGATACAAACCCACCTTGTCTGCAGAGCCAGTGGCGAGGATGAACTCGCTGTACGGATTGAAGGACAGGCAGTTGACCTCAGCTGTGTGGGCGTCCACTGCATGGCTGGGCTTGGAGGTGTTGTTGGAGCGCGTGTCCCAGCTGCGCCACAACAGACAGTAGCCCCATTGTTAAAGGAGAAAATGTCAACTGAAACAACAACTTTGCTTGAGTCGGTTATTGAACTATTGTTACCAACATAAGAGCTGCTCACATCATGAGTTTCTGGTCGTCGGCCACAGAACCGAAGAGCGACTCATGGAGCAGGTGCCAGGAGACGTCCTCCACCACGGCTGTGTGACCCGTGAAGATGGTCTTGGCATCCACGATCTTTCCCTCCTTAGGCACTGTGCTGATGTCCCATAGACAGATTGTCTGTAAAACCGCAGACATGGGTTAGAAGGTATATTTACAGTAAAAAAACAAAAAACAAAGTTGCAACACAGGGGTTCATTAAGACTAGTTACAGTGGCAGGAAAAAATATGCAAACGAAAAAAAAAAAGAATTATATTATCAGCAGATATATGTGCCGTTAACAATAACATTTTTTTACCCATTATATATAATGCAGAAAATATTTAATATGGACAATTTAAAAATTGTGTTAGCTATTAATTTTATTATTCTTTTTAATTCTATCAGTCTTTAATTATAGAACTGGCTGACAATGTAATGCATTGTTTTAATAATGTATAATAGCATATAACAATGCTAAATATTATTTAATAAAATTAATGATTGATAAAGCAGCTCTCTGGGTACATTAGCAGAGTGGTGAAAATCAGTGCCCAATCCACATGAAAAGGTCTATTAAATTTAATCTTAAAAAAAATGTAATTATATCAGCCACCATATCATTTATCAATAAATATCTAAAATCATTATCTCATCAGCCTAAAAAAGAAACTATATCGACCGGCCTTTAGAAACTATCAGGTTAACTTCTAATAATTTATGCTTAAAAATAAGCACTAGGTAAACAGAATATTTTAGTTAAACAGGGAAAATCCTGAAGAAGGATTCAGGTATTTCTCTCACATGGTCATCAGAAGCACTGAGGAGGCAGCCGCTGAGGTTTGCGTTCCAGGAGAGGCCGTAGCCCTCTTTCTGGTGGCCTCTCAAACGCAGATCTGGGAAGCATTCTCCAGAAGGGTCTTCAATAAAAAAATAAAATCAAAATTTACAAAAAGTGTGAAGAAAGGACTTTTAAAACTCCTCTGGGCAGGTGTTTTGGCTGTAATCCTACCAGGCTTTGAGGGGTGCTTTGTGTAATCGAAGACCAGCACGTCGCTGGTGGGGGTCTTGGTGGCGATGATACAAGGATTCTGAGGCATGTAGCGGGCTCGGTTCACCTCGCCCTCATGGTTGATCTTGATCTCAATCTCTATCTTCCCACTTACAGATCCAAAACCTCCAAACTCTAAGATAAAAAGTTACACGATTCAGTTGTTGCAAATGAGCTTGTATCTCATTAAGTCTAACATTATGTTCTACTGAGTGTGTTAAATTGTGTTTCTATGCAATTGTTTAAATGTATTATATTTAGTCAGCTAAAATGTAATCTCATACAAAAATACATACCTATACTTTCTGATGTGTGAGTAAATGTACTTTATTATATTCCACCACTGGTCATGTCTTTATTTTGCGCTATTGGCAGCTAGACACAACACGCGGTGTACTTCCCAGACAAACATTACCCCTCACCTCCTTTCTCGCTGTCATAGTGTGACGCATCAAACTGGGCGTCATCATTCGGAAGCTGAACACTTGCAATAACCAGGTGATTCTGCTCATCAGAAGTGTGTGTTCCCAAAACCAGCCTGTGCACGCTGTAGTCTTTCCCCTCTGGCCTGTAAAGAGGAATAAGTTATAATATATATCAAATAATCAGTCATTTTAGAAGCAAACAAATCCCTTTCGTATGTCATGTTTGGGTGGATGTTGAGTTGCATGAGATCTCCTCTCACCTGGTGACATCGGGCAGCCACTGCGCCGTGAGGCTAGGCCACTCCAGCGCGTGGGTCATGACCAGGTCATAGAGGAAAGGTGTGTTCTTCTTCCAGATCTTGTACTCCTCATTGATCACCCTTTCCTCCACAGCATCATCAAATGTAGCTGCAAAAGTTACGTTAGAAAGATGTAAATTATGCAGGATCTAATTTGCCTGGACTGATGAGAGCAGTGATACTACTCTGACCAGATTGGGTGCCAGGTTGAAAAAGTGACTGTAAAAGATTCTCTAACCTACCCCGACAAAGAGCAATTTCTATCAGGTAATCACTCCAACATATAAAAGGTTCAGTGTAAGATTCTGGATGAAGACAGAAGGTCAATAAATACTGATACTTGCTTTGGTGACATTATGTGCTACAATGAACTATCTTACTCCACAATCACATACCAAACCTGTAAATGACTGCACAATGGAAGAAATTCATGCAACATTTATGCAATGCCTTCTCTTTCAGACAGACCCAACACATTTTAAACACAAGTGCAGCTGCAGCTTTTAAATTGAATAAAACGTCTGATTTATCTGTTAAATTGACTTAGTGTCAATGTTTTGCCATATTCATTTATCATATAATAAAGATTATTAAGCTAACTTCAAAACTTTGAAAGACAGATGAGTTAATGAACTTTAAGGTTAGATAAGATATTTGTTGTCATTGTTGAAATACCAGGAGCTTGCTTAAAACTGGACCATTAAATATTTACAATAAGGCATATAACAATAATTTGAAATGCTATGTATGAACCGTGCAAAAAAATACAAAACGATGCTATAAAATGTTACTAAGAAAAATACCTAAATAGAGACAAGAGTAAATATAAACAGGACAGAAATGGACAGTGCTGCAATGTAAGAAGAAAGAAGAATAAAAGTATCACTGTAGTATCACAGTAAATCATCTGATAGTGAAATTGTAGAGAAATACAGCAGCAGGTGAGAGTATCTAAATGATGTATGCATTGCATGTGAAACAAAAAAATGTTTTACATTTATGAATACAGTGCTGCATAACAGAGGATAGACTGATAGACTGAGGATAGACTTAACTTGTTGACCCCTGGCTTCTGTCAGTGACATCGTAGTTATACTCTGCTCATCAAAGTATTTCCTTGATAAATTATGATCAGTATTGTGTATGTTGCTGTTAAGATCAAGTTAGCAAAGGATTTTATGTTCTTGCGGTAAGCTTTATAAAGAAACTGCTGTGAGGGTGAGCCTGACCAGTACTATGCGTGTTTCGGTAACTTTATCTGCACTCATTAATTAAAACCCCTGCAGAGCCAGCCTGTTAGCAGCTCACGATAGCTCTCAGCTAGCTCTAAAACAATGAAAGGTGATGCTGGCTGGCGCGCCAACAACCACCGGTACACACTTACTGCTAGTTTCTATCAATCTTGGGAAAATATACACAATTACAATCAGCTGCATCAGAAAAGTGAACAGCCTTACCATCTTTATCGGCCATAGTGTCGTGGTTAAACCACTAATACCGGCACAGAGTTGAAAATCTTTAGGACAGCACTCTGTAGACAGCACGGAGGATCGCAATGGCGCCAACTCCGTAGTACAGGATCGACCAATCAGCGTTCACAAAAATATTACCGGAAGTCGTCACCGTAGCACATGACTACATCCGGAACACCCTTCTCGTATACATGCTGTAAAAGCTTGTAACACTGCCGGGTACTTAACTTGATATTCTTTAAAAGCGTTGAACACAAACACACAAAAAGATATAATGGACGACCGCGAGCTGGACTTGACGGAAGAGCAGAAAGCTGTCAAGAAGAAATATCCACCAATTAACAAGAAATATGAATGTAAGTCTGAAAGTTTGTAGCTAGCCTAGCTTGTTCACTTTGACTTGGGGAAACAGATACGCTCGTATCACAGGTTGTTGTACCTAACTTTATGTTTAAGTTTAACTTCAAGTGTTGTAAAGAACATAAAAGCTAGGGATCTGAAGATTGATTTGAGATGCAGTTCAGCACTGTGTCATGTTGTTCTGGTTCTCCATTTACATGCTCAACTGTGACCATAAGTGGCACAAATGTGCTGCTAAATTAACCCTTTTTTGAGAATGGATAAATATAATAGTGAACTTATCTAAAAATAATAATAAAAGCAGCTAGGTTAAAAACTGGTTACAGTTAAAGCGTTAAAAATAATTAAACACTTAAAAACTCAGGACGATGTCACAGGGAGATTTTGGAGATTTCTCTATTTTCAGCGACTGGATGATGAGCTCTTCTGCTCTCCTATCAATATTTGTTGGAAAGCCATAAATGTTTTAAATTCTCCAAGTCTAGTAAAATGCGTAAATATTTTAAAGTAGATATGTTTCATTGAATTGTAGTGGAGTAGAAGTATGAAGCAGCATAAAATTGAAAAAAAAAAGTACCCCGAAGTTGTACTTGAGTACAGCACTAACTAAGATGATGATGAATAATGATTCCTGGTAAAAGCTGCTTTGACAGCGTGCAATGGCTCATCATGTCACCTTGTGTTTTACTATTACAGACCTGGATCATACAGCAGACGTTCAGTGAGTGTGTTTTGTAAATCTGTCATATCTCATCCTGTTTATTATCTGTTATTCAGTAGTCAACACTGTTATATTTTTCCCCTCTCCACAAAGAATTCACTCCTGGGGAAACTCATTAGAGGAAGCCTTTGAGCAGTGTGCTATGGGCATGTTTGGCTACATGACGGACACAGAGACAGTGGAACCGATTGATACAGTTGAAGTGGAATCGGAGGGTAAGAGGAGAGACAGTTTGACTGTTTGTTGCAAGCCTTAATCAACTTTATCAACTAAACTGTGTGTAATCTTTTTGTCCTACTTTTGAAAGGTGATGACATGGAGTCTCTCCTTTTCCACTTCCTAGATGACTGGTTATTCAAGTTTTCTGCAGATCTTTTCTTTGTTCCCAGGGTGAGTATATTGGTCAGTGGAAAAAAAAGCAAGAACAAAAATAATTGTATTAAATCCTTGGCCTTCTCCTTACACAAGTGTATGTTTTATTCTCCATTAGGAGGTCAAAGTTTTGCACATAGACAGAATGCACTTCAAGATCCGCTCCATTGGGTAAGTCTGTTTTCCTCTTTTCATTAATATAAAGGTTATTGCAGAACAAGAGTGAGTACATGAAAACTTAAAATGACTCTTCATGCATGAAGTGGGTATGAAAATGCCATATACCAGATACGTCTCTGTTTTTAATATCAAGATTTCAGGATGGCACCCAAGAGTCAGCGGCAGTGTTTTGGTTTCTCTTTGATCTTGTTTTCTTTACTAAGCTCTGTCACATCAATTTCACCTAAATTACTTTAAGTGCATTTACTCAATTACTGTACTAAAATAAAGTACACATACCTCAAAACTGTACTTTAGTATTTCTATTTAATGTGGTTTTAGACTTCTTCTCCACTTAGTTTTAGGCAAGTGTTGTACTTTTTACTTCACACTATGTTAAGATTTAACATGATAACATGATAAATTTAAAGTGATTTTATCTTTTTTTCTCCTTAACTTATCAAATTCTTCTATTTGATTTATCTCTGTTTAAGATGCTCTCTTAAATTGTTATTTTTGTTGTTTGTTCATTACAGTTGGGGTGAAGAATTCTCTCTGGGAAAGCATCCACAGGTGAGACAGATACCTCTTTATTAATATTGTAATTCCATATACATTTATAGAGTATTTCTATTAAACAAATGATGAATAAATGCAATACATTTATTCTAAGTGTTATGTTCTGTCTTATAAATCCAGGGAACCGAGGTGAAAGCCATCACATATTCTGCAATGCAGATCTACGACAAAGAAACACCTGAGATATTTGCCATTGTTGATATCTGACAGTGGCGCCAAAGGCAAAATGCACTCCTGGTTCTATGAATATCTATCTGGCCAGTTTAAGTGGCCTTTCATCCAAGGCACTGACTACTCACTCTTAAAATCTAATTTTCTACTTGGTAAGTGAACTAAACCACCAACAGGAGCACATTTGACACTTCTTATGATTATGGGTGCAAACAGTACAGTGGTAGAACTGTTAGATTACAGATCAGTGATGTTACACTGATGTTTTATTTAATTACATTATTTCAGAAATCTTGGGGAAAAAAAAAATCATGGAAATAACAATGCTTTACTTGAAGTCCCGAAGTAAAAGTAAAACTCTGATGTACAGAACTGTACTCAGTTTTTAACACATTTGACTGAGTTTCCATATAAATGCTGTTGGAAATTCTTATTTATCACAATTGTGTTGATGTCCTAATAATCAATGTAAATAAATCAACAGATTTTTATTTTTTTTTTTCTTCTTCTGTGGGATTGAATAAATGATTGCTGGTATTTTAATATAAAATCTTGCGTTTGAATATGTTGTGGTTGGTTACACATCAGTAAACAGGAGTTCCAAATGTAGCGTTACATAGCAAAAATAAAAAAAATTGCCACTTATTACCTCTTAAACCCAATAAAAATGAATGATTTCTACCATAATAATCAATGTCTCCCAGCTGAATCTGGGTTTTGTTGGCGCAATAGGTGAATGCATGAGTATAAAACTACATCTACAAGCCCAGCAGGAGTCCTTAGAGGCAGCCAGAAGAGAACAATAAGACCCGACAAGTATAATCACAGTAAATCCTGTGCAGTGAGTCATCAAACACAGCACTTTTGTGCTCTAGATAATAGAGGATGTTCATGTTCAGGCTTGTCACTTTCTTTTTAATATAGAACATTCACTGAAAGTTTATCAAAGGTCTTCCGACTTAGGAATTTGGTAACCATCCACACAAAAAGACACATTCACAACGTTGAAGCTACACAAATAAATAATGGATGATAATGTACTTGTTGAACCAAGTAAGTGCAATTTTAAGAAGCTGTGCTGTGTTCGGATGTTCGGGGTATTACTTTTTTTTTTTTTTTTTTTTGACCTAAAAACATAAACAATAATTAACAATAACATTTATGTTGTACCTTTGCTAAAATATTTTAATTCTAGAACTTATGCAGGTAGCAAAGCTGATTCAAAAGAACCCTCCCTTTGTTTCAAGTGACATGGCTCAGAGATTAGGTCTGTTTTGGGTTCAAAAACTATGGATGGCTTGAGTGTAAATATCCTTTGTGGAGAAGGTGTTAAATACATTGCAATAGGTTTCCATGGCCGGCCACTTGCGTAATAAGATCACACCCCTGCAGCCTTCCCTGCTGATGCATGGGGAGGAAAGGACGTGTGAAACAAAGCTAGACACACAAGTAAATACTCTCTATGATATACCAATGGGATATACCTACCTGTGGATATTTGAGAGAAAAAACATAAACAATACATACATTATTCCTTAAAATAAATAAAAGAAAAGACTTCCATGCATTTATTTTTTAGTATTTAAGTTGTAAACACTTATATTTTTTTTTCAAATGTTTTAAGTTTTCTTTCTTATTTTTAATACCTAATATTTGTATTTTTGTGTCAAAACACTAGCATGTGTACAGTACACACACAACAACTCAGAATCACCTTTATTGGCCAGGTACGTACCTGGCCAATAAAGGTGATTCTGAATTGTTTTGAATTTTTCATCCACGAATTTTTCTTCACTTTTGGGCGCTGGGCGGTGACGTCACTGCCTCCTCCTGTTACGTCGTCCCTCCACACTGAAATGCAGCTGCGCCATTCCTCCTTTGTCCATTGAACGGAGCGAAGCGACTTGCAGCGGAAGCACGTCTTCGCCAAATCGACCATTAATCGCACCGCACCGCACTCGGAAGCAAAGTCATCTTGCTTTAGTTGCAAGTTAGTTCCGGCGCTGCGCTAACGGACCGAGCAAAGGCTTCGTTCGTTAATTTGGCCGTGCGAGTGTATTATGAGCGACGCGAATGGTAACAGCAGCAATCTTGAGTCCGCCATAGAGTCAAGCCTTCAAAATAAAATCAAAATGGAAGACACGAAATACCTACCGGAGCTCCTGGCCGAGAAGGACAGCCTGGACTCATCATTCACGCACGCCATGAAGCTCATTTCTGCAGGTAATTTCTCTTTGATCTCTTACGAGGCTAACGCCAGACTAGCCGACTAGCATGGCGCCTGGCCTGGATTCTTTCTTCATGAACAGCGGCCGGTACAGGCCCGAACAATGGCGTAATACACACGTGGTTGTAAGCGATGTGGGTCAAATCCGCTGGGATGAAAATGTAGGATTTTTAAAAAAAATAATTTTAGTAATATCTAGATTATCTGGTAGATATAAAGAATTATACATGTGAAAGGAATAGGCTTGTTCGTTTGTTAGCTCATCGGATGGGCCAAGCCCTCAGTTAGCTTCACCGATTCATTTTCGCAAGGCGCTTTGTTTATCATGGCTTATATAATGCACAAATGTAATTAAGCTTGTATAACAGTATATGATACGTCTCTGATTTCTATTAATTCAAAACTAATACGGAAAGCCTTTTCGGATTGTACTGTTTTGTATGATGTTGCAGGATCAACAGATTTAGCCTTTTCTGTTTGCAAATGCGTTTAGATGGATCGCTAGTCGACCATTGAAACTGTGAATGCCACTGATTGACTATCTACGTTTTTCTTGCCTGCAGAGATTGAACGGATCCAGAAAGGTGAAACCAAGAAAGAGCCCGAGAAGGAAACCTATCTGGACCTGTTTGCAACCAAGAACCTCAAACTAAAAGAGCGCGTACTCATTCCTACCAAGCAGTACCCGAGGGTAAGTGTTACGTTTCTTCCGTTTCTCATTTATTGTCCCAAGGGGGACGGATCGCCCAGGTTTGTCAGTCGGGGGAGGATAATGCTCAGTGAAAAGGCCAAGTGGGATTTGAATAGATCATATTTAATTATTCTGTTTTTCTGGAGTAGAATGTTGAGATATCTCTCTCAAACAGTATTGGGCCATGTATGTGCACACACAAATAATCCTAAAGTATTTAGTTGAAGTACCCTCTTGTCTAGCTTGGCTGTGCCAGTATCACTTCAGTCATTCAACTAGTGACCAACTAAGATGGTTTTGCACGAGCTGTTTGCAGTAGTCTAGAAAGGTACCTTGTGAAGAGAGGCAGGAGCAACTACAGGCATGACCCAGTTTCATATCTGAGCAGACTACATTGCCCCACAATTTAACTGAATTTTCTATAAATGGGACAGAAGATAATACAATGCTGCATTCTAACTGAAACATTCCCTGCAGGTCAATTTTGTTGGTAAGCTGCTGGGACCTCAGGGCAGCACAATCAAGAGACTCCAGGAAGAGACTGGCGCTAAAATTTCAGTCCTGGGAAAAGGTTCAATGAGGGACAAGAATAAGGTATGTGTAGTCATCCTTTTTTTTTTTTTTAAGTGTATTATGCATCATGTTTGGCATGTTGATGTACAATTTTTTTGATAATGTAGGAGGAAGAGCTGAGGAAGGGTGGTGAGGCCAAATATGCTCACCTGGCCATGGAGCTGCATGTTTTCATTGAGGTGATGGCACCCATTCCAGAAGCATACATGCGCATGGCCCATGCTATGGAGGAGGTCAAGAAGTTCCTTATCCCGGTAAGTGTCCAAGATAACCTAATATAACCCTGTTTCACACACTTACCTTTCAGGTATGAAAGTAGGTTGCTCTCTGGAGGCCCCTTTGGAATGTTATGAGTAATTGATTGTTATGTCTTATGTGTAGGAACCTGGTGAGCACGACCCATACATGGACCCTCACTTCCTGAATGGAGCCCAGGATGGTTCAGGAAGGGGGCGAGGTGGTCACCTAGGAAGGGGAAGAGGTGGACCACCAGGTGCTGGTCCAAGGTAGGATCCTCATTTATAATGTGTAAACTGTTAATTACAACCTGATCCCAAATGTTGAAATATTAATAATTATCTTTCCTTTGATCTGTTTTTAAATTGATGTAGATCAAAGGATTCATTGTATTGTTTTTCACAGGGGCCGAGGGATGCCACGTGGTGGCCCTAGGGGAGCTATGCGTGGCGGTGGACCGCGAGGTGGGATGGGTCGGGGTAATGGCCCCAGAGGTGCACCATCTGGAAGGGGTGGACCATCTTCTACTCCCAACAGAGGAGGTTCAGCTGCCCGCTCTAGACCCCCTGCAGCAGGAGCTCCAAGGATGCTCCCTGCTGCAGCCATGTCCCACCAGCAACACCAGGGTCCTGGTTCAGGATCTCAGCCCAAAGCTGATGGCTATGAGGATTATGTAAGTTAATGTTGCAATCAGTGTGGTTTTTTTTCCCCTTGCAATGTTTGCTTGACTTTATCCATTTAATTGTCTCTTTAGCCTCCATATGAAGAGTCCTACGCAGAGCCTTCCTACGAGGGATATGACAACTACTATAATCAGCAAGCAGCTCCTGTGTAGGTCTAAATAACAGGACTTTTTTGTAAGATCAAAAGATTTCACTAAATGTTAATGGAGTATAATATTAACACTTCTTTCCTGCTCACAGGGATACTGAATATTATGATTATGGACACGGAGAGGCCCAGGAAACGTCATATGAGCCTTATGGTAAGGGTCAAACATTTTTCTGCTGGAGTAGCAAACCGACTGAAGACGCTCATACAACTCTGATTAAACTTGCTTTCACCTGTGCTGATGGTTTGTTTTTGTCTCTCTGTTCTGTCTTTGCAGCTCAGGATGACTGGGACAACTCATGGAACAACTCCGGGGCTGGAGGCAAGGCTCCCCCACCCAGGCAGCAGAAGGGGTCGTACAGAGAGCACCCATATGGGAGATACTGAACGGCTACTGGTAGAGAGTTGCAATTGCAACTGTCTCCGATTGTAACTCGCTGAACTTTTCAAAAAAGTAATTTCCGTCTCGTTTGTTCCCCTTTTTTATGGTTTATTTTATGTTATGTTTTTTTTAAAACTCAGTAGGGACGTTTTGTTGGATGTATCATAGTGCCAGAGGAGAGATATGAAGACAAGGTTTTTCATTGTTTACCTGTTTCCATTTAATGTTTGTTTCAATTGCGTAGTTAGCAGGTCCTAGTGACATAACCCTAACAAAGGAACAAGAGTGATATTTTAGTGACATTTGATGGTTATTATTTCAGTTAAATGAACAAAATGTGTTTGTGGCGATTCAATTCTTCTCACGTAGGCTGTATTTATATATAAAAAAAAGTCCTCCATGACTGGACACAAATTATTCCTAATGCCTCGATGTAACTTCACTATAACTAGAAATGATTAAGTCGCAAACTCGAATACAGCCCTGAGCCGTTTTGATAAAAATCAAAAGTCTTATCATATTTTGGTTCATACTACAATACAAATCTAGATTGTGAAGTTTTAGAATATCCTCAAATACTATTGAAATACATATGAAAAAGGAAATGCTTCTATTTTTGCCACAATTTACAATTGGTATATATCATAATCTGTCCAAACTATTGCTTGCGAAATCAACGCTGATCAACTAATTCTTAAGGATTAACAGTCCTTGCTGTGAGAGGAAGGCTGCAGCCAACTCAATATTTTGTACATAACCTTAGGACAATTGTGTATGCTTTAAGCCGTGCCGTCTCCAAAATGCATAATGCTTGTGTACCTTTGGCTAAATAGGATACTAAATATATCCCAAAATGTTTTTCTGCAGTGCGTGTTTCAATAAAGTTTCTAGTTTCTTTTTAATCAATCTAAACATGGTATTTTGCCTTTGTTGTACCAAAAGGAACGCCTTCAGTTTGTGAAAGTGGTCCTCAGTGGTCTCTCAACAACGCTGAATAAGCTGTATGTATACACGTCAGCCTGACAAAAAAAACAAAACGGTGTTTTGACAATGAGCTTATCCTCTTCATCTGTTTCAAAACTATTATCTAAATGACACTTGTAATGTCACCTTCAAAACAAAATAAAGCTCATCATTCCTTCAGGTAATGTGCTGCCAAATACATGTTTGATTTGAGAATGATATAGTGCTTGAACATGTATTGTCATTAACCTATAATTATTAGTGTATCTATTCAAGCTCTCAAGAGAGCAATGTATCTTCAGCCGCTTGAAATAACTGAATTTCAACAGTATTTCAAATCAAGCTTGCAGGGACCTTACTTGACTTTGAAGCAAAGTCATGCTGGCTGGTTTTTATAAAAGAAAAAAATCGCAGAGGAGAGGATTCTAAAAGCCTAAAGATCGCCACAAGAAGGTAAAACTAACCCCAACACTCATTTGTTAGATTTCTGTTTTGTTTTCTGTGGGAAAAAAAAAAAACATCAAGTAATGCAAGTCATCCAAAAACATATCCAAAACATTGAAGTACAAAATTATGCTATCTGTAGTTATTTCAGAGCAAAATAAGCCGTACAAAACAATCAGAAATGGTTGTGATGCAACTCTTGCTCAAATAAAAACCAATAATGGTCCATTCATTTCACTCAATACTTAACAATTTCCATCTTGATAATTTCTGTAGAATGTAGATTAATGAAAATTAGTAGTTGCACTCAAAGCGTTAAAACTTCCCATTGGTGGACAAAAACCTTTCAGCTTGAGTTGCATGATACTTTTTTGTAAAGATAGTTTTGCATGTATGTTTATCCACTGTGTATTTGTAGGCGCTGGTGTGTCCACGATCTCATTTCTGTTTCTCTTCTTAGGTTGTCTGAAAACTGTGTAGGTGCAGTTAACTCATTGACCTCCATCTTACCAGGCTTTAATGGTCAGTTTTGGAGATGCAGCAGATATATATTTACCTGAAATGTGGATGTTCATTATTTCAATCTTTTTTTTTCATGTCTTTAACAGGTCCATTGAATGCGCCTGGAAAGAGCAGAGTCCTGCAGTGTTTTGAGACTGCAATGAAGGAACTTTTTTTTAAGATGTGCTGAGTGTGATCATGTGGAATTTTACCCCCTTTTTATTGAATGTGTCCAGGTTTACAGTATTTTTTCACAAGACATTTTTACTGCCTTTTTATGAAAGAAAAAAATGAAAATAAAGTTTTTCTTAAAAAAACGTAAATTGATTGTCTTTACATTTGATCAGGTCGCCAGAATTGGATGGTTATCTATCTATAAATTATCTATAATATCTATAAATTTCATGCTTCACCGTCATTTCAACAAGTTAAAATAAATGTGTCATGTCGTCCAGCTGTTTAGTATTTTCTGCATGGGTCCTAATTCAATTTATTATATGTTGGGGGTAATTATCTTATCAGGTGCAGAAAGATAATATTCTCTTTGAAAAAACAGGATAGTTAAGCAGTCTTACAGGGTTCCTAAGAATGCTGGAAAGCCTTAAATGCTTTAATGTCCATGTGGTGTTCACAAATGATAGAAGAGCTGAAAAGTACAAGATGCAGAGTCCTACAAACAGGCGATGTGTTTTGAAATAGGAAACAGTGTTTTCCTTAATCTGTCAGCCTTCTGCTGTATGCTGTCAAAGAGTACTGACAGACACAATTAGCTGCATAACTTTACTTCAGAGGTTGTCAGGTTTGCCAGGCTTGGTCTTGAGTTATGTAAAGGAACATATATAAATTAAATTAATCCATATAGATATGAAACTAAAACATCTATTAAAAACAATCAAGCTAAGAAGCATTATGAAAATACAGAAAGATATAATTATTTTCTTTGTTTTTTACATTTAACTTTTTTCTCCAATGAATGAAAATAAAGCAGATTTATTCAGAAGACAAGCAAAATAGTTTTTGGGTGTTTATTATGAATCATTTTAAGAATCAATTTTTTTCTCAGATAATTTACCTGATAGAAACATTTTTTTTTATCGAAGTAAGTGGTTTACGTTCCCTTTTCTCAAAAAGTTAAATAAATAGTAATTGTTATTATTTATTTTCCTATAGCTGTGTCCTCTTGTTGCGGCTGTCTGAAATGTGCGCAATGTCCCTTTAAAAGACTCTCCTCCCACAGGTCGCTAACATATCC
>JAOWBC010000248.1:15425259-15435451 GCA_028566105.1 Hypoplectrus providencianus | reverse complement strand
GTTGGAAAACTTGCTGCCATAAGTTCAAAAAGTTTCAAATCCAGTCTTGCCTGTGTGAGAACAGACTGTTCGAGAACACAGCGGCTATGTGGAGGAGGTCACACAGCAGAAGCCATGACAACAGGACACTGACACAGAAATGTTACAAAAATACTATGACATTCTTTGAAACGGTTTACTGAATGTAGCAGAGGAAAATGTATCCATGGGGAAAATACAGTTTATCAAACATTTTAAGAGTTTGATTTGATTTGATTTGATTTGACTATTATAATGACATTATAGTAGACAAGAACCTTGAAAACTAGTCATCTGGTAAACGTAAAGGCCTCTTTCGGTCTGATGTAAGACTTGTTTGGGACTTCTATGCCTTCTATCACCTCCGGGCTTTTGGTGACTTGTGTCACTGTGACTCCTCTGACTGCATGCTAATCCAATTAAAAGCCACTCTAAACTGAGTCATGTTGAAGCAGACCATGACACCCAGTCAGCTGTACTTGTCACCTCATATGGAACAAATGTGAGTGGTATGTTAAGAGAAGGGAGTATTGGCACTTACTGAAGCTGGGTATGTAGGTCTCTGGACTCAGCTTCCTTGACAGGGGAAGGAAATCTTCACTGGTCACCTATTAGAGGAGACAAAATTATTCCCTTTTATAGCAACAAAAGAGGATAACATTCAAATGATTAATGCAAAGCCATCCTTAAACTAACTTGGAGTCTAAGTGTAATTCCATCCAGTGGCCTAAACAAAGGATGTAGCATACATTTTTCAGCTCAAGTAAAGACAGGCTTTATGATGGACCTGCTGCGGTAAACAAAGTAAAATGCAAACATCATCTGCCAAACGACAACCTATAATATCTCAGTCTATGAGTAATGAATCATTTAAGACAGAGACAAGACAGATTTTGGCATCAGCTAATACATCTCTGAGAGAAAAAGTGTGGCTGGGATTATTCCCACTGCCTAATCACAGCCACTGTAGAACACCTGGTGTGATTGCAATCAACACAAGAGCATTAAATAAGCCATGTTTTACAAGCAGAACCCCGTGATATTACCAATTATGTGTCACGCCCCCTTCAGTAAGTGTGCTGCGTGGTAATGGGGTTGCTGGGAAACACACTCTGTTGTAAACAGAAGGTTTTTGAAATGGAGGCTTTAACAGAGATAATAGTTTCCGGAACAAAATACGGCCAATTAATACCGCATGAAACAAAGCCACTCAACTCCACTAATGGACAGTGTTAGAACAGAGCTGATAGTGGCTTAACAAACGCTTCTAGTGAACAAATAATTATGATATCATATATGTTCCACCTTAAATAATTTAATCCAACCAACAAGTGGTTGGTTATCTTTGGCGTTTCTCAAGACAATGGGTGCTCATCTTTGCAGCAACACTGTCACTGTGCAGTGAAATGAGTCACCCTCTTGTGTTTCTTCCAGGAATAGAATCAGTGATACTGGAGTGCTATGAAATTATACTTCTCTGTTTATAATGAAGTGAGAGCCATATATTCAACACAATTCAGCCTATTGTTACCCTGCCAACAGATACAGATTAGTTTCAAAAAATGTAAAATGGAAAGAAAAAAGAAAACCTATTTATTGCCCTTTTTGAGCTATCTAGATAAAATGCAATCATATAAACAAGCAGAGGTTAATTTAAGAGGACACTTTATGTAAGGGGTGAAACAAAGCAACAATTCACTTGAGTATTGTGTCATGTTTTTGATACTGTATCAATCTTGAAAAAAAAAAATTGATATTAGTGCGAAGTTCCAAAGACCGATAGCAACAAATATTTGAAACATTACATCTGACTCCAAAGAAAGTGCAGATCCCCATTGTTCTGATTGTATTAAAAGATAAACGTTTGACAGAGCTTTTCCAATATATAGCCCTATGGTGTAAGATGTGGAAGATACACTAATCTCTGCTGCACTCCATCCATACTGCATCATGAGATATAACTATATTTAGTTTTTCTCCCACCCATACTCTCTCTGGGGAAATGCCACCTCTCCTTTCTTTCCCTGCTGAGTGTGACATGATGTGCTCAAGCAATTCTGGCAGTAAACAAACTGTCAACACTCCAGATTTTGTAAGATCATTTTTTTTGTTTCCTAAGGTATGCTTTATAATTCATCTGTAGATGAAACAAGAATGAAGGGAGGCAGAAAAGGCAAGCACTGCTCTTTTCATTCATGCTCTCATTGACTGCAATTGCTGACTGATTGGGAGTAAATCAACATGACTACCTCCATGGCCACTCAAATGCTCTGTAATTTCAAAGTCAATATGAAAAGCCCTCTGATGATCCTAAAACCTCTTTAGTTACAAATGAGTGATTAAGCCTTTTTAAAGAGTATTTTTAGAGAAATGAAAATGGCTTGTTGAGTCAAAAGCTGCTTCATTAATGTCAATCAGTGTAACTAAAGGATAAAATTTCCATCTGTTATGTGGATAAATGCACCTATAATATAGCAGAATATCCCTGTAAGCTGTCTGATTTCGTAATGACTCAGAGGTAGCATAACATATGCTAAATCCAGTTATGTCCCCAGATGGCTTAATTATCACAAGACATATGTGAGAACATGGCAAATCAACAGTATTCAGAGCCCACCTTTTCAGAGCACTTTCCATTCAGGGTACTGCACTGTTGGTCATTTTCCGTGGAGGAGAAGCTCGACATCTCCCAGGGTAATTTGTTCTTGCCTTTACCTGCGCTGACAATCCTCCGTTGAAGTGGAAGATCATCAGTGAGAGAGCCCAAGCTGCCATATCCGTACAATCTGTCACAATCTGATTCAGTTCTGTGGCTCCTGGCACTGCTTACCCGCCCACCGTTCATCACCCAGTCTAGATCAGCTCCAGAACCATACTGCAGGGCGCTCCGTTGTCCTGGTTTGGGGGCCACTAAGCCATATTCCACTATCCCTTCTGAGGAAAGTTTGGGAAGGACTTGCCTCGCTCGTCTTGCCTGTACAGCTGCCATGAGACCATCTGCATCCTCATTGAGTTCAACCATGTCCACAGCTTTCATTAGAGGTTGCTTTTTCCCTGTGTCAAGGCAATAGTCAAAAACAGCAAACAGCTCAAGGGCAGCATGGCGAACCTTTCTTTTGCTGTCTGCCAGGTATGGCGCAACCTCAAAACAAAGCTTGGGGATGTTGAAATCTTTTCTAGGATGAGTGAGCATAGCTGCCATGATGATGTTAAGGACATCTTCACGAACCCTTGAATTCTTGTGTTTTAAGTGTCCAATTACAAGATCCAATACTTGTTGTGGTGCAACAGTTTTCATCAGTTGTTGAAACACATTCATGTATTCGTTTCTGGTGATGATGCGAGTGTCCCCAAGGGCCTTCAAAGCCACTAAGACTATCTGTTTTAAATATTTGTCAACACCTGTATCTAACTTCTGAATGAGTAGGCTTAAAACTTGTAAGGTGCCATACAACACTTTAAAATTACTGTCATCCAGAAGTTGAGGGAGAAAATCAATGAACTCCACAATACTGTCAGATGGGACTGATTTCATGTCCACTTCTGTGAGGATGTGTTTGAGCTCTTCCACCCCATTTGTGCGATTCTGGTAATTCTTCAGGTCCAGGAGCAGATCATGTAACTCCTTGGTGATCAGCCCAGGTATCATTATTGTTTTGTTGTGGTTGTGGTCAAATATGCAAATCCAAAAAGGCAAAGACAATCCTGTGAGGACAATAATATTCCTCTTTACTTCGTGCTTTCATCCTGAGTGGCTGGTGATGGAAAACCACTCTGCTGTTTGTCAAGCTGTGAAAGAAAAAACACAGAACATTAACAGAGGTAGCCACATGACTACAAGTCAATTCCCATTTGCTGGAGTAATGGAGCTGCAAGTAACTAGTTGACCAATCAATTAGCTGATGACAGGATAATAATTACAACTGTTTTGATAGTCCATTATCATTTAAGTAATCTTTCACAAACCAATGACTTAGGGAAGCTGGGAACAACATTTAACCTTTTTTATATTTTCTATTCAATCTGAAGAATAATCAATATCAATTGTGAGTTGCATCCCAAATAAAAACATTACACAGTCACATAATTAATTATACGCATACTAGTTGTCAAAAGCACCGTTAAGGAAGGCTTATTTCTGTACATTAGATTATGTCATGTTATTTTAACAGTAGAACGTTTAAGATTGATGTACTTTATTGATCCCAAAATTAACACTAAATTAACAACTTACAAAGCCACATTTTCACTGAGGGAGTATCATTATTCCCACTGAACATTACGACCGATCATCACGATAAGATTAGAGAGAATGGACACAACCACTTGTGGCTCTAAAGCACGTTAGTTGTCAGCACACGATTGAGAAAAGCTTTACTGTTGTACGTAAGGTTATTTTTTTGCGATTGTAGCAGTGCGCTGTGTCAGTTGGAGCCACAGCCAGTTATACGATACTAATTCCTTCAATGGGTTTACAATCAATCCCGGACTACAACCGTTACCTTTAAGCAGCCTAACGTTACATTCGTTACCTGCACAGAATTTTAGCTAACGTTAATCAACTGCAACCCAAGTCAAACGTTGCTAAGCTAACTCCGCTAACTGTGTAATAGTGTTAAGCGGTGGCTGACTCTGGGCTAGCAAAGTTAGAAAAACAGCAAGAAAACCGACCTTGCATTTTCTCTGGTCCTCTTCTTCCGTGACGCTCGACGAGACTATCTACCGTTACGTCGTCGAAATGTCCATTTCATTCTGCGGCGGCTACAGTTGTCTAAGTGCAGACATGTACCTTGGTTGTTTTAGCTGGTTATCTGGAGAGTTCAATGTTTGAAAGCTACAGAGGTATGTTCGCACTGTGAGGAGCCCACACACACACACAGACCGAGGCAGCAAAATGGCGAATACATGTCGCAAACTGAGCGCTTCCATGGTGACGCGAGTTGCAGGCTCCTCCAGGCGGCATCATCAGCACAGAGCTGTGCTTAACATTGCTTTCATTGAAAATATAGTGATTTTATATGGTTCGTTTTACATTACAGTTTTTCACAACATTAATAAAAATTTTTTATTCAGTTTCATAAATATGTGAGTTAAAATGTTATGTATGACTATTAAACGTAGTAAATAGTAATACAACTGTAAAAATGTATACCGATCTTTCTGCAGAGGAATATATCTTTTTTCTTTTTGATTTTTTTTTTTTTTAAATCTCTTAAGTAAATTCCTGTTGTTTATTTATAATATTATTGATGTATCTATGTAAAATCATGTAAAGTTTGTCATTATTGTATTGAATGATGTATAAAATAAAGAGGGAGGGGGGAGTCAACAACGTGTAACATACATATCCCTCATGAGATTCTGTGCACTTTTATGTACTTTATATACAGTTATGTAATACAGCCCATATAACAACATTTTGTGCAAACCCATAGAGCCCTAAATTTAACTTTTAGGCGCCTTTTACTGAATAAACCTGCATAAGCAAATAGGCAAACAAATAAAATAAACTAAAAATAAATAAATAAATTAAAGTATTTATTAAATGTATCAATATTATGAGAAGGTTAAAAAGAAATAGGATATCCTGAGTCAATACGTTGTCTTTGCACACATATGCGTGAGCTCTTTCATTAAAAGGGATATGTAAAATTTTGAGGTATACTACTACTATAGCTGAGTATTTTCATTTTATCAACTGTATATCTCTACTCCACTGAATTTTGAGGAAAATAATGTAGTTTTACCACATTTAGCTACACGATTAAGTGACCTTTTACGTCAGATTTAACATGAAAACATGTAAAATGTGAAATGCAAGACTTTTTCAAATAATTAAACCTCATAACAGCACATTAACTAGTTAACAATCTAAGCAGGTGCATTCAGCATAACGAGTACTTTACATAAGAGGCTATATTTTGATGCAGATACTTTTGTACATGTAAGTTTGTTTGGTTTTTTTTATTAAAAAAAAAACAACAACAAACTTTTCTTTATAGTCTATGGTAATTCCAGTGTGGCATTGGTCCTGTAACTAAGGTGACGAATTTAACTACAACGACTTGTTATAACACATTTTCTTTGCTTTTCGCTTGTAGACATGAAAGTGGACGAAAACATCAAGTAGCTTTTCCTTATAAATCTCTATGAACGTCATTTTATTTTGAAAACAGCGGAAGTGGGTGTGCTGCTCTGATAGGACGTTATTATAAGAGCTGCTCTGTAGCTTTGTGGCTAGGTTGTTGGCAGTAGGTTGTTTTCTTGATAGACGCCCGGGGTTCCCACTCGTCGCTGCTGAACTCCGCCACTGCAAAATCGGTCATTATAGCGGCGCGCCAGACGGACTATAGGTTACAGGTTTGTTTCGCTTAAGATATAACAATATGTAATAATAATCGCAAATGTTATCTGACAGCTAGCTATAACGTCACGTTTTGTATCTGTCAGCCATGTTACTGTATATCAATCAATGATGCAGCTAGCCACATTAACCGTGTTTATTTTTAGCAGCTAACCTGCGCCGACTGCAGTGCAATGGAACAGATTTAGCTGCTGTATATTTGCTCGGGGCAAAAATGGATACAATTTACAATATCGTCATAGATGTTAATATAATCTACACATAATGTCCCGTGAATTTTGTTTCTGAAAAATCCATGACAGGGTTTATAGTGTGTTAGCTAGTGCTCTAGCTGTCTGCTGCTTTAAAGCTAAGAGGAAGCTAGCGAGTTTTGATCTGGCCATGTCCTCCGTTCAGAAAACAAGCAAAGGCCCCAGTCAACAAAACCAACAGTTAGCGTTTTTATGACTGGATGTCATGAAATATAAATGCACAGCAGCATGTATGCAGTTTTCTTGAGGTTGACCTAAAACATGTTATGCTAACGGTGGGTTGACTTTAAGTAGAGTTAGCTCTGGATTAAGAAGATCATGCTCCTTTAGCTTGCCTCACAGTAGACTGCTAACAGTGCAGGTAGAACGGACTACTATGTTACTGGAAAACATCCCTGAATGCATCATACTATCTAGACGTGCATCTGTAACGCGTGCAGTCATTACGTCATGTTGCACAGGCTTGTGTTTAGTTGTCTCCTTAGGCTAGTAATTTCGTCTACAAGAAGACAAATGCATATGCAGGATATATAGAATTTCCAATGGCTGTTGGTGCCGTGTCTGTTATTTACAACATTTCACTGCATCAGTAGGCTTTACTAAATGTCAACAATGCTCTGATATGTGGATTCATCTTTTCAGATGGACCAGCAGGACCAGTCCTATATGTTTGCCAGTCTGAAACGACCTCACTCAGAGCAGCTGCTGCAAGGCCTCCAGCTCTTGCGGCAGGATCACGAACTATGTGACATTGTCCTGCGTGTGGGTGATGCTAAGATCCATGCCCACAAAGTAGTGCTGGCCAGCATCAGCCCTTACTTCAAGGCCATGTTCACGGGTAACCTGTCAGAAAAGGAGACCTCTGAGGTGGAATTCCAGTGCATCGATGAGACTGCCTTGCAGGTTTGCTTGGAGCCAGTAGTCACATAATTTAATACATTTATAACTGCATAATTATTGTTTATGTGACACGTTTACTCTTGTTTCTCTTCCAGGCCATCGTTGAGTATGCCTATACTGGTACGGTGTTTATCTCCCAAGAAACAGTGGAATCTCTGCTTCCGGCTGCGGACCTGCTCCAAGTTAAGTTAGTACTTAAGGAGTGTTGTTCCTTCTTAGAGAGCCAGCTGGATGCTGGAAACTGTATAGGCATCTCCCGCTTTGCAGAGACATATGGCTGTCATGACCTGTGCATGGCTGCAACTAAGTTCATCTGTGAGAACTTTGAGGAGGTATGTCTGACAGAGGAGTTTTTTGAACTGACAAGGGCTGAGTTGGATGAAATCGTGTCCAATGATTGCCTAAAGGTGGTCACAGAGGAGACTGTATTTTATGCCTTGGAATCATGGATCAAATATGATGTAACTGAGAGACAGCAGCATCTGGCTCAGCTGCTGCACTGTGTTCGGCTTCCACTCCTCAGCGTCAAATTTCTCACTCGCCTCTATGAAGCAAACCACCTTATACGAGATGACCATGCATGTAAACACCTGCTCAATGAGGCCCTCAAATATCATTTTATGCCTGAGCACCGGCTCTCCTATCAGACTGTGTTGTCCGCACGGCCCAGATGTGCCCCAAAGGTGTTGCTTGCAGTAGGAGGCAAGGCCGGACTGTTTGCAACTTTAGAAAGGTAAATAATTACATCCACATCATGATTTTAAAGGCAAGTTTCCAAATATTGTATCGGTTTTATTTTGTTTTGTGTTTAAGAACAACAATTTTCATCTCTCTCTTACAGCATAGAAATGTATTTCCCTCGGACGGATTCATGGATAGGATTGGCACCTCTCAGTGTCCCCCGATATGAGTTTGGAGTGGCAGTGCTGGACCATAAGGTGTATGTGGTTGGAGGCATCGCCACACACATGAGACAGGGCATTAGCTATCGGAGACACGAGAGCACAGTCGAGAGCTGGGACCCTGAGAGCAACACTTGGTCCTCGGTGGAGCGCATGGCAGAGTGCCGCAGCACACTCGGAGTGGTGGTCCTGGCGGGCGAGCTGTATGCCCTTGGAGGGTATGATGGCCAGTATTACCTCCAGTCGGTGGAGAAATATGTCCCCAAGTTGAAAGAGTGGCAGCCTGTGGCACCGATGACCAAGTCCCGCAGCTGCTTTGCCACCGCTGTGCTGGATGGCATGGTGTACGCTATTGGAGGCTATGGCCCAGCTCATATGAACAGGTAGTGTGTATTTTCTGATTTATTTGTGGCAGTACACTATATTTTGGGGTATTCATTCATTTTAGTGTTTTTTAGATTACAGTTCTCAAAATACGTCATTTATGCCAAGCCATTGTCAGGTCATTTTAAACATGTAAAGCATTTTGAGGATGAAACTTTGTTATTGATTAATGTGTCTGTATTCTGTAGAATGCTGTGACAAATAATCAGTGTAGTGTACATCCTGTATTTTCTTCTTACCACCGCTGTAATGTGCTGGAACAGCTTGAAAATGCACTTTGAAATTGCTGAAAGTGCTTAAATTTGACTTTGGAGAAGGTGTAGAAACTACAGCTGGTGTTGTATAAACTGTGAATAGAAAAAATGAAATCCCTCTAACTTTGGAGAGCAGCATATTTATACCACAAATTTTACATAATCTGTAACTTATTCCTTTGACATTTTCTGCATGAAAAGAAGACTACAGAAAGCCACATAGGATTAAAAAAAAAACCCAAAGAACATTAACCTTTTCTTTGCATCTTTAAGTGACATTTAAAACTAATGTAAGTTTTTGGTGCTTCACCACACCTTTTATAAAATAATCTTTGATCCTTGTGAAATGGTCTTTTTAAACCTCCTCACCCGGCTCTCAAGGTCTTGTTAGTTATTTAATAGAACTGGTAACCAAGTGAAGGATGTCAAGTGTTGCTGAGAAAATGGCCAGGGCCCTGTTAATGAGTGGAGAGGAGTTATAACCGCAGTGCTGCTAAAGTTTCGTGGATAGGGTGCCCGTCTGTGTGCTGCTGGTTAGACATGTGTTGTTGCTGTGGATCTCTGGAGAGCAGTGTCTCTGTTGCTTGTTTCCTTGACTCCTGAAACCCCTCAGGAGAATGTGTTTGGACAGAGGATCTTAGGGGACTTTTTTTTCTTCCCAAGTGACTTATATGTCCTTGCATACTGCAAAACAAACCTTGATTGCTTCGGTTCCAGTTGCTGTCATGGGGTTCATTTGCACTGGCCAAATTTAGTAATTCACCTGTGCTACTGGAGGAACTGTTGCTAGCTGCACATGTCTTTCTTTTTTATACATGAAAATTAAAGACACAAATACATGAATCCCTAAATAATGACATGTTAATGCTTGCTGTTTTGGAGATATTTATAATAATTCAGCAAATTGTTTTGCTACTTTTAGAGCCCAACAGGTATTAGACAGATGTTTGTTTCCAATACCGATTTTAGAGGGGTGAATTGATAGGATATGCAATATGGTGGCTGAGAGTGTTGTTGTTGTTGTTGTTGTTGTTGTTGTTGTTGTTGTTGTTGTTGTTGTTGTACGACATTGTCAGTCATTGTAAAAGGATAAATGAGAAAATAAATAAATGGGAATAA
>JAOWBC010000248.1:15299417-15309828 GCA_028566105.1 Hypoplectrus providencianus | reverse complement strand
ATGAGCTTTTAATAAGTCATGCCAAGCAGCGAGCCATAGAGGATGCATTATGATGTGTTATGATGATGGCAGCTGCCTATCAGTCCTCACTGGGTTAGCTGACAGTTAAAGCAGACAGATTGGGACTCACCAGTGGAGAGGGTCCTGCCTGGCAGCGTCATATTTCCAGAATGAGATTAAAGTATGTTCCTCCGGTGCTCCATGTGCATGTAGGACATCTCAGGGGAGAACTGACTCCGGCTCTGCCCACGACTGCAAACGGTGGATTTCACTTGCTAATGAGGCAGCCACCTATCTAACAGCCATTCATCAAAGTCTGCGCCGTGTGTGAAGAACATCCCATCATCACAGTAGATTAGGTTTACTCCCAGCACTTTAGTCCGCCGGCTGCTGTGTAACCTCTCCTGGACAATGATTAACACGGGCTCAGCTGAACGCAGGGTTTGCTCATAGCAGTCATGTACCTGTCGGTGGGATTTAAACAGTTTTGCAGAAGATTTTATCAACAAAAATGTGTTATTTAAGCAGTTAAGAGAACAGAACAGTGTGCGGAAAATACAGAAACCTCTAAAATGTTTCTCAAACAAAATCCCAGCATGGATTTTTCTTTGTTGTTCCAAATGTCTGAGTGAAATGATGTAATATTCAAGATTGTTTTTAATCCATTCTTCGATTTAATAAATTGCTTAATTTGGCACCAAATGTGTGCAACAAATGGGATCAACATAAAGATTGCTGCAACAACTTGGGGCAAAGTTAATCATTTAAATGAAAAAGCTAAACAATAATCTTCTGAATCCCTATACTACTTAATAGGTTCACAGAAAACCTAATCTTGCAATTCTTTTTAGATTTTTGAGCAGAGCAATGTGAAACAATGCTGAGCTGCATCCCAGAGTTAATTTAGAGTCGCAATCAGGATGATATTTAGATTTAAATGCATAGTTTCTGTTCTCCCTCATGCTTAGCAGTGTGTTAAAACTGCAGCAACAGAAAAGAGAAAGCTGCTAAATCACATGCAAGAAATCTTAGTAACATAACCCATGTATAGAGGTGGAACATGTGTTTGTAAATGATCAAGTTATTTGGCCTTTAATGCTTTTAGGAAATTGTATAGTTTATTAAATTATAAAACTAATGCTAATTATCTTATGATCACTACACACGTGATAAACCCAATTCTCAATAAAAACGAAAGAGAATGCGTTGTGTTGCTCTTTGAATAATTTGTGGATACGTCCCCAACTCATGTTATTTTCTTTATTTTATTATTGAATTATTGCTATTCATTTCGTCTATTAAAAAAGGAAAGCTAACGCTAACTGTCTAATGACCAAAAGGGGCAGAATGATACGAGGTTAGAGGACGCCCTGCTGTGAGAAAGCTAAATGAAGTCCATTCATTAGAATAAGTGGCACTCAGGTTGATATTTAAATGCAGATTATTTCTGTTTTGACTCTTTAAACTGCAGTCAGCATGAAATTGTTCTTGTCCCCCATTAAGAAACCCAAATCTAAGAATACAATCCATGCTTGCCCCCTGCCGACAGTGCATTAAACCCCCCCACTGTTTAAAAAAAAACCCCAAAGAAAACAATTTCCCAGCCAGACATTTTAACACGTTTATTGACCACCAATGATACATGGCAGAGAAGGGACACTTCACTCAGACTGAGACATTAAACGCGCCTCACTGAAGCGTCTCTGCTGGAAACATCTGCTCAAGAAACACTGAAGAAAAAAAACACTGTTCTTAAGAACAATGCAGTTAAGAAAAAAAGAGAAATGTAGGAAATGAGGAACCAGTGTCAGTAGTATTTCTGCAGCAGAAACATGAGGCTGCATGTGGACGGGACCCGGCGCTGAGCTGCAGTGGTGTCACTTTAATGGCCCGTTTATGTGTAGCTGGGGGCAAGTGCTTTGATTTGATTTTTTTTTTTTTACCCTCATTGTTCTTTAAACTCACTTGAGCTACAACATTTCCAGCCTCCATCACATTGCAGCAAACATCAGGTCATGTTTGCTCCAAAAGTTTGTTTGCACTTTCCGCCATCAGATAAATGGGATTATTGGTGTTTTCACCAGAGCGGCCGATCATCTGAATGAAGCCTGCAGGCCTGGAAATACTACTCGGTTAATTCTATTGTTAGTAGAAATTGCGTACATGTTTATTCCATGTTATTTTTAGTTTAAAAGGTTTTTAACTGTGTTAAATTAACTATGAAAAGTTGTTCACATTAAATCCATCAAAACTAAAATACCACATCTTCAGAAAGGTTTCTAAAAAGCTCTACCTTCTGAGTACCTGGAAATATTTACAGCAGGGATAACAAACTACATGATACAAGGTAAAAAAGCTATAAAAGAGATGAAAGAATAGAAAAAGTCCAAACTTGTAAGCTATCTTCGATGCATCAATTTGAGGCACCGGTGCTCGCCGCCTCCCTTTGGCTTCTGCCCTCCTGTGTGACCTTTTTGAAGTAGCGTTCGGCGCGCAGCTCCTCAAAGCAGAACTCAGAGGCTCCGCTGAGCAGCAGCTCTTTACAGTACATGCTCTGCTCCTGCGACTGGCCCAATTCGGCCTCCTTCTGTTGCTGCTGGTGCTCCTGTAGTCTCTTTAGGGGAGTTTCTTCTCTGCAGGGTTTTCTGGCTGATAAAACCGTGTTCACTGCCGGGTTGATCTTACAAGGAGTCCTGAAAGGATTGGAGAAAGATACTAATAAATCTGAGTGATGTAACCCGAGTTAAAGTGGAAATATGTCATTATTAGGTCATAAGCTTACGCTTTTTAAATCACTGAATAATTTCGTCTTAAAGTTACTTCTATAGTCTATTAAAAAAAGGTAAAGTTAACTGTCTTGATGAATAATGTTATAGTTTTATTTTGATGTCTCTCACATTGTCGGCGGCTGGTCTGATTCCTCAACAAACGGTTGGAAGGTGGGTTTTGGAGGAGGTGGAGCCATAACTGTATGTCCAAATTTGGACTTCTGGGGAACCTGTGGTGAAAAACACATCAGGTTACTGGATCACACTCCACTCATTCAAACTAACTCACACAGCAGCTGCTGGTCACAAACCTTGACGTTGCTCCATTTCCCGGGTTTCTGCTCGTTCTCCTTTGCCCTGGCAGTGGGAGGGGCCATCCAGGGCTCAGAGTTGTGCTCAGAGGAGTCGCCCCCCTGAGCCTTGTTCTCATCGAACACCACCAGCCGACTGTTTGAAACATTGCCGAGTACCGGGGCACCAGTCGACTGCAGGCTTCCAGAAGTACCTGTGCACAGATGTGACTTTTTAAAGTTGCCTTCTACAACAAACAGTGTATATTTTGGCAATACTTCTAATAAAATACACGCTCCAACCCCACACGTGGTTTAAATAATGCAGAAAATAAAAAGGTGCTAGATCACTGGTAACAGCAGCCTGAAATGTTCACATATGTTCATGTTCTTACTTCTGATTGCTGGCCCGACTCTGCTGATGGGAGCGATGGCCTTTTTCTTCCCCCTGTGCTTGAGTTCAGCTAGAGAAACTCTCTCTGGTTGTTTTGGCTCGTCGTCACTATCGTCCTGCTCCACATTCATCATCACCTGTCGGGACACACGCGCCTGCAGAGCCCTACAAATGGCACACAGATTAACAACTTATTTTATGCAGTTATTTTGTGTTTTAAACTATATATTAAGCCTGAGGCTGAAATGTCCTTACTTGTGAAACTGCAGCAGCTTATCATGCGGCTCCGCACACTTCTTGAAACCTTCCTGGTAAACCAGGTCTGCTTTGCGACAGTTGCCCTGATTCTCATACTCTTCAGACCAGGCGATGTAGAGGGATGCCTGCGTCACTCCGATTCCCTGTGCCTGCATGTACCTGTAGATGTCCAAAGGCTCCTGGCAGTTCTCTGCCTGATGATGCACAACACACAAAGATAGCTTAAGTCAACACCGCTGCAGTTTGTCAAAATAGCAAAAGTAGTCAGCAGTAACAAAGCTGTACATACAAATTTGATCCAGAGGTCAACATAACGAGAGTCATCGTGATATTTCTTTTCCTCTGTGAATCTGGTCACAACTCGTTCCAACAGTGTGACGAGGTTGCTCTCCTTTCCGCCCTGAGGGAAGGTTTGCTCTGTCCACTTAATATACCTGGAAAAGAAAGAAGCATGTGCGTATTAATTTTAAGAGCATTGGAATAAAAAACAAAACATAAAAACTGATATATTTGACTTACCGATCCCAAACGTCAAGTGGATCGTCTCCGTCATACATTCGCAGCTCTGACTCAAAGGCCCTGGAGAAATAAAGTTGAACAATCATGTTAAAACTGCTGGGAATTTTTAAAAAAATGCAATCGTGGCATAATCTTCCAGAGATCTTCCATACTGTCTCTGTTGATTGATGGCAGAGCTGAGTCCATCCTGTTGTTGACTGAGGGCCTGGTGTAAAGCGGATATGGCTCTGCCTCGCCTCAGTGGCTGGATGTTTTCTTTGCTAAGCTCCCATTCGACATCTCCTCCCTCTGCCATCATCAAATTCAAACACCTGGATGCCTATAGATTGACAAACAGACAGACATATATAGACCCAACATATATTAGTTCCTGTGCTTTGACAATTTGTCTTGCATTGTCGACTGTGTAATTCTGCACAATAAATATTTTGGATTTGTTCACATTTCTAGCCATGACTGTGCTGGCTTTATAGTTCTGCAAGACTTATATCTATTATACATGCATATATTGCAGCGAAATACAAGGCCACAGTGTGCGCACAATGTCCAGAAACTGATTGTAAGGGTTCAGAGAGTTAACATGCGTTTAATAACACATAAAAACCCACAACCTGTGAGATATTTGTGTGATTAATAACAGCTGTCTATGCAGATTACGCTTCAGTCAGTGTGGGTTGCACGTTAGTAACCGTTAATTACACTCGTTGACAACGTGGATAAAATGTCTAATCTTATACATTTAATACAAAAAGCCATTGATTGTCGCCTTTATTTAAAAGCCATGACTACACTGTACTTCCTGTGTCCTGCCTGAATAACAAATACAGTTTCTTCTCTAACGTAAATGAATGCATGACGTAGGCAAGCTAAAGGCTAACATGCTAGCTGCCGTTAGCGAACATTAGCTTTATCTCGGCCGTTTTTGTCCCTATCCGTAATATTTCACCAAATTTACCTGTCCAGCACACACGAGAAATTATTTTACGACAAAACCGTGGTGGTTCATACCGCTTAAGAGGCCTTCTTTTGTCTTTTCCCAACAGATTGTTACGGGTACACCAATGAAACAGAAGTTCTGGTCAGCGGTCGGTTCTGTGTTTTGAACGAAGGCCGCGTCAGAATTTGGAGGACGCTGATTGGATAAAGCCACAAACCGGAAAACGTAGATTGACGTCACGTTACAGCTTCCGGTACAGTTCCTGTTGTGATTACAGGAACGTTGAAAGGTTGAAAATAGGCAGATAGGTGCCAAAATCTTGTCGATGGAGTCATTTTTCTTCACCTATACACCTGCTAAAGCAATATTTTTTAACTTATAATTTCCTGTCTCATGACTCAGCGCACGTGTCGACATGGACAACCGTTGTTATTGTTGTGCATCAAAGTTCAGCCTCTTCAAGAAAGAGGTAAGACGCTGTTGGCTGTTATTTTTCATGTTAGCTGTATACTTAAATGTTATAAGTGTGTAATTGTCGCTACATCATGCTCGCAGCTGGGCTGTAAGAGCTGCGGCCGCTCCTTCTGCTCCAGCTGTTTGACTTTCAGTGCTGTGGTGCCTCGCTGTGGCAACACCCAGCAGAAGGTCTGCAAACAGTGCCACGGGAATCTGACAAGGTAAAGGTCAAACCATGCTAAATAATATAATGGCATTATTAATTACCATTAAATTGAATTTGTTACTCATTCTAGCTTCTGTTCTTTGCAGTGGAGAATCTTCAAACAATGCAGGAAAATGGTCTCCTCCTGAAAATTACAAAAAGTAAGTACAGAAAAGGACAGACTACAAAGCCTTTATTGTCATTATCCTGCAGTATGCAGCAACAATTTGGATTGCTGCTACCATTAAAAGACAGGTGCAGATAATGCAAGACTATAAAGGAAAGGCATAAATACCCCTAAATGGCAATACATTAAAATATATTACTTTTAGTAGATTCCCAATAAATGCAAATAGCCAGAGATCTCTGCATAGCTATATTCAACTATACAGTAATATATTCAAGAAGAAGTGCAAAATCTGGGATAAAATTTGAAAATAATAAATTGCTCTCTGTAGTAGCATTGTATGTGTGTGATTATAAGACAGTAAACATGTGACATGATCACATTTGAACAACAACAACAAAACAAACAAAACTCTGTCAACACAGCAGTTTCAGGGTATCTAAAGTTCATTTTACTTTCATAGACGGGTCGCTGCACTTGAGGCCAAACAGCAGGGTCAGCAAGCACAGCCTCTTGCACAAGGAGGCTCCAGAAACAGTAAAACAGGCCATCTACCAACCAAAGGCCTGAGTAAAGAAGATCAGGCGATTGCTGAAAGACTTAAAAAGCTGAAGGAGGACACTGCACCAAGTAAAGATTTTTGATAGAGCAAATATAATAATATATTTTATCATTGCAAAAAACACATTGTAAGCCTTGTAATGCTTCTTCAGAGTCCGTCCCCTCTGAGAAGGACCTGGAGTCTCGCCTTGCTGCTCTCAAAGCTCCCAGCCAGCCAGTGCCTTCTTTGGGAGAGATGGAGGACCGACTGGCAGTTCTACGGGGTCAGAATCCACCTTCTCAAGCTCCTCCTCCTGTGAGCCAAACCACTTCCTACTTGTTTATAATACCTTGGTCCCTACAGCATGTAAACATTAAAAAATTTAAGGAGCATTTGCATGCTAATATTTTCTATATATGCTTACCGTTATGTATGCTTGTTTGCTCATCTGCACAGGTGCACCAGCCTCCAGATAACAGGACTCAGCCTGAACAAGTCAATGATCTGATCACTCAGATGACAGAGGAAGCTGCCATAGACGACCAGCAGTCAAACCCTGAATGCAGTAATTATGTGTTTTATTGATTTTATTTTATTGTCTTATGCATGTTATAACAATTAAACTATGGTTAAATTCTAAAACCAGAAAGTCAAATGCGCTCCATTATCCTGCAGGTGTCGATGGCCGTATGAATGATCTGAACAAGGGAGAGGGGGGCCAGTTGGATGAGAATTTGGAGGAGAACCAGGAGGGAGACAAGCAGCTGGAGGCTGAGAAGGCTCGGATCCTGGAGGAGGCCATGGAGGAGCTGAGGAGGGAACGCCATTCCCAGGATCAGATCCTCCACATGGCCAAAAGGATGGCGCAGCTGAAGGGGCAGGACCCAGACAAAGGTACACAGAGATCTGCTGTGCCACTTTCTAAACCTTCTAATTACTTTCACAATAGATGGAAGAAAACATGTCAGTAAAAGTATACAGCATGTCCAATGTTGCTGTCTAATGTTTGATGTGTCTGAGCCTTTAACTGATTATGTGTTGAATAGAAATGAGTGGAAACATGAAGAATTTGGGATTTCTTATCAGGCAAATATTAATTTCACTAAAATCTTTATCTGTCAGTAAATGACCTACTTTTTGGCTCTTTCATAAGAATTTTCCATTAGACCGGAGTAGATCAGAAGAGGACCAAAGCTGCAGAGGATGGCTTATCCTACACAGAACAATCAATTCTTTTTCATCTGACTCAGCAGTGACTCTTATTAAATGAAATGTATCCTTTGCCTGCCTGATCTTGTGAATTTTTCTGCATCAAAAAGGGTTTCAAATCACTTATGGGAACTTAATTATTTGGATTAATTGCATCTTAAATCAGTTAGGTGCAAGTTTGTATCACAGTTAGAGGAAACTACTGTTTGCTTCAAGCTCTAACTGTTAACACTGTGGCGATGACAGAAGACTGACAGTCGGTGTTGTATTTCAGTGACAATGGAGGACTTCCAGCATCCGGACAGCGAGGAGGAGACTGAGGAAGAAGCTGTGAAGAGAGTTTTAAAACAGGTCTGCAACTCACAGAGAAAGTTCAATGTGTAATGTAGAACATCTCTAATTTATCATGATAAACTGTTCCAAGAGAGCTGAACTCTGCCAGATGATTGTAACTGAATCTGGACTAACTTAGGTGGCCACTAGGGGCTGCTATTGAGCAATTTGAATGATTTGCATTTGAGTGAAGTGAACGGCATGTTTTGAATTTTCTGTGTTCATGATTTTTGTCTCAGCTCTCTGAAGAGGCGGTGCTGGACGAGGCCAGTGGCTACAACATCCCTTTAGAGCACAGTGGACCAAAGAACACAGAAAAGAAGAAGACTTCCAAGAAACCGGTACAAAACAACCACCAAAATACAAATGATTAACATTTCCCAGCTTTTAGAGAGAATATAATTGAATCCCTGGTTGAGTTAATGTCTTTTTTATTGAAGACGGTTCCAGCACCCAGAAGTAGGACTTCACCTGCTGCTGTTGCACATCAGCCGTCAGACAGTGACGATGAAGAGCTTCCATGGTGCTGCATCTGCAACCACGACGCCACCATTCGCTGTCACACCTGTGATGGAGACCTTTACTGCAACCGCTGCTTCAGGTAGCGAAACCCACTGAATGTGTGTTTTCTTCATGTAAAAAAACAGTTTATTGTAGAAGGAGACCGTAAAATAACAGGCATTATTGTTTGAATTTGGACTCTACGATATTCTTCATGTTGATCATAGATTATGAAAGTAAACATTGCTGAAATAAACCATTTTGAATGGTTAAAAACATTTAATTTTGCTGCTAAACGTTCACTGAAAATCTGTTTACACAGAGCCGAGAGGAGAGGACAGAGGAGGCTGCAAACGTGACAATAGTTCGATGTGTATAACATGTAGAGACACTATGTTTTATCAGTATTTACGGCACATGTAGACACTTGGAAAACTGTTAGATATGAGATATAAGTTACAGTTTATTCTGTTTTTTTAAAAGTAGTTTATCAGAGAAATTCAACTTACATTTTGTTTTCATTTATTTCAGAGATTTATATCATTATAACTGTTTTATTCTGCACAAACAACTTTTTGAGTTTTCCCCACTTCTAACCATTATTGTGCTGATTCCAAGGGGTATAGGTCATTAATATTTTATTTATTGCAGTGAAATACAAGGCAACTTATAAAAAGAGCAAAAATAACACGCTAAAACTATTTGAGGTTCAGAGGTTGAACATGCATTCGTTATAATAATCCTAATTATAACTCTGGTTTCCGCCTCGTTGTACAGATTAGCATGGAAGTCTCTCCTCGGATGCTCGGGAAGCATGGCTGTGATTTGGCATGCATACCATGACCCAGATAGATTGTCACCAGGCTGTTGCCATACTGTTAAGCAGCATGAATATAAAGTATTTATCGTGATGAATTATCAATCCACTCTCCATTATCTCCCCAGGGAAGGACATGATAAATATGACAGGAAGGAGCATCGCACCAGTAACTACACCGCGCCAAAGAAGAAGAGGAAGACATGATAGGGAGACTGAGCTGCTGCTGCAGGAGTTCAGCCTGATCAGGCTCCGGTCAGTCATCACCGTTAGCGTTGTGCTTTAGACTTAAGTGACCTATTACTGAAAAACAGTGTCTCAGAAGATGTAAACACTACCTATTATCTAAAAGAAGCCTGGAGCTTTAATTCTAACCCCGGCTTGTTTCCTTCAGTCTGTCTGGTGGCTGTAAACATGCATCTGTAGACCTCAGCGAGAGCATTATCTCATGTCTGTAATTGCTAACAGGGATCTGAACGAACTGCACAAAAACAATGATTAACATTTATGGCAAAGCAAAGCCTAGAAGTAGACATACACTCTAAAGTAGGAGTTAAGGCCTCATGCAGAAACATTTCCTTAAGTTTCTCCAGTATTTTCTCTTCATTTTCTGTGAAAAGAGCAAAAAATAGTTCCATTTCAGATGCACCAAACATTAATATCATTACAATCTGCTTGTACCTGCAGCGTGCAGAACAATGAATCCCACTTCATCATAAAGTGTTAATTATTATAGGTAACTCTCTCTAAACTCTAAAACTGTGGAGATGCCATAAAAAAGGGCTGCAAGAAGAAGTGCTTCAGCTGGAGTGAAATGTTGGCTGTGAAAACAAGATGTTGTTTGAACAGGACTCTTAATTTTCTTTCATCTAAAAGAAGAGAAAAAATCAGAAAGTATTGGTGAATCATGCAAATCAAGGGACACTAACTCAATAAAAACTCTTTGTAAATGTGAGGAAATTTGTGCACACATCGCTTCCTGCATGAGGCCCAACATGCATCATAAGAAAAACATTTAACGTATTTTCTGTGGTGCTTTAGCAAAGCTGCAAAGCT
>JAOWBC010000248.1:15156539-15168768 GCA_028566105.1 Hypoplectrus providencianus | reverse complement strand
CGCCTGCCGCCCCCCCCCCCCCCCCACCACCACCACCACCACCACCACCACCACCACCACCATGCCAGCCTTGCCTGCAAACAGCTGCACCCCAGTAATTTACTTCTCTCCAGCACATTTAACAGGAAGACTGCTTCCCATTACCCAGAGCAGGGGGTCCGCGCTGACGGCCAGACACCCGGCCAGAGCGCCGGCTTCCCGGTGTGACACCCTCTGCTGCTGGACCCTGCCCACAGGGACTCCTCTCCTGCATGGGGCTGCCACTTCCATTTCCACTGCTGGCTCGTGTGTGAGCGTTTAATCAGTAAAGCTGGAGTAATCTGTTAGTTTCTTTGCAAAAACTTTTTAACAAGTAATGCAAGAGCCGAAGGGTTAGTGACACTAACAAACCACAAGTTTATCAGTACAAAAATACTGTCTTTGGAGTTTTCTTAGCTGAAAATATATATATAAAATTATCTCATTATGTTAATTAAGCATTCTGGGAGTCTGGGTTGTACATGCTACATCAGTTTTCCTTAACAAACTTATCTCTCACCTTGCTTCTTCCTTTTGTCAAATCATTATAATGACTTTATTTGATCTCTTTCAGCAGCTCTGATATTAATTTGTTGTTTGGAAATCATAGTTAAGTGTGAATGTGCTGACAAATAATGTTTTTTGCATCATTATTCTCTTTTTTCATCGTTAGATTTCTGATGATGCAATTTGTAAACGGCAGCACCACAAACTCACTCCAGAACAGTAAACTGACCCTTATTTGACTTTAACAAATAGAGTTTCACACATTGTAAGTGTTAATTTTGAATATTCTGGGTTTTAAATTTTAGCTGTCATCAGTAAGAAATGTTTTAAAAAAGAACAAAACGACTTTAAGAGATTTATATGCACCCCATACTTGCTTTTTAAGTGTAAAGGCATCATAATGTAGGTGAAAATCTCTGCAAATTGGATGAGCCATTGCTCCATTTCTGTAGTGCTTTGTGTGCATGTGTGTGTGTGTGTGTTGCTGCAGCAGTGTGTGGCCCATGACAGCAATAATGAGGGGATGTGTAGGGGCCTGGGTGAGCCCAGCAGCAGAGCTGGCAGCCAGTCAAAGTCCTGAGACAGTCAGCATTGCAGCATCATGAGACATTGTTAATCAGGTGGGCCCGCTCCTTTGAAGAGCATTAAACTGTGCAGGAAACACCACATTCCCTTGCTGAGATCACTAATACAAAGAGAAAGCTGAAACAAATGTGGAAAACGCTGGCTGGATCGCTGGACGCCTGTTCACCAGATGCACGAGGCACAGATATTCAAAAGAAGAAAAAAAAATTGTTTCATCTACGCAGACTACTGTGTCTGCCGTTTCACAAAAGCAGCGCATGCCTTTTCTCCTCTCTCATTCCCCAATCTGTGTCTCATGCACTTTCCTGGACCACCAACAAGGCCTCACTGAGAGGAGCAGTTCATGGGTGTCCTTCAGCCGCATGACCAGAAATGGAGCCAATCAGCTGATGAGCTCCAAAGGAAACCACGAGAGGGTCTCTGTGGCATGTCGCGCACAACATCCATGCGCTCTCCTGAGGCCGACGGGGTCACTGAGCAATGTTCTGGGAACATCACAAAGACGCAGCTCAACTTCTGTCTCTCACACTCTGCCTGCCTTTATGTTTCCCTCGCTATCTCCACTGGTGTGCCCTCTGCCTTTCCTCCCTCTCCCGGCCCACCCCTCCCACTCTCACGAGCCGGAGCCAGCTGAGCGTGCTTCCCAAATCCAACAGTTGTTGTGGCCTTCGTTAGCCTAACGAAGGGGCCGGCTCTTTATACTTGTCAGGGAGCAAATGAGTCAAACAAACAAGGGCCAGGGAAGAGGGGAGGACAAGCGAGCGCTGTTCTGTTGAGCTTCACTGGGTTCTTGGCCGCAGCACTTCCCTGGAAACTAGGGAACCCACAATCTGCCTCTTTGATGTCTGATGATGCTCTGGCTTTGATGGAAACTTTGGAAAAACACACTTGCAAAAAGAAATAACATGCTGCTCGGTCTCTGTGGCCACTAGAGGCCGTAGGCACATTCTGAGTGTGTGGGTGCACTCTGTGAAGGATCTAAAAGGGAAGTACCATTTGGGGATGCATAACAACTGGTTATGATAGTAACAACAAAGTTACAGTGTTTCTGCAAGCCTGTATTTGCGATGCGGTCTGTGCATGAGGGCACGGTGTAATGTCCTGCTGGCAGAGGAACTTCTGAATAAATATGCTTCACACTGTCCATACACTCACATATTTGCATATGCATGTCCAGACGTACGTACACACGCACCGACTCGCGTCCTACTCGGCTGCTGCTTTGTCTTGCATTCCAAAACTGTCCTTCCAAAACAGACAAGATTACAGTCACAACAACACATCCCGGGCAGCGTCCACAATCCAGACACATTACTGCAGCGCAGGGCTTAAGGAGAAAGTATGAAGGTGTGTCCTTCAGCATGAGATCATTTCACTGAGCGCAGCCTGTCTGGAACAAACGCACAGAGCACTCCAAGGCTGAGAATTTGCAGCTTTAATGACAGATTAGCCCAACTAAAGGGGGGTTTACAGGGTACTAAGGCACAATGCTTGCTCTACTTTCATTCAGGAGCCTCCACACAGTTCACATGTGCATGCTGAACATGACTAATCAGACAGGAATCAAAGAGCGAGAGTGAGTGACATGCATGTGTTCAGCCGGAGCTGCTGTGCTGTGCATGTGACCGGCCCACCATGAAACCCATTCATCACGTAGCACCATTAAAGGGGCATTAGTGGAAGAAAAAGGCCACGCTCTCTAACTGTACCTGCTTTTGTTTGGGCCAATACAAAATGCAGTTTGTAGCTCGACCGTGTCCGTGGAACACACACACAAAATGTTGATGGAAATATGGAGGGCTATCTTTTGTAAAACATTAAATTGGTGTTTTGAGTGCACACATGGGAGTAATGAGCACGCTGAACACACTTGGAAAGCGGTATAAGCCATTTATTATTACGCCCACATGGAGATGTGAGTCACTTGGGTGGCGCCACCACACGCACACACAAAAAAAAGACTCCGCTCAAGGTGCAGCGCTGAATGATAGTGGTTGAGTGGGGGCCGCCTGGCTGAGGTGATGGACAGCGAGACAGGGCTACTGCAGGTTCACCTTCTGTGCCGTGGCTCTGGGGCAAAGACTGCATGACAGTGACGCGACACTAAAAGCCTTCCTGTCAAGAAGGCAGGTGGACGCCCTCCAATCAAAACACAGAGGCTCTGGGTGACATTTCACAGGGCACAGCTGCTGGGCTGCGACAGCATGCCAACTCACTATTCCTGAAGGGTTGTTTGTTTAGTGTGTGTGTGTGTGTGTGTGTGTGTAACAACTAGAAGGGTGCTATAACTCTGTGCACACAACCCGAATGTTTTCCTACCAGTCACTATTTGACTACTCTCTCAGTTATATTTTACACTTCCTCTCTATCAGCATCTTCCATTCTTAACAAACCCTGCTAAAGGTGTGGGGGAAAAAATGATGTGCATGAATAATATATATAGAAAAAGAAAAAAAACCCACCAAGAAATAGCTGAGTACACAAATTTACAGAATGATAAAGACAGGCGTTGACTGTCAGGCCTAACGAATGCAATTTCACATGTTCCCTTCCAGAGCAGGGAGGTTCCTGTTCTCGTTTATTCCCCTAAAAATGGGCACAAACACAAAACCTCTAACATGTATCAGAAATCTAATCTAATACATTACTGATTTTGCTTATAATAACTTAGATAAAACAATATTTCAGCCACTACTTCCTAGCTGTGCAGCATTGGACTGTACACTAATAATGTTTTATCCTTTCCCCTCACTGGAAGAAGGACCAGGGTGTGTCTGCCTGAGACCAGCTGAGCCGAACCAGGCTGACCCTTTCCTAAAACAGCAGCTTGTTATGCTCTTAGCCTTGAGGCGGAGAGGGGGGGGGGGGTGAGGGCCAACACCCCCCCACCACCACCACCTTAAGAGATCCAGGAACTCCCCGAGTGACCTGGTCCCATCACCTTATCCCTCGACTCAGAGTCTTGTTTTCCAGTAAAAGCCTGCTTCCTTGGCACGAGGCCTGGGAGCCTTCAGTGGTTTTGGAGAAGTTCCTTATCCTATTTTGCCCCCGGTGGTGGTGGTGGTGGAGGTGGTGTTGGTGGTGGAGTGGGCTCCGTGAGGCAGCCGCAGTTTGAAGGCAGAGTCAGTATGCACACATAAAGCTGCTCAAAGCCAGCAGGTATGTGAGGAATGCCTCTTCGTCCAAACAACAGGACTCACGCCCGACACAGAGCCGTGCCACGCCACACAGCGCTGTCAGAGCAGCTAAAGGGGGCCCACTGGGGACTCTGCAACCGGATCATCCTTTACACTAGATCCAGCGTCCGGCATGTTTAAATAAAGTTTTCTGATGATCGATCACAGCGCGCATACGTGAGTCTGATCAGACATTTCTGCAGTAAAACAAATCCGTCAGAAAGTAAACGTACAGTAAACTCTTTCTAATCCGAGCACCTCAGGAATGAAGGTAATGCGGATTTGTGAAATATTTGAACCATTTCAGTAAAATGTCATTTATTTCTTAAAGTGAGAAGATTTTTTTTTAGTCAAAACAGACATTTATTGCATGAAACCAGGTAGTTGCTTTGCCGTTTATATGCACATATCATTGAACTTTTACCAACTATTTTTTCCTGTGCATTTTTTATGATTTTTAATATTTAATATTTGCATTTTTGTATGAGAGCACAGTCAAATTCCTAGTTTGTATACACATAACTGGCCAGTAAAGCTGCTTCTTATTCTGCTTTCATTGCATTAAAAAGGAATTTTGCATTGCTAACTTATTTTCAGGTCTTTGAATATTTTCTTCCTGATATGTCAATGATACTAACTGAACCACACTATCAAAAATACACGCTAGCACATAATTAATGAGGTTCAAACAGTTATTACATTATCTAACTTTGGTTTTGAGCACAGCAGAAGTGCATTTTCATTTATTGACTGCAGACTTTATCGGTGCATTTACCTCTTTTATGCAGCCACCCCTCCTTGACAATCACCACATTGGTCATGTTGGTGGGCAGGGTGGAGGATCCAGGTTTCCCACAGGGAGAGACACAGCTTTGTTTCCCAAGTTTCCTTCACTCAGCTCTGTGCAGGAGCCTGGAGACGAGGTCCCGGGGTTCACAGCCGCCTTCTCAACGGTGGTTACCTATTAGTCAAAGAAGAGTAAAAATTAGCCCCAAATTGAGGTGAAAGATTTATTTTTTTTCCCCTCACTTGTCTGAATATTAACCCTCGGGTCAACATAGCAGAGGAAGAGAGGCAGTGGAATCGGGCGGATCCATGTGTTTTATGACCCAGTTAGTGGAGGATATGCTAAAACCACAGCGCAGTCCCCTTTCACATGTGGAACCTGCAACATTGCACGGTTCAAATATCTGTGTAGGGCCGTGGTTTTTTGGCATTCGCAATGAAGTATTCCCCCCTTTTTTGGAAAATTCCATGCTGTTCACACATAACCATTCCTGATACTCACGAGCAGAATTAGAAAAATAATGACATAAAACAATCTCTCACACAGGATTTTAAAAGTTATTCTGCTGTTGCATGGATTGATGAGTGTTCAGCTTTCACTTGGATTTTATTACATGTTCATTTTTGCTGGGTTGTTAATCATGCAAGCAGGTAGCAACAGGGCTCCAAACTTAACGTGCTAAGTGGCGTGATGAGTTTTTCTGTTTGTTTTTCCTGAGAATACTGTAGGAGGTGAATTCCTGAGGGGTTGGCTGTGGTTATTATCCCACTTGCAGATTTGCATTTAAGCTCAAACTTAGACTGAATTGGATGGGAAGCTCAAAAAGGAGCGAAATGATGACATTTTCAAATTGCTCCGTTCTTCACAGATCTGGTTTCTTCAGATGCTACTTTTAATTACGACATTTTCAGAGCATTTCAAGCTGTTTTTTGCTCTTTTAACACTGTCATAATGACATAAATATAAAAATAAACAAGTAACAAAATGCAATATAGATAAATACATATTCCATTTTGTTACTTCTTGTTTTGATCAGTAGTTTCAAGTGATCTCTGCACCTATTGGTTCTTAGTCTGATGTTGATTTAATAGCAACTATGTCCGGCTAGTGAATTATAATCTGACGATGGATGGCAAAAAAAAATCCTGTTGTCATTGTTTATCATCTGATTCACCACTTAAGACACAAAGTGCTGAAGCTGTTCTAGTTTCAGAAGACACTTCAGCACATCTCTACGAACAGATAACTGCACGTGAATGCAGATGCATCTTTTAACAAAAAGCTAATAAGCAAATTCATCAATAGGCTGAAAGATTTCACCTTTACTTTTCTCTATACAGACTGTAGTCAAACAAACTCCATTCAAACATCAACATGGTTGAGCACGAGTAAAAAAAAGTTCAGTAAACACAAAGAAAATAGGAAATAATTCAATGTGCAGCACTGATCAGATTTCCTGTCTTGCAGTGTATGTGCTAAATGTAACTTTTACAAGGAATTATCCAACAAGATTAGTTTATTTGAAAACACTAAAATATTACAGCTGAGACAAGAATAACGTACCACATGATAAAGTTCATGTGATTTGATCAAACGTTCTAGAAAGGCTGCTAAATAATCTTTGAAATGGGATGGTTTCGTTAGCTGTTAGTAATCTCGTTGACTTTACGTCTCCTGATTAAAATAAAACAAACAATTTCCTCCCTATAACTCCATCAAAACTAGGCAAAAAAAAAATTCTGATACTGGAGATCATGCAACACAAAACAGCTTCATTACAGCTCCTAAATGTGCATCAAGTTGCGGTTTCTGTGCTAACAAAATAAATATGTTATATATGCGGTGAAGGTGCAAGACTGAGGTTCACAACAAAATGAACATCTTTTAAACACGGACAAAAAACTGCTACACAAATAAATATGTGAAAGGGTTTTCAGAGAGAAGGATGAGCAGATCGTAAAACTAAATGTGGGTAAAAGATCAAGCTCCAACAATATCTTAGCATGAATGATAGAGGACAGAATAAGACTGCACAGACAGTCATCGGATTAACCAAACGCTGCTGAATTCCACCACACACTTATTCATCAACGTCACACACTGAAAAACCTGCAGGGTATCATAACTAAAAACACTTGACCTTTTGATTCATTCAGAACTTTTTTTTTTATAAACATAAAGACAGCTTTGAATGCAGGGCAGCAGCAAAAGAATGATCAATTGCCATGCTTGTTCACACAAATGTCACATACTGCACCAGGCAATCTCTGACCATCAACTGAAATCAATTTGCCTGCTGCTGCTCCGTCAGACCAAGGCCATCAAAAGAGAGCTCTGTCTGCGCGGCCTCATCCAGCTTACTGGTGGAGGACAACAACAGGAAGTGGATGTGACTATTGACAGACTTCGAGTCATATCAGTACAGCCCCAGGCTCCAGTACATCTGTCAGTGAATGTGCGATCAACACGCCTTTTACTGCCATTCTGCTCGCTTCCATCAATGAGCACAGGCGAGTTTGTGAGAGCGCAGTTTATTTTTGCTCCGTGTTTTTGTTTATTGCACTGGGGTTGTGGTGCTTGTGTCACACAGTCGATGTTGGGAGGATCTTGGAAGAGGGATTTGAAAAAAAGCACACTGAGTGCTATTCAAACTAGGGATCACACAAACCGTTGGATCTCTCCGGCATCTTGGTGTGTACTCTGTGACACAGGCACGCACACATTATATACACATTGGGATACATCACACAAACAAACTTGAGCGTGCACACACCGCAGCCAAAAAAGCAACACATGCACAAGACCGGCTCTGGAGCCACAACAGAGCGCTGCTGTTTTAATGGGAGCGACCTGTTGCTACTGCGGCCTGTGTGGAAAAGCTGGGCTGCTGCCAGCGCTGCAGCCACTGAATGAACCCAGTACCCTGACAGCGGGTCACATGGTCCTCAGGCCTCTGGGCCACCGCCTGCCCGCCTGCCTGCCTGCCTGCCTGCCCTGCTGTCAGTGCGGCTTTCAATCATTCATCTTTCTGGCTCCGGCACCGGGGGCCATCCCATTCAATGCAAATCAGTGTCTGCTGCTGCTGCTGCTGCAAAAAAAAAAAAGATGCCACACACCGAGCCTGTCACCGGGCCACACAGGACGGTCCCGTGCATTTACAGCAGGAAGCAGAAAATCAGGCCGACATCACCACACTACTTCCTTCATCACAGATCAATAGATACAAGTCTGTTTCTGCTCTATTTTCTGCTGCCGCTCGAGTAAACAACAGAGTCAGCAGCTGTTTACGGAGATAAAACACCACACTCGAATATTTAAAGCGAAACAACGAAATGAGAACACCAAATACGCTCACCTGTGGCTGGATGGAAAACAATGCCCTGTAGCAGTCACTGGGTTTGTGATCAGATGCCAGAGTGGAACCAGTACTAGTGTGATCTACTACACCGTGCCAAGTTCCTCTTTCAAGTTCCCTGAAAACACATCGCTAATGATAAGAATATTGTGGGTAGGTGTAACTGAACCACAGCTACTGTAATCTTGAAAGCTGAGTTGATTCGCTGCTTTGAATCCTGTGATGACACAAACAGTAACCCCCTATGTGACTCATTTTGAAAATGAATTCATTTTCATGCTGCTCAGTCACACCGTGAACTAAACTATTAATACAAAACAAAACTGGATATATTCAAATACAAACTAAATCCGTCCTGTAAGAGAATACCCTTAAATAAGACCAAAAAGTAGTTTTTTTGTCAATAAAACTACCTGGCAGTTGATGTGATAGAGATGAATGATACAAAAAGTTCATAATGTGATGTTGACGATGGGCTACCGTCATTATTAGAAGCTTTCACGTGATAATACGTCTCAGCTCCTGTGGTGCAGGCAGCCACAACAAGTACATCCATGTACAGAGGCAAAATTTCAAACAACATTCCTCAGATTCTGCATGCAACTGGTGGCACATTTGCGTCAACAGGGCTGCAAAGGGGATTGGGTGGGAGGTGACTGGTATTTTCTAAATAGAACAGGGAGAGCCAAGCAGTCACTGGCTGCATCATTACGCCAGCTTGTTGCGTCTTCCCCCCGTCACATGCCAAGTCCCCCTGCGTACACACACTGGACAGACGTAGTCTCATGACTGGTTTAAAAAAAAAACATTTTGACACTAAAGGCGTTACAGGCACAGCATCCCTGGGGACAATGTTCTCTTTTTCCAGACTGTAACCTCCAGGAGCCAAACAAGACAAGAAAGAAAACAGTGATGTCTGCATCTTGTGTGTCCTTTAACTTTTCATTTTCTTCAAAAACAAACCTTCCTGACAAAATTCCTGCTGATTTAGAAAAGAAATGCATCATTGTAGGTGGGATGATAACAGTGAGGACAGTGCAGCCTACCACCAAAACAGCAACCCACCTGCATTAAGCAATTATACTGATTACAAGGGAGGGAAATAAGGATATATCTCTATTATAGGGTATCTTGTGTGTAAACTGTGTACCCAAAAAGGTTCTTGGGCCCCATTTTGAGAGCCACTACGAGGTGGCATCTAGTCACAACAAAGATGTACTACTTTGTATCACTGAACGTGAATGCACCAATGTTAACCACAGAACAGCAACAAGCTAGCAAAGCTAACGACTCAAACAGTGTCTGGGCCATAAATTTCCCACTCAAACAAGTAAACAAACGCAGTGGTAGCTCTTAACAATGAATGAGCTGCTCTCTCGTTGAGCTCATTTGTTTTCATTTGCCTCCCGGGTCATAAAGTACAAGCGAAAACAACTTTCTCGCAGAGGTGAACCGTTTAAAGTAACATGACTGCAGATATTTTGGCCTGAGGGCTGTGTCTTCAAAAGTGGTCATTGTGGAAAAAAAAATGAATGGTTAACTGAAGAGAGGCTCGCTGTTTGTTTGGAGAAAAACACAGTATATACTACCAGGCTCGCACACGGCTTTTTTTTTACGCCACAGCTAGATAACTTCTGAAGTCAGGAAAGTACCTCATTTCAGGTTTGCATTTAGCGATAGAAAGGATATGGGGCCTAGCAGGGCAGCTTGGGTGAGAATAACCGCATCCCATGTAAGTACAATGGGGACCTACCCTGTCTAGCTGTCGACCTCTTGTAGTTAACCATGCGAAGGAAACGCGGACATTTACCTGGACAGGAATTCAACAGTGTGTCCGTCTCATTATAGTGAGCTGTTTCGGCGGTATATTAAGTTGATAAGTCCTTCAACAATCTGGACAAAAGTGCTCTCATTTACTCCGTTTCTTTGCCCTTCTTCCACTACACCTCCCAAACGCGCTGTCTGCAATGCCTCTGTGGCAGCCCGCTCTCCCGGGTCCTAGCGCCGGCCGTTTTTAAGGCTCCACTCACTCACAGGACAGGAGGAGCGGTGGTGGTGGTGGTGGTGGTGGTGCTGTCAGGCGTCCCATTGAAAAAAAAAAAAAAAATCTGCAGTGTTTCTATAGGGGCTTATTAGGGGCTGCATGGACTTGCTGAACTCTGCGTTGCTTTATCTGTGCTGGTGGTTTCCAAAATAAGGTCCTGGGACCTGCACAGGCCACCCCAGGGGATCTGCAATAATATTATTATTATCAAAGTCTGATAAAGTAAAGTGTAAGTATATTTACAGATTTCCAAAATAATAATAAGGAAGGATAAAAGTAGTCAAAAAAAATTAGACGAAATAAATATTTAATGGGAGAGTTGTTAAAATGAGGGCTGTGGATTATTTTGGAGAAATGTACTTTAAGATCAGTTTCACAAACAAATAAATACCAAATGTTTTGGCACATCAGCATCACATTATCATAAGTATAAGTACTTTAAAATGAATATGCAAGAAATTGCTTCTATTCAGCAGAAGGAACCAGACAGACTTGTTAGAAATTGCTGCTTTTATGAATGACTTTACTCTCGTAATGAAATGTCTTTTTGCAACTTATATCATATAATTTAAATGGTTTTTTTTCTAAGTGTGGTCCTTATCAAATAAACTATATTACATTAGATAATATTAGAAAGGGGGAAATCTATGGTGGCCCTCTGGACTGCAAATTGCACAACACATTTAGATAAAAGCATTGCAAATCCAACAACAAATCCTCTTATAAACATATATATTATAAATTACTATAAAACACCCCAAATATTTACATTACTAGACTACGAAACCCAACAGACATTCACAATTATGGATGGAACACCAGTGAACATTTAGCATCAAAATTAACTTTCCATCAACTGATTAATCAACAATTGTTGTTTTTTTATCACTGAACAATATATTATAACAAAATGTGATCAACAGTCATTTATTAATAAAAGAAATCACCTTCTGCATGCAGCCTCAAATTGTTGCCATGTAGAGGGCAAAAATAAAACATTCTACATTTAATTAAACAAATAAACGCCTTAAAACTGTGTGAAAAGGGAAAATCCCTTAAGGTAAAAAATACATCAGCAAAAGAGAAGTGGGTCATTTTGTGCTCTCTGCTATCAAAGATTTATTTGTAAAGCATTTTTTTTTTTTTTTAAAGAACATTTATACAAAATAAAAGATTAAAACTAAAAGTTAAGGGTAAAAAAATAAAAAGGTAAAAAGTGAAATATTCAAGAAAGAAAAGAGGCTATAACAAGGTGCACTCTAAACTCTAAATGAAGTTATTTTTTATTAAAACAACACAGCAACAGCAGCCTCAGGTTGCTGATTTATTTCTTATTTTTTTGGAAACATCTGGTTGGAACGTAGCTACATGGTCATGCTAAAAAATAAAAAAATAAAAAAAGACCTTCACGCACTGTGAGCTGCTGTCAGGTGGAAAGGGCCGTTGACATTTCCAATAAAAGTCACATCAGCCATGAAGTAAAGTTCAGATTTAAACGTAACCTTTAGATTTCTTACTTTGTGGCCGGGGGTTAATCTTTCTCAGCGCACTTCTTCAACCAATATTCCTGTTTTGGCAGAATATGAGTTTCATCCTGGCTGAGACATGAACAGGTTTCTTTCTGGAGCTTTTTCACCAAACTGCAAGGTCTTCTCTAGTGGATGGAGTGAAATGATCTACCACTGAGCATTTAAACGGATCAGTCTGCATGATAAATGCTGCATCAACTAATAAACAAACAAAAAACACACTGCAAA
>JAOWBC010000248.1:15123141-15140174 GCA_028566105.1 Hypoplectrus providencianus | reverse complement strand
GCAACAAATCCAGTACGGTCTGGATGAGCTTCAGCAGCTGATGGAGTCCATGTAGAGGAGGAGGAAAGGAGGCACACTGCAACATCTACTCCTCAGTTTGGAACCATTTACACTGTTACATTACACTTTGTCTGCTTATTTGCCTTAATAATAAATGTTTAAGTTGCTTATGGACACTCTGTAATCCTGCAGAAAGGAAGCAGGTTTTGTGCATCACCCTGAAATAAAAAAAACAAAAACAAAAAAAAAAAAAACACTCCAGTCAGAGAGGAAGTCGCCTGGGTCCTTGAAGTGTGCTGCCACCTGCTGATGCCTCCACAACATATTCACATAGTCGGGCAACCTTTCAGCTAACTGGCAGAATTCTGCTCATTTAACAATCATGCAACTTTAATTAAAAAAATACACATTTAGACGGTATTAAAAGATGCACATGACAGATACAAAAGTGTTCAAGTTTATTTCAGTTACTGTTGGAATACTATACATACAAATATTTATATATACACATAGAGGCAGACATTTGGATCACATAAAAATATCACAGGTATAAAATGCAGTCTTATTAATGTCATGTGAGGCGACGACACGTTCAAGCATAAACTCCCGATCCCTTCGTTGGTTCTCCTTTACGTCGAGCAGCTGCAGCACAGGACTTCATCGTACTGCCCGCTGTAACTGTGAAACAGAGACAAAACGTAATTTACTTTATAATAAATCTAAACTGCTCATAATGAGCGGGTAGCATGGTGAGAAGAAAAAGTATTTTAGTGTTTCTTTTAACCCTCTAAAAAAAAAACAAGTTTTCTTGGCTCTTTTAACATTTTACTCACTGAAAAAAATGTCTTCTGCAAAATAAATGTAAGGGACAGAATTTAAACAAAAAAATTAAATAAATAAATAATTATTTTTTTAATTGGAATAAAATAGAATTTATATATGCATGTAAAATCAATCAAATATTTGATACATATTGAGCTATTTTCTTCCTCCCCTGTCCTCTCCTCTCAGCTCTGTGTAAACAGATTTTCAGTGAATATTTGTCATGTGACCATTTGCAGATTCAATCATTGCGTCATAGTGTCTCTGAGGAGTCTTGAACAGGATCTGGTTATTCCAAATTGTTTATTTTTGGCAATATTTTAAACGAGATAAAAGAAAAATCACAATTTTAAGCAATATTTTGGTTCCTATTTTCCCCCCAAACAGAATTTTTTTTCATTATATATGTTAATATATATAATGTGTTCATTTCACTGTCAAAAAAATTATTTTATTCTTTAAAATTTCCTAAAGAAAACAGGGGAAAGGATTGATGTGGATGGTCGGGTCCAATATTAGGAAACATGGCTGATATTGTGCAAATGAAAGTGTTTCCAAAAACATGGCATAATAAGGGAAAACCTGCTTAGTGTTAAATGATTAAGTAAAACTGTTGCTAAAAATACTCTTGATCCAAGGCACTTAGAAAAAGTTCTTTTAGGCATCAAACACTCACCCCGTCTCTGTGAACGATGGCTATGAAAGTGTGTAGCTTGCCTCTTCGTACTCAAAAGATGAAGCAGCAGCTATTTTCCTTCCTGCTTCTGTTGCTTTTTGATGTCTTAACATCGAGCAAATTCACTTTCAGAGCTCTGTTTGCAACTTCCCGGCACTCTGGCCAAAACTGATTAGACACCAGCGAGGTTTCAGGGTTGAGTGGGGACATGGTCCGGCCTTGCTTACGCATCTCATTTTATTTTATTTTAGCAGATATAACCAATGTACAGGACGTCTTTGGTCCAGTGAACCTGATGCACAGTGCAGCCCAGCAGTCTGCAGCCCTGGAGGAATGCAGCCTGCCCCTCATATGAACATACTTTAATGCTGAATCACTCATTAACCTCAGCGTGCACAATCTCAGTTTAACAAAATTGAATGATACTTTGAAGCTGAACGCTGCAGCTGGAGTAAAAGGAGGGATGCACTTAGAGGCCTGTCTCCATTAGCTGATATGGATATTGCATTTTAATGTGTAATAATAAAAATGCATGTGCTGGAAGGGGCAAATCTTTACACTTTCAATCAATTCTAAAGTGGCAAAAATGCCCCAGTACAGTAAGACATGAACAAGGAACTGTCTTCCACTGCAACAATGACTGATATTGATAGCTTGCAACCGTGTCAGTGCATTAGTACGTTAAAGCCCTTTGGGACACTGAGAGGAAAAAGAAATCTAATTTGGACTTACTCTATGATGCTGCAGACGGAGCAGCAGGGGCTGGAGCAGCTGGAGCACTGTCGGGTGCAGGAGGAGCAGGCGAGACGGTCACATTGGGAGCACGGTGTCCTGGACCCCTGGCTCTTCTGACACACACAGCAGCCTGTTGGAGCCACTGGTGCACCTACACACAAATATGCAGCACATGGGATGAGCATTTAGCCAAAAAAAAAAAAAAAAACCCAAAAACTTTGCATCCAAATCTACAGCAACACTGACACCTGCTGGTGAAAAAGATGAACTGAACTAAAATCAGCTTTTGGCCTTGAGGGTCATGAGACTTCTTGTTCTGTGGCTTTTTTGAAAAAAAAAAAATCCTCTACTTGGAGTTGACAAATGAGCCGTCTTGTGTCCAATTTAGACTAAAAACTAATGTCAAAAAAAATAGTTTGCAGCCCTCAGTAGACAATGATTCCCAGTTTCTGATCCCTGTTACCCATTACAATTAAGAAACGTGACCAATTAATCTTCAGCCAGCAATTTAGTGCTCATTCAAACAAAGATTACAGAAAATGTGAACCCATCTTTCACTTCCTGGATCCAACAACTCCTGCTGGATAATTTGGAGTGACTAGATCCTGTTAAAAATATAAAATTCTGTGCTTCTCAGTGATACTATAATTATATATCTGGACATGAGTTTGTGTACAAGGTTGACCAATTCAAAAGCTTCTAACTTCAGGACAGTTGAATAAAGTTTTGGATTTTGTGAAGTTTTGTTCTTCAGGTGCTGTAAAAGTATTCTCTTTTATTTGTTTTGTTAGCACTTCACTGCTCTGTTTACATCAGTAGATGTCACCGTTCAGACGTGTTTGGACTTTGTTTACTATTTTAGAGTCCACTCCACCACGGTTTTCTGTTGCAGTAACTACCGTCTGGCTTGTCAGAGACTGTGGGCCTCACCCAAAGGTGTTATGGGGGGTTTGGGTGAACTCCAGCGCCTTGCAGAGTAGTCACAGGAAAGGTTTGAGTGTGCCATCATACCACTAGCTTTTTAACTGCCACAATACGATAATCTCAACAACTCATTAGATTTTCATTGCAGTGTGGTATTAGCACTTTTCCAGTACCTTGTGTTGTGTTCAGTCTCGTCAGTTTGCCATCATTTCCAATCAGTGTCTGTCCTCTCAGCAGTGTCTGGTGACATGTTGCGGGTATCTCAGCTGGTCCTGCGGGCTGCGGGTCGGCGCAACTCTCCTCTCCGGTCCATATTTTGCCCATCACAGCCTTGGCACCGTTGAAGAGCAAATTCTTTGTTTTTTCTGTGAGAAAGAAATAAGAAAGATGACACGTGACTGACTCAGCTGGCTAACCAGGGAGATGTTTACAGCTCTGAAGAGTCGGAAAGCCTTACAAACAGACCCTTAATTTCTTATTTTAAATATCCATATGCCTAACTAACAAGATAACACGGGTTGCACATGATTTCTCGTGTTAAGAAAATTAACAAAGTCGCCAAAATATGACCAACATGACTGTTTCGTTGTCGTTAATCGTTGATTACACGACTAGCAGCAGAGAACTAGCATATGTGCGCAACAAACGTCGACGCTAGCATTAGCTAACACCGCGATAAGCCCACGTAACATGCACTTACCGTAAATTTCTTGTCTGTATATGTTGCCAAAAACTCCATAATTATTCAGCTCTTGTTGTCCGACGTGTATTTTATATTGGGAAGAAAAGGTTTCGGGGAAAGGACAAGCTCGTTTCGGCATTTTTTGCAGCAGCAAGATGAAAAAAAAAGTCCCGCCGTGGCGCTACAAACTTCCAGTCTCGCTTGTTGCGGGAAAATGCAGTGGAGTCAGCAACGAGCCAATCACACGCATCCTTTATTGTCACGTGGAAGTTTATAGCCAATAGGACAACTCTTCCTCTATCACGTGGGTTGGGGGTTCTTATTTTACCCTGTGCTGCCTTCAGGGACGACCGCGATATTTGTATTTTCTATTTTAATTACAGAAATTAACCCTCTAAACCTCAAGATGTTTCAAGGCGTTTTTATATTTTCTTCCCTGTGGCTTGATATCTCACTATATTATGTAAATCCTGCACCTCTATGGAATCAGAACAATTATGGCTAGAAGTGTGTAAAAAAATAGGCTGATAACATAGTAAGAATTACATAAATCATTATTAAATGCAAGTAGAATAACTTCGATAAATGAATTCAAAATTGGACTTGAATGGAATATATATATATATATATCAGAGTAATCATTCATCATCATTCATCAATCAGTATTGTTTATGAACTATTGCATTAACAGACCATATTTCCACAGATCTATTAAATTTTATTGAAATCAGTTTTGCTGGTCTTTTGAATGACATCACCATAGATTAAACCATAAATAAATCAAATAGAATAATTGTAATGGTAAAAGAACAAAAATATTTGATTACAACAAGAAGAGAAACATAGCTCAACACTACTCACAGGTAAAATAGGTGTTTTGTTTATTAACTAATGGGGGAAAAATCAGATTAGATGATGAAAAGATGCCAAATCGTCTGTGCTTCCATCAGGGGAAGATGAAGGTTTCCCTTTAGAACATCTGGATCATGCACTCTCTGGATTTTCCAACACCAACCCACTTGACTAAAGAGAAGAAACAGAAAGAAAGATCAGAAAAGCTGTCATTTACTATTGTTAAGATATTTGTAATGTGTGAAACAGTGACGCCTAGTGGATATATTGTGTTACTGCATTTATTATTTCGCAGGCCTTTAGGGGCAGTGTTGACAATATTTTTCTACAAATTCTTTTAAATATCTATGTTCTGCAAAGGCTATAAAAATATATTATTTTGTGTCAGACGTACTGGGAACGCCGATGTGGTTCTCAATGAAGCGGATGTAGTTTTGTGCCTTGGCTGGGAGGTCATTCCACTTCCTGGCTGCAGACGTGTCCGTCTTCCAACCAGGGAAGGTCTCATACTCAACCTCCACTTTGTGCAAAACGTCCATGTTGGCTAGAATAAAAATAAATCAGTTACTGCCAGTGATTAAATAGATCTCTTCAAACAAAGCAGGTGTATTTGTAAGTTTTATCACCTGGGAAATGGGGAATTCTTTTGCCATTGAGTTTGTAGGCGACTCCGACTTTAATTTCATCCAGCACGTCCAGAATGTCAAGTTTTGTCAAAGCAATGCTGTTGGACAAAGGAGAACTGTTAAACATGTGCTTTTACTATTATTATCACATAATTATGGGAAAAATATAATGTATATGTGCTTTAACATTCAATCCTTACAACCACAAGGCACCTGATGATTCAACCACTTACGCGGTAAAGCCATTAATCATATGAGCATATCTGACGATGACAAGATCCAACCAGCCGCAACGGCGTTTCCTTCCCGTGGTCACTCCCACCTCGTGACCCCTCGTCTGCAGCAGCTCTCCTACTGCCTGTGGTAAGAAAGAGAAGTTACATCATGAGTTTAATATTTCTGCACAAACCTCAAACTATGCACGAGTCATAAACACAGCCGAGCACAATAAAGCATCACATGTGCTGGAGGGGGGGATTAAGTTTTAACATCTTGACCCATGTCCCTATGGTCAGCTCCCGTGACAGGTAACACAACCCAGGCTCACACAGTAAATATATCCTGAACCCGGAGTCTGGCCCTAAATTTATCCCCGTGAACATGTGACCTGCATGAGAGGGTAAAGCCCGTCTCGCACAAAATTTGACAGCTGCACTCAGCCAGAGAACACCCCCCACCCCACCCCTACTGCTGCCCTCCTCTCCAGCAGCCCTGCAGCCTGCGTGTCAGCCACATGACCACAAACAAACGGTACATATCACTTGGTTACATAACACGTCTCTGCTGTGGACGATAAACAGGAGAACACAGCAAAGACGCCTCGTCGACAATCGGCTCTTACGTTGAGTTGTTCTGTGGGGAAGGCTCCGATTCCCACTCTGGTGGTGTAGGCCTTTGAGACACCGAACACATCGCCAATGTTCAGCGGCGGGATACCGAGGCCGGTGCATGCCCCGCCCACAGTGCAGTTTGATGATGTCACGAAAGGATATGTGCCTGGAGAGGAAACATATACGTCACGACAGCACTAACTCCATCTAAGAACTGTAAATCAACGATTACACAGCCTGCAAAAGCTACCAAAGTCAATGTCCAGGAGAGCAGCGTTGGCCCCTTCAACCAAAATTTTCTTTGGAGGTCCGTGAAGAGCTTCGTACATGTAATAGACCCCGTCTCTCACCATCGGCCGCAATCTCTCGCCGTATTCCTGCAAAGAAAAACAGCAACATAAGTCACAATAAGTCATCAGTTTTATTATAGTTAAATATAAGCAGCAACCTTTGGATCTGAAAAGTGAAAAATGGGCTTTAAAGCTGCATTCTGTCTATTGGCCAGCAGGGGGCGACTCCACCGATGGCAAAAAGAGGTCAGATTGCATTAAAGTCAATGAGAAAATGATGCAACTTGATTTAAGGCGTCAGTAAACATTTCACTCATGAGTTTATGGTCTCAATCCCTTGATTCAAGCATTTTTCTTCTTTTATGTTATTTTCCTGGGCAATATTCAGCTTTATTGACATGATTAAGCTCTATCAGTGTGCCGCAACTTTTTCAAAACAGTATGCAGCTATTTTCTAAATTGTTTATTTCCACATAGAGTAAAATAGATGATAAAGCTTGTTTTTATGTGAGAATGTTTTCATTTTGGTTACATTTGTGTTTTTTAAAAATATAATCAGCTCTTCATTTTCACACAAAAGCTAGCTAGTTTGACTTTTAGCTAAATATTTGGGGTCAGCTGCAACACATCATCCAAATATATTTACTTAAAAATAAAAATAAAAGAGCCAATTCTGCGTCACAGTGACTCTTCTACAGTTTCATTAGTGTCTACCTTGAGTTTTTTCAGTTGGTCCTCAATGTCAACTGTCAAGGCTGGATACATGGACTGATACTGGTGGACAAGGTTCTTGAATCTGAAAGGAAATTAAAAAGGAAGTCATGAATCCTGTCACGTGGGTTCATTACAGAGCCGGTCTGAGATCCTCACCTCATTGAGAAGTCCTTAAAGTCGCCCAGGAGGTCACACACACGCAGGCCGGTACGGGACGCTTTGCTGGAGTACGCCGGTCCGATGCCCTTCTTGGTTGTTCCAATGCTGTTATAATAATAAAAGGGAAAATACTGTCTATAGTAGGAGGTGTTCTGGCATAATCAGGAGTTTTATAACGTGGTGAAATGTTGCCAGCTCCTTACTTCTTCCCTTCCTGTGCTTGTCTCTCAGTTTCCTGTAAGCCATCGACAACCTGGTGGAAATCAAACACTGCAGACAGACAGACAGACAGACAGACAGCGAGTGAGTCACTTCACACATTAAAAAAAGGATTTTTTTTTGCCTGTTTGATTCGGTGACGCTGCACATACCGAGGTGAGCTCTGTCTGAGACAATCAGCCTCTTCTCCCAGCCTTTCAGCCCTGGTGGAGGAACATAAATCTGTGAGTGTGCATCAGTCGTTAATGGGCTGCAATGCATTAAGTGTAAAGTGCATACCCTTCTTTTCATTTTTATCGCCCTCTTCAAACAGGCCAGGTAGATGTATCACCACTCCATTACCTACAGAGGAGCAGAGGAGTGAGTTTCCTGAGCTGCTCTCGTATTTTCTACATGGTGGCTCTGTAAAGCAGAACACTGGAGCCTTTACCGATGAGCGATATGCTTTTGGAGTTGATGATTCCACTGGGGAGAAGGTGGAAGTCGTACTCTTTGCCGTCCACCACCACCGTGTGCCCTGCGTTGTTGCCCCCCTGTAAACCAAAGCAGGGCATGAAATGATAGTTTACCCTGCCAATGTTTTGATGACGATATTCTCAAGACCGCCACGCAGGATTCAGCCAAACACACAGCTCTTGTTTTATACTGTGAGACGGCGATAAGCCTCCCTCTTCCCAGTTCGCCCAGCTTTTCCACCACCTATTTTAACAGACTTGGCTGGTGCTGGTGGATCCACCGCTCTGTTCCCTCTGGCTAAGTCCTGGCCTTCTCACATATCAGGCCACCCTGAGAATGTGACCTCTCTCCAGCCCGGTGGGTGGGGCTCTCAAGCCTCCAGAACACTGGGTACTCGTCCTGGCAGTGGGGAAAGAGAGAGCTGCAAAATAACTGACCTGTCTGGGATTGTTTTTGTTAGAAATTTAAATGAAAATATCTGTTTGTGACAGTGAGCCAGTTGGAGCAACTTCACACCAGGTTTAGAAGTGGGCACAAGAGAAACCAGGCTTTAAAGCTGCTCTTATAAACACATTTGGCATCTGTAAAATGTTTTGAAATGAGAGTTTAACAGCCACATTGCAGCATATAAATCCCCTGCAGCGCAGTTATGAAACACACATATTAAACACGGTTTTACTGCAAAAGCTGAAAAGATTTCCAAGTCAATTATTAGGAGATTATGTTCAGTATCACAGAGGCACAAATGTTTCCACTCGGAGCACCTGTTGCGCGGCCACAGGCTGCCAGATCGCGACGGACTCGATGATTGAATTCAGAGAAAAACTGACATTGAGCAGGAACACAGGGCCACGCCCCTGCCAGCCCTCACCTTAAAACCACGAACCCAAACATTTACCTGACATCTGCACACCACGTCCGCTTCAGTCGCCAGCAGATCGACCACTTTCCCCTTCCCCTCGTCTCCCCACTGCGCGCCGAGCACCACCGTCACTTTGTTCCCCGCGTCGTTGCGCGATCGCTTCGGTCCGGTCGCGGCGGGGAGATTCATGTTTTTCTGGTCTTTTGCCGACCAGGTGAGCGACATGATGGCGGTGGCTTTCCCCTGCTGCCCGTCTCAAGGAGACTAAGCTGTCTCCAAGAGTGGCATTGCCATATCTGTAACCTCAGAGGCGATGATGTCAGAGCCAGACGCGCTCAAGTGCGCAACTGTGACCCGTCTGCAGGGCTGTTAAAGCGCCGGGCAGCAGCCTCCACACAGCACGCAGGGATGAATGGAGGTAGAGACACCTGTTAAAAGCTTATTATAACATTTATCATGTGCAACCTGCGGAATAGAGCTTTCCTGATTGATTTTTTTGCGCCTCGTTAGCGCCATCTGTGTGAAAGGGCCGATTAAAACCAAACAGCTGAACAGTCAATTCACTTTTATTAAAATATATCTAACATTAAAAGTTACAATCCATTAAATGCTGTCCTTATATTTCATGTATGAGCTCAAGTGGATTATATATATATATATAAAGAAATTAAGACATGATTTTCAAGCTGTTTTGATAAATTAAATATGTTGCACCAACAACACTGCATCTTTCTTTCTATAGGTGCTGAAAGGTAAATAGAGCATACAGCAAAACACATTCACTGCATGTTACAACAGTTATACAAAACATAGAAAGCATATTCAATTTCTTTTTTTTTTTTTTAGAATAGTTCTGAATCAAAACCACTCATATACACAGTAACTCATTTACATAAAGTGACATGTTGGCATCCGTGTGAAGACGCGTTTACTGGTCTCCTTCTTCTGCACCTTCTAGAAAGCTCATCATTTGGCCTCACAAAGTAAAATTAACTGCAGTCTTTCCAGTTCACAAGTCCTTAACATTTTCTCTTTCCTCTTGATTTCCTTTTTCTGGAGTCACCTACGGAAACAGAGACTAAAATGAATACATAGCAAATACTTTAAATACTTTAATAAAATTATAAATACAGCAGGGGTAGAGATTTATTCACAGCTTTAAACTCTTAATTTTTTTTTGTTTAAAATTGTTAAAAACATGTTTAATGCATCACATACAGCATCGTTCATCAGATCAACAAAGCACAGTTCACAGGAAGCACACGAGACTGCGTTAGTAGGCTGAACAGTCCCAGTTGCAGATTTGGGAGAATGGACAAGAAAATATGGAAGGAGAGACACAAAAGTGGCGGCTTTCATGAGATAACTCAGTCCACGATGACTTCACAATGACTTCACAAAGCTGCAAGGCTGTTTGAAATCACACTGAGGATTAATTGTTGGATTTTCATGGTTAGTTTTGCCCAGATTTCAACGGACGGTTAAATCACTTTTAAGACACCCACGTTTAGATTTTGGCCTGATTATGACTGGAGTGTTAAAGAGAGCGAGTGTTAAAAGCCGGACAACAGAGACAAATGAAATCCAGATTCGAGTTAGACCCACAGATGACGTGTTATTCGGGACAAAGCTTCGACGGTGATTGAGCTCATTAGGATGATGTTCCTGCTTACAGTTCGCCATCCCATCGGCTTGACCTACCTCACTGCAACACACAGCCTTTTTTATGTTTAGTGTGTCCTTTCCCACTGTTACCTTGTGTTTCAGAGAGTCAGAATGGAGAACAGAGCATTCAAACACACGGTCCATAGATTCAAATCCATTCAATATTGAAATCTGCAAAATCAAGCTCTGCACGCTGCATCCACACTCTTTAATAAAATGCATGTTGTCTGTCATGCATGCACAAATACTTAAGATACACTAAAATAGCCCATACATAGAATATAAAACGTTATATGCAATAAAAACACCACAAATAAGGATTTCCTTTGCAGGCACGTCATGAGACTAGCATTCCAAATCTCTTTATTGAGGATAATGGAGCGGTTACCTTGATGACTCTTCTTTTTGCTTCGTTTAAAGAGGCTCTGCTGTTTCTTTGGTTCGGGCTTTAGGGACGGAGGCGCTGCTTCAGACGCTGACGGCAGATCTTCTGACTCCAGTCCATCTGGCACGTCGCAGCCCCTGACGCCCTCTCTGACTGTAGTGACGGACGTTTTTATGATAACACACCTCCGCTCTTCTCTTCCCACCTCCTCTGCTAAATGGCTTATTTTCTCACTCGTCTCAGCTTCCCCGTCTCCCGTGGTATTGCTTTTTCTACTCTGTGTCACAGTGTCTGTGGTAGGTGATTCCTTAATCTCAACGTGGACGCTAATGTCCGCCGGCTCCTCGGGGGACAGCTTCTCGGACGCCAGGCTGGGGGTGCAGTCCAACGCGGCCTCCAGCAGGTCAGAATCAGAGAGGGAAGACGGGCTGAAGACGCTGGTCTCAGTGGAGTCCAGCGAAAAGCCGTTGGTGGGGAGACATGGCGGCTGCTGCTCCGCGTCACCCTGAGGCGGAGGGCGTGCTGCATCTAGCGGGGATGCTGCAGGCGTCTTTGGGGGTTGCCCCTCCAGCAGCGAGGTGGGCCTTTCCAGGGGTGCCTGCACCTCTTTTGGGGGTTCCTTGGGAGCTGCAGCTGGTGCGTCTGGACCCGCACTCGGAGGAGCTGGGGGAGTCTCTTCTGACGGACTGATGAAGCCGTTCAGCTCTCCGCTGGGGGCCGGGCGACCCTCGGTTGGAGGCGTGCTGTGAGCGGACGTGGCTGATCCTGCGGCTCCTTCGTCTGCAGGCTTCACATTTGGCCCTGAAGGGGAGAAGCAGGTCGCATTGATAGTGAAGTTACACACACATTAGGACTTTTATCATCATCATCAGTGGTGGGAAACATGTTCAGAATCCTAAATAAAATAAAAGTACTGATACCTCACTGTGAAATTAACGTAAAACCTACTGAAGTATCAAAATGACTCTTTTTGCAACTCTGACTGTTTCATATATTCTAAATATATAATTTGACTATTTGCATTGATGCATTTATGTAAGCAGCATTACATTTAGTAAGGATAAGGCTAATTTAAACTACAAAGTATACTGTTAGAGGTTTAATTTAATAAACTGTCAAGTCACTTTAGTTACTTTTCATGTCGAGATTTAACATAGAAACATGATACATTTAAAACTGTCAGATAAATTTAGTGAAGTGCAAACAATGAAATTGTTTTATATATTCCAAATGCAAGATTGGATTATTGTTATTGATGCTTTTATGTAATCTGTATAAAGGTAGGGCTCAATTTTAACTAGTTAATATACTTTTATGAAGTGTAGTTTAAAAAAAAAAGAAGTAAATTTATGTTCAATCTTGACCTGAAAAGCAACTAAAGCTGGCAGCTTAATGTAGTGGAGTAAAAGTATAAATTTAAAGTACAAATACCTCAAAATTGTTTACATTCCCACACTGATTATTATTATTATTGAAATGAAATGATGTGTGCAAAGCTGCAAGAAAAAAAAAAGCTCTCCATGCAAACAGAAGCTCAACAAAGAAACTCAGCGATGGAGCTAGCTTAGCTTAGCACAGATAAAAAGCCAAGATAAAGCAGCGCGGCTGTGTTGCGGCTCGCAGTAAAGCGGCTCAGGAGCTGCGATGGAGGCCGCAGTCGCTCGTCCTTACCGGATGGGCAGGAATCCCTATGCATTTCACTAGAAGGGAGGCTTTCCGAATCGCACCTTGGCCTGGTCTTTCTGAGGCTGAAACCTTTCCTGATATCCGCCAGGAGGTGGTCGATGATGCAGCCGTCGTTCTGCGGCACGAAGCCTTTCTTGACTGAAACAGAGAGACGGAAAAAGGGGCTTAAGGTGCACGTTATTCAGACGACAACTTAGGTAGTAATTTGTCATGTTCTGGCCGTGCACCACTTACTGATTTTTCCATTCTCTCCCTTCTGTCTCTTGGACTCCTCCTCTGCCAACTGCTTCTTCCTCTTCTCCGCCTTGGCTGCCTGCTCCCTTCTGGTTTTGTTTTCCTGCGATCATGAAAGGAAGGATGTCACTCAGTGCAGAGAACAAAACCCACACGGCAGTTTGTGTCTGCAGCGTTTGAACGGAGAAATACTGACACGTTTTACAGTATTAAGATACTCATGAAAACGCAGCTTTTGTAAGCACTCTGCACATTGCAATTGCACAACTGCAATTTATGCGTTTTTTTTTTTTTTAATATCTAAAACGCTGCTGCACAATAGGGGTGGGGATGAGTCATGATTCATTATTATGGTGGTTTTATGATCTGCCAGTAATGCAACGCGATCCATTGTAATATGTTGCAATTCATCACTCATCAACTGGAAATGATGTTCCCAAAGGAGAGCCAAATCAAAATGCGCCTTATTTTATAGCAAGATATTCTCAGTCTGTTCAAAGCAAACACTGACCAACTCTGTAATATATCCTACAGTAAACTTTGCAAACTGCTAACGTGATGTTTTTGTGTTACAATCTAGTCTAAATCAGTGGAACATGGAAAAAAACTGTACAAAAAAAGGATTCAATGTAACTGGAACAACCTTTTTGCAACCAGTTCAGCAGCCGAGGAATTCAGGAATAAATGACAATTAATTAAAGAATATTACCCATAATAAAGGAGAGGGAGCAAATAAAAGAAAGAAAAGATAATATATTATTTGGACGCCTTGAATCAATATACAAAAAGGAAAGTATGCAGAAACTAAATAGGGTTTCTTGTGTTTTCTGTATTCAGCATGTTGCAGAAGGACTTGAAGCTCATAAAATGAGTTCATCTGATTCTTTTCACACTAAACAGCCAATCAGAGGCCGACATCCACGGAGCTTCCCCCCTCACCTTCAGCGCCTTGATGAAAAGCCCTCTGAAAGTCCGGATGGTCCCGAAGAGCTCCTCCAGGGACAGCTGGTTGGAGTCTTCACATAAGTAGACGGCGAGTTCGGACTTCATCTTCTCCACCGCGGCGAACCTTTCACTGAGAGTCTGACAGGCCTCACGACTCTCCTGCAGCAGGGAACATGAATGGATTCAGCTCAGTTACAGTCTTCACATGTTGGATCCGTCTGTGAGAAACGTCCTCTCACCTCCAGGACCTTCGTGTACTGCTCCTTCACCTCCTCCGCTGAGCTGTTCACCTTCTTGGCCGTCTCATTGAGGCGCTTCAGTAAGGCGCTGGCTTCCGACTGAACCGAGTCCAGATTAACGCTGAGGACAAACATTTTTTTAAGTGTGTTACAAATCCGCTGAGGACCAATTATGAAAGGAAGAAGTTAGAAGAAATGTGAAAGGTTTCTGTACCCCGCTGCCTTCTCACAGATCTCTATATCATCTGGCAGTGCCAGCAGCTCCGGGTGGTTCGCCTCTGCTTCCTTTGCAAAAACAAGCCACGCAGTGAGTAATTAAACGGATTGAGAGCAGAGAGAGGGAAACAGTGGCGGCAGCTGTGAGCGGCTCTGCGTACCTCCAGGATGTGGTGGAGCAGCGTGATGCGGCTCTTGTTGGCCTTGGTCTCTGTGAGTTTGAGCAGCGAGCTGATCTTGAACCCCTCGGCGTTCCCTGTGTGACTTCCCTGGAAGTAGAGCGGCAATTAAAAATGCAAGCCCTGTCTAAATGTCAGCTCAGAGTAAAATATACATGATATAAGAGGCGCTTACGTAGTTGAGGAAATTTCCAACGTCGAGGATGAGCCTGCAGAAACTGGGCATGAGCGTGCTCCCTCTGAGAGCTGAGAGATTCGTTAAGAAGTGTTAAAATGATCCTTAAAAAAAAAAAAATCTAAATCACAGGGTGTCCAAAAAGACTCTTTACATTTTGGAAAAATATTATAATCAATGAGATGTGTTAATCAGATGATCTGTGTGTCCTCAGTGTGTTTCAGGTCCCCTGTTGGTGAAACAGGTGGTGGTAAATGAACCCCTATGAAAAACTCCTCACATTTGTCTGATCATTTGCTTTTGAAACACACATTTTTAATACGTAAAGAGACTTTAAGGACACGGTGTACATTTCTTGGCGAACTGCATGCATGTGAATGCAGCTGATGAGTTCACTTACACTGACAGGCCTCCTCCACCAGCTTGACTTTGGGTCTGAGCATATCCAGCACTGAGGACGTCTCCTCACACAGCAACATGCACTCGATCCTCAACTGATAACTGGGGAAATGAGCCAGAGAGTTAAGCAAATAATCGTGTGCGTGCTTGATATTCTCATACTTATCAGCTCTGTAGGAGAAGAAAATAAATCACCATGGAACAGTGAGGAGGGAGGTGTAGAAGCGGTCAACATTTGCCAACTTGTCTTTTTCTCCTTGGAAAGACTTCAAATTCTCGATCTAAATGAAAACAGAAGACAGTGAGTCAGACTTGTGCCATTTGAAAGTGGGCAGGTGCGTGTGCAGACAGGTAGGGACGGATCAGGACTCCAAACCTCATGCTTCTCTGGCAGCAGCTTCAGGAGCTGCTTCAGCACCTCCACATCGAACCGACTGCGGTCCCCGGTTTGAATCATGGCCACAAAGTCCTCATTTGTGCTGGACAAACACACACAAAAAAAGGAAACTATAGAGCTGGAGAAAAGACCAAACTGCATTTTAAAAACCTGAAAATAATGCTTCTTACCATTTGAACTGCTTTAGAAATATGTTCAGATTCAAGTTTTTCTTTGGATCAATGAAGGTAATCTGTGGGGAGAGAGGCACATTGATCTTCCAGCTCTGATAATCAGCTGTGTGTGTGTGTGTGTGTGTGTGTGTGTGGGCTCGAGTGTTGACCAAGCACACCTCTTTAGGCTCCTTCTTGACAGGAGCAGCTGCCCCCTTGTCTTTGTGCTCAGTCACCGGGAGACAGAACAGCTGCTCGATGCTGCTGTAGTCCGGCTCGCGAGGAGGAGGCTCTTTCTGCACCGAGGCCCACATGGAGTGACCATCTGTGTGTGCGAGAAGGAAGAGGGGGACCTGTCATGAGCTCGTGTGGCTCCATTTTGTAGCAACACTGAAATAACTCAGGTGATGTTTCAGGGAAAACCTCTACGAAACAGTTTGGTTTATATATTTATATCAGCGTTTTATACACCGGTTTCCTTCTTCACTCATTATGCTGTTTTATGTGCATGCAACAGCAAAAAATACTTACAAAAACATTACGAGCACATATTCCAGGTTAAAAATTCTGTGAGCTACAACCAAAAAGGAGCTCACTAGGAGGAGGTGCAGGAGAGACTCCAACAAGCTGAATCCATCATAAAATAGGACAAATGGTCAACAAATGAACTCACAGCAGAGAAATAACTGAAAGCTCTGAATGAAACCAGAGAAACAGAAATAATGCATTAAGAAGCCACTGACACTGACTTCCTGTTGTTGTTGTTTTTAGCTGTTTTATGTGTAAAATCAATAACATTCAAGTTAAAAACTTGTGGGATTTGACCAATTATATATGCTGAATATGCACAAGATTTGCATTTGCATGGAAGGTAAATAAAAGTTTTTTGTGACAGAATCTGCAAAATATAGGCCTGTATATATGTTTTAATTATTATTTTTACATTTAATTCCATCTGTGGCAGCAGCAGGTTAAGGCTTCTGGGTCTTCCCTGGACTCTGGTGGTAGAGTTACTGAGAGAACGGAGGAAACGAACAAAGAACTGCAGGAAAGAGCCTCAAATTCAAACCCGGGCCCACTGCGTGCAGGACTAATCCTGCATGCTATGAACTCTCACAGGGATCCAGCAGGACGCCTTGTTATGTAAATTTTGTTTCATTCTTTGTGTAATCTCATGAATCACATCAAAATGAAAAATTGCCTCATAATTTGTTTTCAGTAATTGTCTAATGTGACCCAAAGCTGCATCAAAACATCTAAGAAACCCTGAAGGAGTGAAGAAAGAAGAAGCTCCTTCACAGCTGGAATAAACATCATTAAACATATTTCATCCTCTCACCAGTTACAGCTCGGAGTTTCTGCCAGTTCAGCTTCTTCATCCTCAGCGTGGGGCATCGGTACGTTTTCATGGGCGCGGGGCAGCTCAGGGCCTGGCTGCTCTGAGGCACGATCATGCCCGGGGGAGGAGGAGGGGGAGGGGGCATGCCAGGTAGGGGAGGTGGCGGTGGCGGTCC
>JAOWBC010000248.1:15100621-15110937 GCA_028566105.1 Hypoplectrus providencianus | reverse complement strand
ATTAATATCAGTTCATATAACTGAGATAATGCTGAAAAATGATGGCTAAAATAAAACCTTAAAATAGGTGGTACATTCAGGCAGAAAAAAAGTATTTAAAAAAAGACAAATAGCCCAAAACCTAAAGCCTTTGATATTTATCTAAGAACATGTGACACGTGAGGACGTGTTGCTGGCTCTGCGTCACTATTGATACACGGCCTAAAGGAAGCTGCAGCAGAGGCTACGTTATCACTAAAACACAGACTCTCTCATGTCAGGAAAACAAAAACACCAGCTCATTCTCTGCGGGAACATTCATTCGGCCTATTAAAGGAAAAATAATTATAAACAAACACTAGAAATTGTCTTCCACTAAAAATTCTTATGGGAGATATCACCAAAGTGAAGCAATATTGTTCTAAGTTTTTGGAAGAAAAAAAATTTTTTTTTTCATTTTACTGGTGATCCCCAGGTAAATACCAAAGAACCCCTAAAGAGTCTATTGAGTCCAGTTTGGACACCACATAATGGTTGAAATCTGAACTATCCATATTCAAAATAAGGCTACAATGAAAAACCAAAATAAAATGGCCCTAAAAAAAGTAGCTCTGAGTTATCTGTTTACATTGGACATAGACAGAAGGTGTCGCCACGTTTAATTACATATAACCGAAGACGGTCTATGCCAAGATTCAAATGCAAACAAAGGTGAGGCCAGATGGAATGACAGCCTATTGTAATATAAACTGGCATTGGCTATCACAGATATATGTGAACTGGTGTTGTTTTTGGCAAGTCTGCAATAACTAAATATAATTTATCAGATTTCTGGAAAGAGCTTGAGGTATTCTTTGTTTGTTTTAATTAAGTTTTAGGTGTGACTGTTACATAATCTGACCACCAGAGAGCACTATGCACAATAATCTGATGCTCCACAGTACATTATACCTAGTTTGTAGTAATTGGTTTATTTTCCTAAGGGTGCCTTGGTTAAATGTTTGTTTGGGCAAATGTAATAAAAACAGATGAAAACTGCCATTTTCACTCCCAGTTATCAATATCGGTAATAGCTTAAAAAAGTAGTAAAAAGTACACCATTGAGTTTGTGCAAATCTACACATCGATGTATTTTATGGTCAAATGGTTAAAAAAAAATACTAGGACAAGAAATGAGACATACTATAGAACTATTTTACACTTAAAATAAAGCTGAAGTAGAAACTATCAATGCAGTATGGGGTAAAAACAATTAGGTCAAAACAAGAAAGGTTTTGAGACGCCTAAAACCATTTTTAAATGCTATTTGCTATTGTAAAAATGCCCAAAGTCATTTATTTAACCACCTCAACAGCAGAGCGGAACAGCAGAACAGGAAACTACATTTCCAAGACTGCAGCGCGCACACCGATGACGTCAAATACATGCTGCCTGGAACAGATGCAACAACAAACCGCTTCAGCTAGCTAAACGTTGACATTGCGTTTACATTTCTTATTTTTCTGTGTCGGTACCGTTGCTTGTCGCTGGCAGAAATGTCCGGAAAGGCCAAAGATATCCTACAGATGGACCTGTATGGGTTACTCGGCATTGAATGCACTGCTACAACGAAAGAGGTGTGTATGCAAGCTGGCTGTTAAGCTACTTAGCTAACTAGATTTAAACTTTACAGATTGGAGGGCGTTGTTTTGGCACACACTTTGTTTGTGGGTGTTGGCTAAGTAACTTTAAATCTTAATGTCCTCTTATTTGGTCACGAAGAGGCTACTTTTTTGATGGTAGGCTATGCTAGCTTGCTAACACGAAGCTAGTAGAATTGTGTGTGTGTTTGTATTGTGTTTGTGCGCATATAAACGAGTTATAATCAATTATTATCTCTTGTTTTGTTAAAGAGAAACACAAAGTAAAGAAAACAAATACTAAATTTCCAGGTTAAATGAGACTCAAAGTAGGAAAAGACAGGCATACCGGCTAATGGCTACATTGCTTTGATGTAATACACCAAACAGGCCACTAGCTGGTGGCGTTGCACCAGTTAAGTCTTTGCTGTCTTAATGCAACTTAATGATGGCATAAGCGTAGATACAAACCATAACAAAGACGCGTCTGACTTGTGAATTTAAGTGAAAAATACCAGTCAGATGTGTGGACAACCCAAGGAGAGGTCATCATATTGTCAATTGCCAATACTTAGAAAAACCCAATTATATCCAGATTACAACATTGCAAACAGCAAACAAAAATAAGATAAAGCAGAATGATCGATAGTTAAAGAAATTATTAAATGACACACTAAGCTGTTTCAGGATCTGTTTGCTTCCCTGCACCTTTCTAAAATCTGTACAATCATGGCTCCAATGACACACGTCTAAAATGCCTTTTCTGCAGTGTAAAAGCATCATAATATAAGAACATAAGTTGAATTTCTATAATTTTATATAACTCATATCCAAAACATGAAGTCATATTTTGATAACAGGTAAATGTTATTGATTCTTCTTTTTTATATATGCACTTTTTTGCTACCGTGGAGTATCTGCAGGTGTTCCAGTTTGTCTTTGTTTCTTATCTGCTATTCCAAGAGTACCAGGTACTGGAAAGATCTAATGTCTTGTACCAGCCAGCTGTCTTTCCAAAAGCCCCTATTTGTGTTTTTCTTGTCTTAACACAAACAGTAATGTTATTACAACAGTTTTAGTGAAGCAAGAGAGATTTGGTTAAGTAATGGAACATTTAATTACCTTTGAAATACAGAAATGTGAAATTATCTTATCAGTATTGGCCATGAGAAGCGGGTAATTGTCATTTATCAATATTTAGTCATGTTTTGAGTGTTCTAACTTAAAGTATCTTCTCTCCAAACCAGCGTATCTGATCATATTAAAGCTTTGAATAACTTCAAAAGCTTGTTTTACTATGGACAGCCTATTCACAAAGATTTTATCTGTTTTCTAACCTCTGCACACAATAAGCAGAATTTTGCCCGAATAATATTTTGTCCCAGCATAGATTTTGAATAACTCCTCTGCATTTCATCACCATGAGATCTGAATCTGGCCCTTTTAACTCTGACCACCTCTCCCCGGAGTTTCCAGCTTCTAGAATCCACAAGCCCAAAGGGATATTAAAATTGCAGCCAAAACGAGGGAAGAAGTTAATTTCTTAATTGGATTTCAAAGTCCTGTCCTCCCGAGAGGATTATCCTGGAGGAAGTCGGCGGTTTTGGCTTGGGTAGAGTTGTTCTGGTTCTGTGAGGTCTGCTGATGTTGTACAGCGATAGCGAGGATTTGTGTGTGAGGGCGGCTAAAAAATCAATCAAGTGTGTGCAGACAGATGTCATCAGATGGGCCACTTATCCTCGCTGTTACCCGCTGCTTAACCACCACTATTAGGCATGTTGTTTATCACGGAGAGAGGGAAAGAAGCTCATCCCAGAGCCTGTTTATGTGGGATTAGCCACAGCTTGTAAAACATTGTCTTGACGCAGCGTTCTGCATCTCCTCCTGGTTCCGTTTAGCATCTCTTTCTGTTATCACGGCTGTTGACCTTGGCCAGCCGATAAATGCAGAGGAGACGGGCATGTCAGAGGCTGTGATTTAACCACTACGGATGACTGGTGTTTGCTTTATCCCCTTTGTGCTGAGAGAGGCTGTTGCTGAAGGCTATCCACCACTTAAAGACTTATGCTCATGCATATCAGCAGGGCTTTGGGTAATAATTGTGTAAGTGTGTGTTCTACCTACCACAGATTGCTTGGTGAGACAATGTCAACAGCAAAGACCACACAGAGTTATTGAGGGATTTTTTTTTCTCAGCAACTCAAATTGTAGTTTACCTGAGTTTTTGCAGTGTTTACACAAACTTCAGACCTGGTTTATTTGCATCCATATAAGGCATCAAATCACAGGTGGCTGCATTACTCTGTAGACTTTTAGCTCTCAAGGATGAGCTTCTTCTTTGAGTGTCTGCCTCATCAGGACAGGTAGACTAAGATTGCACTTTCTGGGACACATTATCAGTGATGCCACCTGTTGATCTAGCTCTACAGTTATGCAGATATTATACAAGACAAACCTTTTGAAATGATATATATGTAAATAAGTAAATTGGCAACACAAAATGAATATTTCATCTTCATTCCAGTGAAAGTTTAAATTGATCGAATTGAAATACTAAGGTAATTTTTCATCCAAGAATTGCGGAAAATGCTGTTTATGTGCCGATTATTTAGAGACATCACCTTAGATTATCATGTGCTCAGCCACCTGACTTTTTATTTAACATTGAACACACGTAGACTGTATACCTGCACACTTCTACCACACAGCTCCTACCATCGTTTAAATTACTCCAGATGTGCACATATTGTTTCTACAGTGTATATTCTTATACATTTTCAAGTCATTTGAACATGCTGACTCTTCTTCTCATATTTTCTATTTATTCTCTATATTCGAGTACTTTGTTTGTTTCTTCTCATGTACCAGTTCACCACAGCAGATTCAATGCATGTGAAAACCTTTGCAATAAATAACAATTCTGATTCATGGACTTTAAGAAAACTGGGATGGATATTTTTCACTATTTTGTCCCGATTTATAGACCAACCTTATATAATTGGCACATTAATCAATAATGAGAATAATCACTAGTTGCATCCCTAGTTAATATAACAAAATACTGAGTTATTCTCAGTGTGACTGGAGGAAAGTTAATCACTGTTTCTCTTCATTCCATCTCATATTTCGTCATCCTTTTTGCTTTCCTTTCCCCCATGCGGTCGCGTCCTCTTTGCCCCTGTCCTTTCTCTTCTTCCTCCTTCTCTCTGTTGTGCCTTTTATCATTTTCCTCCAGCTGATAATGTCCCGTAAATAGCCGAGCGTTGTAATTAAGGAGGATGGGCCCGTGGCAGATCGGGCAGCTAATCAGGCTCGGGGCCCTACCAGGGCTGCACTGAGGCTGCACTAGGACCAGTTTGTCATCTATAATTGGCACCAAAGACTGGTGTAATGAGGACAAGATGTGGGCATGCAGTTAAGACTGTGGCAGGCAGGGATCAGGGAGGCACTGCGGGTCTGCTTTTCGCCAGGCACTAACCATTAGGCTACTGTTGGCCCGCCGCTGAACGATCACCGACTTTCCTCCATTTCTTTGTTCCCCTTTTTGCAAACTGTTGCGTGGGAAATACATTAAATAAGCTCAGTTTTTCTCGCCCAGGAGACAGGAAAATGGGCATTTCAAACTGCAAAAAGGAAGACACAGCAGAATTAAATACTAACAGGGGACAGCTTTTGGTTTCAACCCAGGAATTCTTCTGGTTTTCTCTTCACATGGTCTTACTCATAATTGATAGAGGAGCCAATCCTCAAAGGTCACAGTGAACGGCACAAAGATAATTGCGACAGTAATGGACTGGATTAGACCTTTTAGGAAGATGCCACTCGATCTGAGAGCTCTTATCCACACATGTGCTAACTTCTTCAAAAGTTGGCCCGCTGTGGCTTCTAGTTTGTACGACCAAAGGGCTTCAGGGTCTTCCAGCATCAATTAAGGCTTGCGTGTAAGGGCATTGATGGGAGCAATCATGTATTATTTAACAAAACGGCACTGGAGACACAGTCGAGACAAGATATCGTGAAGGATGCTAGAGGGAGTGAGAGGGAAAAGACAGAGAGAAGGAGGAAGGATAATTAACTGAAGTGAAGAGAATAAAGTGTGTGTAATAGATCTGAAACAGTTCAACAAAGGTGATGAAGTGCAACACGGCTGCTGTCCACCAGAGCAGCATCGATGATGACGGGTTGTTCTTGTCAAACAGCTCAGCTGGCCACATGTTTGTCTTGACAATGTCAAACATCTGCGATGTTAACAGCATATGAGGGGATGTGTTTATCTTGTCAGCTGGCTGCAGGTGATGAAGGACATGAGAAGCAGAGTGAGAGTGAGCTGAGGACACGAGAAGAGACCTTAAAGGACCATGAAGCATGTTTCAGCCTCCTTTACTGCACCACACTGTTAGAAATTTGGACACAAGAAGCATGTTTTGTCAAAGTTGTATTATGTTTTGAGGTATTGTAGTATAACTTTTTGCACAGACAAACACCACTGATTCACCACACAACTTTAAGTTTTTTGGTTTATATCATAGATTAATCGATGCAAATAGCTGCACAGTGCAGCAGAAAATAAGCACATGTATGTTAAAAAAAAAAAAATATGTACAAAAAGTTGAAAGAAAAGAACTTAACCAGTCAAACACACAGATATAGTCCTTCTTTCTCTTTGTGCTGTCAAAGCACAGCGGTGTAATGCAGCAGTTCTCCAGCTGTTATCCCTGCCTACACACACATCCAAACTGTAACAGCATTTTATTCAAAGGCATACCCATATACAGAGGAATGACCATTTGAAATGCAGTTTTCGTTTCCTTTCTTGCATCTTCCTTCTCAAGAGTCTTCAGAGAAACGTGGACAAAGTCATGATAGGGAGCACAACGAAAACCAAAAGGGAGAAACAGACAGAAAAGGGGAAGAAGGTTTACGCCAACAGTTTGCATATGTGCTGAGCTCCAGTCTACGACCCTGAGTCAGTCTCAATCTATAGGAAGGCCCTGTGCACCAAGCAGTGAGACTGAATATCTCCTAATGATGTCTGGTCTCTCAAAGCCCTCTGAATGAACCATTTATTCTTGGAGTTAAAATGAGAAAGAGTCTGGTGTTGGCCAAGCAAGAGAAGAAAGGACTTTTTGATATTTTGGAGCTGTCTGAGCAGCGATAAGCTCCAGAGGCCTCACTGGAGGTTTTTACGTAATCATGTGGAGTCTGAGGGCTTGTACCTTGGACAGTGGGCATCCATCCTATTGTGCTTGGTTGACTGTCATGGAGACTCGGTGGAGTTGCTGTTTGGGCTTGGACACTGATGGATTACACCATTCTGCTCAGTTCCCCCTGAGTTTAGTTCTGTTTTTCCCCCCAGTAAAGTCGGCTCTGTATGTTTTGGCGTGCATTCTAGAGATAAATTTGTGCAAAACAACACACAGGGAAACACTGCATATGCCAGAGGACAAGGCGTCCAATGCAAACGTTTCCCAGACATGAAGAAAGGAGCTCCCAAATTCTGTGGCCCGTAGCATACTGGCAGGAGATTGATTTGCACAAAGGGGGGGTATGTGAAAACATGCAGAACGTTGGCATGGCTGATTAAGACTGGTGAGAAAGTCTGTGTCAGTGTGTGTGCTTGTGTCTGAGTTTGGATATAGGGAGGATTTGTGTGCCAAGTCCTTAGCATGCAATGCATATATATGAGCGTGCGTTGTGTGCGGAAAGCTTCAGCGCCGCGCTCTACAGCCCCCTCTGGTCTCCACGGAAAGTTTTCCTGCTTCCCTTCTTTCTCCAGAGGAGCAGAGATCTAATGAAAACCACCTTGTCATTAACTGGTCCCTTGAAGGACCAATGAATGGTTAACATTCCAAGCAGTGACCCAGAGTTAAAAAATCAGCTATAACTAAAACCTCATATGACATTACAATACTCCAAAGTATTGTTTAGTTTTTCCACTTTAGTGCTCTGAACCCCCCAAAAGTTCTGGCTGCCTGCCTAAGATATTAATGGCGGCCTTCTCAGATTTGTTATAGACAATGGCACTCTGTTTGTGTATGTTATTGTAACACTTTTTTAAAAATAATGTGAATAAAGATAGACTTATACTCAGGCTGCATTTATCTTGCACACTGGCAGTGGGCCTGAGAATAGTTTGGAGTTGTTTCGCGGGTAATTCGCTGTGGAGTTGTGTGCCGAGGTGGTTAGATTCCATTAACAACATGTCAAAAGGACACGAAGCAGAGGATCAGCTCAGGTGTTGATTTGATCCAAACAATACAATCCCTGATTTTTATTTAAATGCAGACCACATTTCACCCCCAGTGCTTTCATGTCAGGCTGTTACCGTTTGTGCCATTACTTCAATGGGACCCTCATTTTTTATTCTGACTTTGGTTTTCTGGGCCAAGGACGACAGGATAAAGATAATTGGTACTGAGAGTAAGAATTTCACTTTCACATGGCCAAAATCTGTGTGTAAGTGGATGATTGGTTCTCTTTGTGTCCTAATCAGCATTTTCCACTCTACATAACTCTAGGGGTTCTTCTGTTTTTCTCTTAGATCAAGAAAGCTTATCGACAGAAAGCCTTGACATGCCATCCAGACAAGAACCCAGACAACCCGAAAGCAGGTGAGTGAGCCAGTTACTGTGTTTGTTTCTCTTCACCCTGTCCCCAGTCTGAGCCACAGACCTGTTGTTATCCCCCCCATCAGAACCAGAACAATAGTTATGCAACCACTTATGCAACGAATGCAACTTCTGCATTGTTTTCTGAAGAATTAGGGTTAATCGTGTGATCGAGCGGCGATCAAGCTCCAAAAATGAATGTTCTAGATTTGCGCTCTCAGCAAGTAGCCTGCCAGACGGCCTAACCGCAGCACTCTGGAGGAAGTCTAACCAGCGGCTGTCTCTCCCGCCGGCACTCTAGCCAGCCAGGACCGGCCGAACACCACCAGCAGCAGCACCACCACCGGCGTTTCCACACTGTTTGGCTCGAGTCCTTCAGTGGCCTGTCGCCAACCAGCATGTCAACAATTAGACCAGGAAATCTCAATGTAGCTTTTCGTCGGATGGGGAGAAAAAAGGCACCTTGGACAAAAGACTGGTCATGAGGCATGTTTTCAAGTGAGGTTTATGTGGTTGCTGGATGGTTCAGACAAATCCTGATTATGTCAGGAAAAAAAAACTGGGAAATTGGTTGGGTTTTTGGGGGGTTGAGAGGGATAATACAAAAGCAGGGGGTCGGTTTCCCAGAAATGGAAAAGAAGTGGTTTGGAGGGCCTCAACACTTGAACCCGCACATGGACAGACTTTGTCTCTATCGCACGAGAGCGGAGCAAGTCCTGGGATTTGCTGCTCCTCAGGGGAAGGTTGTGTGCGTGTAAGAGGTGACTCGGGGGTCACGATTCCTCACTAACTGAAGACACCTCCCCGCTATTTCCTCACTTTCCTCAGCCCCCCGTGTTGTGACGCTCCGAGCTGCCTAGTGGGCATGGCAGGTCTCTCCCAGTTGGATTTCATTCCAGTCCATTATATGCGTGTAGGTAACCTGAGCGCCTCTGCTGGCAGCGAGATCTCCAGAGCCTCCTGTTAGTGTGCACTGCCAGTCCCCAAAGGGAGTAACAGTATCGGTGGGTTAGGCCTCCCATCAGTGAATGATTAAGCCTGGCTAGTACAGTGCAGCAGTGTGGCGGTTGTGTGATGGAGATTGGGATTGTGGTCTCCCTCTGTACGTGTGTGTGTGTGCATGTTAGATGACAACCGGGGAGGTGGAGTCTTGTGTGGTAGGGGTGATTGCTGTGGTGGCCCCTTGAGGTGCTGTAATGGAAGATGGATGGAGAGGCCAAGGGTTTGTGTGGGAATGCACGTCTGTGTCACTGGAGGAAACCGGTTTCGTGAGACCAGCGACACCTTTTAAAGCATAAAATATCATGTTGAGCACATCGAGCCCCCCCTTTAAATGTCTTTTTGTTTTCCTTTTTGTAAACTTATCTTACTGTTCTTCATTATAAACCACAAAAACTCTTGAACATTCCTCATTCCTAATAGAGCTTCTCTATCTTATTTATAAAGATGTCACAATATTTCATGAAAGCTAATCGCAGTTTTGCAATAGAAAGATGAATTGGCATCTAAAAATAGCCCATGTACACATAGATATGCACACAAAGATTGTCTAGTCAGATGAATAGTGTTACGTTCAAATATGTCCTATTTCATTTTCACCTGTGCAGTCAAGTCTTTCTTCATGACACACTTGCCATGTTTTATAAAAAATCTCTCGTGTATTGGATGATAAATTAACAAAATGATCTATATCTATATCTATATTATCTTCTATAAAACAAGTTTACCTTATTTTTATGCCTCAGCTAAGGTGACAGACGGTTTTCTTAAATAACATATCTGTGAAATGCCCTGAGGAAGTTTCTTCAAACTCGGACTGAAGGATGAACTGATTACATTTTGGAGGTTGAAGGTCAAGGTCCCTGGGAGCTTTAAGGCAAAAGCAAGAGAAAGGGAAGTAATAGCATTTCTCTGTCTGTTTCAGTGTTTTTAAGACCCAAATATTTTTATTGTTTTAATGTTTATATAACAAATTGACTGGCAGAAAATAATACTTTGATATGCAAAAATCCACAACAGTAAAACAAACATTACTGAACAGATCACATAAATCAACCCGGAGCAGAATTTAAATTGTTTTCGCTTGTTGTCTTTCAGCTGAGCTCTTCCA
>JAOWBC010000248.1:15071664-15093992 GCA_028566105.1 Hypoplectrus providencianus | reverse complement strand
TGCCAAGGTGATGTTCCAAGAGTTTAAGGACGATCTGTCTCCTCCTCTGATGGTAATCTGTGTGTCATCCTGCACTTCTTAAATCCTTTAAATGACTAATGTGGGTTTCTCCTTTCTGCCTCTTTTCTCATTCCAGTTAAAGTGGAAGTGTAAAAAAGATGACGAGACGAACGGAGGCTACTCTCAAGAAATCCTGCTCAGACTGCTGCAAAAGGTAAAAATAAAAACAAGTATTTCCCATCCTAAAAAACACACTTTATAGTTTTACATTTGCTGCACAGCACACTGTGAATATTAATGTCTTTTGTATATATTAGATACCTCTTTAAAAAACCCTTATACTACGCTGCTTTTTTCCTCTATGCAGATATTTATAAATATATGTATTTATTGCTGTATTACGACACATAACAAACAATTTAATGTGCCAAATCTTTTTCTCTGCAATGTGCAATGTCTGTGAAATCCACAAAACATACTGTCATTGTAGAGTTTTAATTTGAATTAATGCCTAAAAGTATTCAGAATGATTGAATTCTGTATCATTTATGTTTTAAACAATGTCCAAAGATAATGTTTTTTGGAATCAGTTGTACCTTGAGGCTAAAGTGATAATGATCCTATTAATATGTCTGTATTGGGACATTGCAGGCGATGTTATAAATTAGTGAACAGAACTGCATTGCAGGAATGTTGCATCAACGTGATGAAGCACTTTAATATGTGAGGTATTTAATTGGCTGGATTAACCAAAAACAGACGCCCATCCCATCTGATTTATTTTTGATTTATGAACTATCTCTCAATCAAACAATAATGATAAATAACAAGCTTAATATACAAAGATACAAAAAAATATCGCTGTCACAATCTTAAAACGTCACATGTTGCGTAATCTCACAGCTGAGCTCCACAGAAACAAACTCGCCTGCAGAGTTCGGCCATATTTGAGGTCTGCATGACATCAGCGCTGTAGATTGTTTTATTCCTCCCCTTAAACAAGCCCCATTAAGTTTTGTTGCAGTGAAAGTGCTGAGGGCAATGTTGTAGTGCCTTTTTAAAGCCATGCACGCCATTGTTTGTGCCCCTCTTACCAGGTGATTAAGCGGTGCCAAGGGAGGCATGAGGAAATGTGCTCTTCTCATGCAACCCAGTACCACCTTTCTGGGGATTTTGGCGGGGCAGAGGTTGGCCTGAAAACGAGGATAGGGCGAGTGTCGGTGACGTCAAGCCGCCCGGAAAAAGGCGTTTTCTAAATTTCTCCTCTGCACGAACTCAATCGATATGGCCGGAGGCAGTTGGGCTGTGTTATAATAAAAACAGAGGGGGGAAAAAAGTGCTGCTCCTTCTTCAATTCTTGAGCAAAGGGAATAAAATTCAGGAACAGATTTTGTTTAAGATGGCAAGCTCCAGTGAGTGACGGTTAGTGGAAATAGCCACCGCTGTGTGGGAAAGTATGGTGCGCTCGTTCATGCGTACGTGTGCGGACTTGTGTACTTTGGCCGCTTGGAATAATACATCTTCGTTTAAGGGGGGGAAAAAAACATGTTAAGATATTTATATTTTTTGAAACAGAGGCCTTTTGAGAGTCTCCTTTGTCACTGTTGGCTTGCTCCAGACTGTCCTTCGTAGACTTTAGCATTCCTGGACTTTCCCGTTCCCAGAAAGCTACATTTTCACAGGACGGGACTCTCTGAGGCCACGTCCATCTTCCTCCCCGCTCCCAAGCTGCCGAAGGCGGGGAAAGGTTAATGACGAAGGGTCTCGGTTAGAAGTAATGCAAACTCTGCAGTGTTCAAATTGGTTTTCAGATTCCTTATTAAAGTAAAAGTACAAAAGCTTCAAAATGTCCACCAAGTATCAAAAGTAATGGTATTTGTTATGCGAATGAACCCACTCAGATTGTTTTATATATTCCAAATATATTATTGGATTATTACTTTTGGTGCATTATTTAGCCAGCATTTTATTTTGAAAAGCTGGGCTCAATTTACTGCTGAATATGTGGTTTGATTTAAAAAGTCATATCATTTTAAATAAGAAATGATAAATTAAAACAAAACATTTTTTTTTATGTTAATCTAAAGCTGTCAGCTAATGAAGTGGAGTAAAAGTCCAATAATTACCTTAAAACATAGTGGAGTAGACGTCTTAAAGTATAAAGTTACATAAAATGAAAATTCAATTTAACTACCTCAAAATTTAAGTACAGTTCTTGAGTAAATATACTGAAAAACTGAATTATAAAATTGAGCTGAAATGGAAAATAAATAGTGCCACAAAAACGTTAATACATTCTAAATATATTATTATTAGACTATTATTATTGATACATCTATATAATCAGTGCAGTCAAGGTAGGGCTCATTTTTACTACTAAAAACTGTTATGAGGTTAACAAAAAGTCCAATAAACTTAAATATAGCATGATTTAAATGATAAATCTCGACCTGAAAAGTAACTAAAGCAATCAGCTAAATGTAATGGAGTAAAAAGTGCAGTTTTGGCCTGAAATGTAGTGGAGTAGAAGTTAAAAATTACATAAAATAATTAACTAGTACAAGTACCCCAACTTTGCATTTGTGTGCAGCACTTTTACTTGCATACATTTATCCACTAAAGAACTGAGAGAAACCTTTACTAGGGATCGGGTTTTTGTCTTCTTCTCCTCTCAGACACATCAGGGAGTGTGTGAGACGCTCTTTGCCCTGCTCCCCTGCTCGGCCAGCCTTTCCTCTCCGCTCTGATTTGTTGCAGGGAGTCAGATGAGAGCCACATCTGACTTCAGCTCTCACGCCAAAAATATTGTTTATCAGATGCTGTCGTTGCACAAAGAGTAGCTCGAATGATCCAACGTTTCCTCTTGTCTCTTTTGAGAAGTCGCAGTCTCTCTCCTGCACATGATGTTCTCAGCAGTTTGACTGGCTCCATCCCAAACATGTGAGGCCCATCATTAGAGATTAGCTTTAATAACCAAACACATATTGAATCCTCACTTTTATTCCAGAAGTCTGTTATATTCACTTCTTCAGACTGCATATGCTTTGTGTTTTATGCTTATGGGTTGTGCTGTGAAAGGAAATACTAATTTGAATGTTCTGCATCTCTCCTCTTATTTTAAATGTTTTTTTTTAACTTTACTTCCAGTATGGAGATGTTTCAAATGTGATTGTATCGAGTAAGAAGAGAGGAAGCGCTGTGGTGGAGTTTGCAGCAGTGAGAGCAGCTGTAAGTACCTAACTTTTCCCCTGTCAGCATCCTCGCTCTGTTTCCTCAGTAATAATGGAAATCTTTCTCCCAGCACACATTTGCATAAAGCCACATTTGTTTACAACCTATTCGCCTCAAAGACTCTGGTCACCTGCTGAGTTTGATTATTACAAAGAATGACACCTGTCACCGACTCCCCAGCCCCGGGACACCGTCCGTGACCTAAACTAATGTTTTAGTCATTCCTGGATTGAAGAGGAAGGAAGGACTTGAGCCGCCTCATTGTTCCACACCGTCTGGATCCTCAGGCCCTCTGTTGGGATGCTTTACTTTGGTTGTTGTGATTTCCTCCCCACAATGTGTGGTTTCCCCCTAAGAGGACATGTCTGCCAGTCTACAGGGATCCGGGCACCGGCTCTGTGGTCTCTCTCTGCCCATCTCCAGGTCCCAGCTTTTTGCTCTGGGTGTTGGCCCGGTTACAATCCACCTCTGTCCCCGTCTGCATGTGTTTTTCATAAGCAAATAAAACCAAGAAGGAGGATGGATACAACATGAGTTTAACCACGAGGACAAGGAGGATGTTTTTAGCTCTGATAAAACACTGCCGTCATAAAATCAGAGCTGGATACTAACACGCTACATTTACTCTGTTACATTTAAAGTCTTTTTTTTTTTTCATGTACTGAACTTAGTTGTAACTTCACATACATTTTACTTTAACTTAAACACTATTATTTACATTATTTTGACTGAGTTACATTGAGTTAATTTCTGCTCACTAATTATTTATTTACTATTTTTGTTTATTACAACCTATTGCGACATTTTTTGTTTCAGTTTATTAGAGCGACTTCTGTCACATGACTCTGTTCCACCAATCAGACGAAGCCAGGCAGTCACATGACTCATTTACTGAAGTTCGGCTAAAACAATGAAGAAAACAAAGAGGCAGAACGGCCCTGACCTCTCATTTATTTATTCTTAATTTGATCAAATTTAAGTCATTAGTCTTTTTGCTAAAGTGATATTATTGGGCTGTATCTGAGTTTCCACAATCCTATTTTTGTCTGTCTGATGTTCTGATTAAAAAAATAATAATAAATCAGAAGTTACTCACCAGTTATTCGATACTTCACTACTTTTGTTCACTGAATACTTAAGTAATTATTTGGAGGAATACTTTTTAGTTTTACTTGACTCATGTTATTCCAAAGTAACAGTTCTCTTACTTGACTACATTATTTGGCTTCTCTACCACCTCTCATCAGATCCACTTTAACTTTCTTTTTTTTTTCTTTTTTAGGAGCTGGCGGCTAAGAATGAAAGCGGCCTGAGTGGAAACCCTTTAAAGATTTCGTGGCTGGAAGGAGAGCCCGAGGTTATCGCTCCGGCCTCTCAGCCGGGCCTGTTCATGTCTTCACAGGTACAGTGCAGCTCAGATATGCATCTCTGGAGCTCCCTCCCTCTCTCATAAACAGGGGTGGTATTCATATAAAGTATTCAGATCTTCACTTAAGTAAAAGTTTTAATACCAAACTGTGAAATTACTCCTTACAAGTAAAAGTCCTGCGTTAAAAACTAAGTAAATACAAAAGTATTAGCATCAAAATGATGTCAAAGTATCAAAAGTAAAAGCACTTTTTATGCACAATGAACCCACTCAGATAGTTTTATATTCACCAAATATGTTCATAGATTATTTGTACATCATTTGTAGGTAATGCCATGTAAATGTTTAATTAAAAACTAAAAGTTTAATCCCTTTAAATGTATCATGCTTTGTGTTAAATCTCAATCTAAAAAAGAAGTTGTCAGCTAAATGTAGTGGAGTAAAACTGACAATATTTATCTTAAAATCTAGTCGTCTAGAAGTATAAAGTAAAACTAAACTGTACTTAAGTAAATGTACTTAGTTAATTCCTCCCCTGCTCATAAAACTTGTCGGCCCTGTTAGAAAACCTTCCCACGTACACAGCGTCCAACTCAAATACTGTTGCCTAAACACTGTCCCACAAAGACAAGTATGTAAACCTTCTGAGGTTTAATTTTGTATCGCTGGTGCAGATATTACCCCGGTGCTCACGCGCCCCCTCGTCTGCTCCAGAACAATGTGTTTGGTTAAACGGCCCCGAGTTTATTTGCTTTGGCGTGGGGAGGCGCTGGCCCGGCACCGGCCCGGAGCCCCCGCTCGGCCACTCATTAACAGGCCGACCTTGGAGACCCCAGGAATGCAAGAAGCAGTGTGTAGTAATGGTAGCCTCAAAGCCTGGTGCCAAGTGTGTCTAAAGTTTTATTGGTAATAAAATATTTTCATGCCTCTTTGCCAGCTACAGACGTTATGTTTGCAGGCTGTCCGTCTTCATTTAATGAACGTGGTTGGTCATTAATTCCTCCAGGGAATTTCTTTAGATTTGGCACAAATGTCTGCTTGGACTCAAGGATTTTAGAGGTCAAAGATTAAAGTTACAAGATTGTTTTTGACCAAAGTTCTAATAGGAGAAGTTGAATGTAGGGATGATGATGTGAGGTCAAAGGTCATTGTTATTTTCTTTTGTTTAGATATTGAATTGTTTCATCAAACCCTAACCCATGGTGATTGCATGGTGGTTTTTAAAGTGTTTCTACTCAAGGCAAAGCTTCTTTATAATAATCATTCTGAGAGTTAGGAAATGACTGTGTACTAATGTAGAAAAGTAGTTATATACTGCATTAATCGTGCAGAGTTGTCACAAAATCCCACGGCACACCTTTTGGTAAAGGTCTTCTGTGGCACTTTTCTAACATTTCCATTTTCAAAAGGATAGTCCAGCGCTGATGATGCGTTTTAATGAGTTTAATATTTGATGCATTGTCTCCTGTCTTGGCTACGTGGTGGACAGACATGGATGATAACTGAAACTGAGACATTCCTCCACCAGGCCGTTATTCTGCTTCTCCAGAATGACTTCTTCTTTGCGATTGTGGAGATTTTAAGTTTGTTTTTTCTGCTTCCTCCTTTTGAATCCGAAGTCTTTTCTCTCTGCAGGCCAAAGGTTGCCTGCCTGCTCTAACCCAAAAGGCTTTATCGGGGAAAAAGTGACGTGTTGCGTCCCGTGGTTTGGAAATCACAGTAGTCTGTGCCGAAATCTCGACTTTTAATTGATTTTGCACGGCTAATATTTGGTCTTTCGCCGTCGGCCCACATGCAGACACCAAAGGCGCATTAACTCTTTTCCTGTCCAAGGATAATCTCATTTTAGCGTTATCCTCTGGGAATCTACTCTCTCTCTCTCTCTGTTGTCATTAGATTTGTATGAAGCAATGTTTTCTTTTCCACCCGCTGTGTCCATTTTACTTCGTCTACATCTTCACTGGTGTGGGAATGCAGATCAGTAGACTCTCTTTGTCGACTTATCTGCGTCTCCAGAGCTGCTGCTGAACTGGGTTTCACCCCTCGGTGCGGTGTCTGACACCCCCTCGTCAAGGCCAACATATGAGACTCGGCCTGCACACTGGGACTTGTCACACTAATCTCTTTAAATGTTATTATGGTAAACTGGTTTGACTTACAGATATCCAAAGCTGATTACTTCATCTTTTTTTTCCCTGAATAAAAACATTACTAAGGCCGGGCAATTTTCACATTAGCCCTCAGCGAGAATAGTTCGCTCTAAAGAGGCCCCACATGACATAACGGGTGAACCAGTGTAGATATTAGTAACGTTGCTCCACATCTGGCCTGGGGTCAGTGGACATGGGGGGCATTTGAGCAAGACAGATCGGGGTAATAAGAAGCCGGAGCCTTGGAGGTCCTTCTCCCCAGCCTCTATCTAAAAATCTAAAAATCAGATTCCTGTCCTGTCGTCTAACTGTCCACTGCAACCTCACACCGGCCAGCTGTGCTCACAGAGGAGCAGCTGGGCTGAGGACTCGCCTCCATCCGTCCAAACACGCCGTCTCACTGCAGAGACACACACACGTATGACTTCAGCCTCAGCTTCACTTCCAGGCTCACTTAATGAATCTGGGGCCGAATGGAGAGGGGGCCGGCCGGCACAAATTCCCCCTGAAGACCCCCCTCAGGGTCCAGAGACCTTGAACATGACTAACTATACCATGATGTGTTAGATTTGCTCGGAGACGCTGAGGTGAGTTTTTTAACTTTGGCTCTGTTTGTGTTCTGCTTGTCCAGACAGCAGAGATGACATGATTTATAAGCCCCCCACTGCATTCACCTACGTTCACTCGCCATGGTTATTAAACATTTCATAATGTCCAAGGACAACATCTTCCACACGGCGTGAAATCGCTCCCCGTGCTCCCTAACTACATTCAGACCCGTCTTTTGGAAGCGGATCCAGTTTTGTCTCCTGTTGTGTCTTTGACCCTTTGACTTGATAAACTGTCATAGTGAGAGATTGGGAAATGTTTATCGAAGAAGTTTATGAAGTCATAATCATTACTGGAGATATTCTGATAGCATTTTTTCCTCCTATTTTTTTTCGTCCCTCTGTAACAACAATAATGTTTCTGGGTCAGTTTGACCAGAAGAATGTGTAATTATCTGAAAGTGTCAGAAACCAAAAAAAAAACAACAAATAATCATTGTTTATATGTCATTATTAACTTTATAACTTACCATTTTAATCAATGGGGTTCTTTACCTCTCATGAGGATTATTCACACCTTTTAAAAAAAATGGAAAAACATGATAAAAACTTTTTTATGTACATATAGTTTTACATGACTTGGATTTTTTCAAAATTTATTTTTAATTTACAGTTCATGGTGTGATAAAATAACACATCACTGACATGATGCAATAATTTTAAATCAACCATTTTTATATGTTGATTTCTTCATTAAGCCAAGCAGAAAAAGATTCATGCAGAAAAAATATATTTTGAACTATTTTCTTTAAATTTTTTAACTTAAAAATGAGTCACCCTCAACAGGAGAGTTTAAATATATTATAATTATTATTTATTATTATTATTATTATTATTATTATTGAAAGGCCTGTAGCCATTCAGACAAACTAAATTTCCCCTTGGTGATGAATAAAGTATTTTTAAAATATTATTATAAATATTATTTAACAGCTACATACAGCTTATCCAGTGCAAGTGAGGTGTATCGTTGTTGTTCCTGTGTACAGCAAATGAGCTGATAAATGATGATGATGATGATGATGATAATGTGATATCGGATCAGTTCATATCTCATGCGGCTCTATTAGAGGCATTTCCGATGTTGCTCCAGGAAGAGCTCATCTCATTAGTCAGAGCTTTTCTCTGGCATGGTATTGTACACAGTTTAAAACGACAGTGAACTGTGAATGAGTCATGTAGCAGAAGTAAAGATCATAAACCGTAGTTTATCATGCTGTATAATTGTAGCGTGTGTGCTCGTATGAACAGTGCAGGGATAAGATACGGCTCATGTAACTGAGGTGTTTTAATAAAAGCTTTGTTTCACATGGCTGTGGTCGATTTCACGGCGTCTGACTAATGATGAATATCTCACCTTCCACTCTCTCCTGGACGCAGAATCACCATCCATCCATTTGCTTTCGCCGTTGCCAGATGTAATGTTTGTGTCTCCGGAGACAAAACGCCATCATTAATCACCGCGTCTCGATTCACGGTTTATTACGTAGCTTGGCATTCCACATTCTTGAAGCCATCGTAAAGGATTTGAATTTCTACACCTGCTTCTTCCAAGCCGGAGCCGGAGAGTCATCGCCGGCTTGTCACGGCACAAACCAGATGCAGCAGATCAGCTATTCTGGGATTGTTTTTCCAGCCCGCCGGTTCGCAAGTGCTCGAAAAGTGCACTCTCACTTAAAATAGCCTGGAAGAGATGCACTGTACGTGGCCGTGGTGTTGGCACATTCAACCCTGTCCTGACCCCCCCGCTGTGCACAGATTCAGGCTTCTGGAGTTTGCTGTGATCCGACCCAGAAGGAGGATATTATACTTTTATTTTCTGCTTCTACTGTGCATCAGATTTTAGTGGCTAGACAGTTTACTTCATCATATATGAGGCTGGAGTTGTTAGAGAAAAGAAACTAGTTTTTGGTAGCCTGAAATATACTTTTTAAGACTTTTTGTTTGTTTGTTTTTGCATTTTACTGATGTTTACAATTTCATAATGATTGCCCAGTTCTTAATGTGGATCATGAGAGAGGATAGCTGCCGTGGATTAGCTCAGCCTTCACCATATATAGCTTTAAAATATGTTCCAACATCATAAAGACCGCATAAACAATATCACTTGAGTGAAAAACCTTGCAGCATATTTCAGTAGCGTCAGGTTGTACCAGCAGACGGACACATCTCTCATTTGCCAGAACAATATTTTTAGTTTTTTAAGCTAGTAACTGACAAAATAAATAACTCAGAAGAGCTTCTCTCCTACGTAGCTACTCCTGCTATTCTGTATGACAGCAAGTTTGGATTTTTTGCAGGGAGAGAAGTGGTACCAGATGCGATTGGGATACTTCACAGCTCGGCCAGTTTGCGCTGCGCAGACAAGATAATTTGTCTTCAATTACAGGCTCTTTCTTCTCGCTTCAGTCATGTGGCCCAACACTTGTTGAGCTTAAGTTTATGTGATTCTTCACACTGAGAGCTCTTGTGTCGACATGGCGGCCAAGGACTCTTGTCTGCAGGAGGCTTTTTTTCCCCGGAAAAGCAGGCAGGAAATGCTTTTTTTTTTTGGAGTTTAGGAAGAATAAGTGTTGATTTTCATTAATGGTGTTGTTAGTTTAATACCAAAAATTGCTAAAGTGAATTTGATGGAGAAATTAGTTGTTAAAACAACAAGTTTCTTACTTCTTCTTACTTAATAGCTCAAGTGTTTGAACATTAAAGGGATAGTTCACCAAAAAATAAAAACTGCACATTTGTCCCTTACTTGTAGTACTGTTTGTAAGTCTAGATTGTTTAGGTTTGAGTTATTTCTTGATCGAGAAATTGGCTGTAGAGATGTTGTTTTTCTTTTGGATATAATGAAATTCTGTGGCCCAAAGAATCAACAACAACAACAACAAAAGAAAGTAAATAGAAATCTTAATCTTTTCCAGAAATCATGACGCAGCAACTCAAAATAATCCACAGAAAAACCTGTTCTTAGTGGTTTCTTTTTTCTTCTTTCTCTTATTTTGTACTTTTATTTAACACCAGACAAAATCTTACATTTATTTAAAATCCTTAATCAGACATAAGCATTCATGTACGTCTAAAATGTACAACAAACAGGAAAGGAACAGTTAATATAGTGAACAGTGACATATTTTAATTTAATTTGAATTGATGCAATTAGTTATATTTATACTTTGTCCAAACTGTCATTTGGGAATCAATCTGTGGATTCTCATGAGTAACTGGATCATGATTTCTGGAAAGAGATGTCATTTATAAATAATAATATATAATTTTAGGCCTGAGAACTATCTACCTTCATATTTAATTTTAGTTATTTTTATGACTAGTATCTCCAACACTCCGTCGCTCATGCCAAAAACATCCAAACTATAACAGAACTAAAGGTAAAAGAGAAAATCTGTGGTAAACTGTCCCTTTAAGGGCAATCACAGCAGACAGGAAGTGAACTCTGGAACTGAAAAGCTCTTTCTCCTGTTTATCTGGAAAAAGGTAGCCTGTATAAAAACGTCTGTCAAATGCAGACACACCTTGGTTTGTCTTGAATTTCACCTGTTTATGATGCAGGTGTGCGTCAGAGCAGGACACTCAAACTACAAAGTCCAACTTCCTCTTATACATTACATGAGACGACATGAATTCCTGCCCGTCTCATTCACGTTTGTGTGTCTCTTCACCTTTAAATGACATTGTGCTGCATGTTGTGGTGGTTAATCCAAGGGTATCATTTCTCTAATTGCCTATACAGCTTCTGACTGCTGAAAAGCGAAATAAATGTCCGTCCATCAGGACGTGTAAACAGCCTCGTAGCAGCTCTCTTTAGATGTTGACGTGACGATTTCTCTCCACAAAACCACCAATCGCTGGAATGTGAAAGATATTTTTTTCTTTTTACTTCCACAGAATACAAAACAGTACATTTTTCATTGCAAGAAATGTTTCACAATGTGCTATTGTCATAACATATACAAGAAAAATGGTCGGTGAATTTAGAACAGGAGAGGGCAAACTGGATATACAATGCAGACGAAGCCACAAACATCGCTGTCTCTGTTTGGACATACATAGATTTCTAAATCTATTGCTGGGATTGTGGTTCCTATATTCTGCAGCGTGACCCGTGGGGAACCGAGGAACTGACTGGTTCTGGGTTTTCCTTGCAGCCTCCCCTGCAAAGGCACACACTGTCCCGACTTTCTTTCCTCTCCAGTCCTGAGTAAAGACGACCTGAATCATCTGCACCAACCTCAGCGTGACGGTGCACGCTTGCATGTGTGTGTCTGCACTTGTGTGTGAGACTCGAGCGTGCCTTTTTCTCGTGTCGGGGGTCTGTTTGGTCAGAAGGTAGTGTTTAAACCCTCATCAGGACTTCTGCTGCAGTAATGGATGTCTCTGGTCCTCCTCCCTCGACACCCCCTGCATATGTGGAAGTATCACATTACCCTTTACCACTTTCCTTCTCGTGCGCCACTCACCAGAGCATCAGATTCTGATTTGCAGCTAAGAAAATAGCCTGCGCTCTCTCTCTTTTTTTTTATTTTGCATCTGAGGTCTTGGACCTGTGGCCTGGCTTGGTCTGCTGCCCAACCTGCCACCACTGGCTGGCTTTTATTGGAAGCAGAGCTAAGTGTTTGTTTTCACTGCATTGTTGGGAATGAGAGATGGGGGGTACCTTGGTCTACCTTTGAGTGGGGCCTCTGGGATGCGTGCGGAGGAAAAATTGCCCTCTGCACACAATAGATTGGCAAGCACGCCAAGAGCCAAGACATCACAGCTCGAGGACCTTGGATTCCAGCCGCAGCTTTTCTTTTCTTAAACACAACACTCTTAAGTCTTAACAGCCGTCTTCAGTGCTGTGCTGAGCGGTTTGGAGGATCACATTTGGTAAAGGAGGGAAGTAAAAGAGGGTGAAAATGTCCAGCTTCAAGTTTGCCATCCGACAAGGTTCAATTATTAACTTTAACATTGTATTCAGCTTTGTAAGGAATGGATGTTAGGGAGAATATTAACCTTGTGTAGTTGTTCTTTTAAGTTTAACCTTTCAGTTGGGATTATGTTTTAACTAATGCTGTTAAACCACATGATGCTCTAGACATGAAAAACAAGTTAAATCTCCTTATTTCCAGAGAGATGCTGTAATATTTGGTTCAAAAAGTAACATATTTTACTGAGATAATTAGAAAAAGTCAGAACTTTTCATCCCCTCTATTGGTCTTGTTGCAAGTTCTCTCCAGAGGTTGTTGAAGTCTGATACCTCCAAGTTTTTTTTCAACAATAACCAGATTTAGGATATTGATTTGTCCATAAAATCAGCAGTTTGTCCCCAAGACCGGCGTCTAAATATTCCTGTAAAGTCTGGGTACTGTGTGGTCTAATCATGGATCTTGTTCATCACCTGGAGGACATCATCCAGGATTGAAGGGCCCAGGTCGAGGCTGAATGAAAAGCCGCTGTCCTCGCTTTTGTCGCAGGTTTCTGTGGAGTCGTCGTCCTTGTCTGAACTGAGGCTGCCCCGTCCGAGGCTGTGACCCAGGTTGGGAGCAGCGTTATTCCCTCTTTGGTACCCGTCCTCCTTCTCCATCTCCGCGTCCTCGCTGTCCAGCAGCGGCATGGAGCTGCACTTCTTCCTCTTCTGGGACGCGTTGTTGTGCGGGGGCCACTCGGGGCTCTCTGACCCCTCCGCCTCGTCCAGGTTCAGACGGGGAGGCTTTGGCGGCGGAGCGCAGGCCAGGAAGAGGTTCTGCTCGCTCTGGGAGCTTTGTAGGAGCAGATTGTGGCCCATCTTTAGGAAGGACAGGTCTCCGAAGCTGTCCGTGTGGGCGTCGTTGCCGATATGTGAGATGTGGCGGAAGTCAGCCAGAGGCAGGCTGATCATGTTGACCGACAGCACCTCCCTGCGCTTTGAGTGGCGGCCGGGCCAGCGACCGGAGGCAGGCTTCCTGTACAGAGACGCTCTCAGCGGCATCTTGGGTGTTTTTTTTTTATCCTTTTTATATATGCTCGGTCTTTTTATCTGCTTTCTTTTCCCTCCAGTGAGTCCTTAAGAAGTGCTGAAGCTCATAAGCACAGTTCCATCTGCATTAAAACACAAGAAAAAGATAAATTACAATTTAAGAAATCCGAGTCTAGCACCACGCTCTGCACACTCATCAGTCAGGCTTCCCTCCCTTGCAGCAGGCCTGTGCTTGTACTTGGGCACCAGATGTAAGTGTTGGACCGATTCAGCCGGCCTTGATGTGAATCGGCAGCCATTGTTTGGAGATTGCACCTGCTCTGCTTGATTTAATGAAATTCAATATTATTTGGCAGCAGCGGGAGGTTTCAACATTGCTTTGAAGCTTCCATTTCAAAATATTTACTTTTCAAATCCCTGTTTTTTCCCATAAATGCAGGTGTGGTCCGCAGCCTGTCCTCCAAAGGAAGTCTATTAAGACTTCCAGTAACAAAAGCTAGAAATATGCAGATTCCCAAACGGTAATTGTTGTCCGGCACGTCACTGAATTTTATCTCCTCACTTTTTATTTTGCGAGAACTCAAGGTTTTTACCGTAACTTCTGTCAGAGGTATTAGTGCTTCACTTTGGAGCACATGTTTCTGATTTTGTGACAAAATACAAATAGCTGTGCTGTCAGTGTATTTTTGCTCTAGTGTGAGAGTTATGCAGTGAGTGGAAGTTAATAAAATGAGATATAAATATAGTCATAAATAACCTCACGCTGGAGGCATTCCCTTTCAAAATAATCTGTTTTCTAATCCAGTTTGGGGATTTAATATCATAAAAATGCTACACACACAAACAAAACTTTAAAAAAGGAAGCATTTTTGGTCAGAAAGATACAACAACACTTTGAATAAATCTCTTTCTTTGTCAAAAAAACAAAGTATTTTTAGTGTTTCGTGACCTGTAATCATTTTATTGGGTGAACCAGAGCTCAGTTCATCAACGCTGGCATGTCGATTAGATAATCTGCCCAGTGTCTGTGATTTTACGGTCTCCAAAACTAACAGCTTTGCCCACATTAGATCTGTGTTCGTGACTTGAAACACTCACTCTGTAAATTTGTAAGCCACTACAGCAAACAGGTTTTGTTGGCCCGTAAAGGTTTTATCGGCACTTTAGTAGCAGCGGGAGATTGGAGAGCGTGGACACAACAGCATTCCTTTCCAAACATGTCAGTTTGGCCGAGGAGAAGTCTTCGGATTTCAGCCATGAGTCTCATGTTCAGGAAACGCTTCATGGCCAAGTAAAAATTAAAGAAGCCCATTAAAACAGATTGGCCAAGAAAAGGTTTTTAAATTTTCTTTCCCCAATGCTGCTATAAATGATCCATCTTTGAGACTTTTCACCACAAGTTGAAGCTTTTTTTTTCTTTCCCAGTTGGATTAATAACAATAAGACAAATAAAGGCTGATTGGTTCTTACCTGTCCTGCCGAGCAAATATTTGTATCCAGCAAATGCACACACGTCTCTGTCAGGAAATTAAGCAGCGTCTCCCTGCACACCCTGACAAAGTCTTCCTGGACATGATGGGACTTGTTCAACGGTTACAGAGAAGATCTCGTTGTGCAGCCTTGAGACAGAGACACAGAGTGAGGGACTTTTCCCCAGTGACAAGACAACTTTTACATTAAACTGTAGCATCAAACTGCCCCCTCAGCGTCTCTTACCTTTGTCCACACTGCTGCTTATGGGAGTGTTTCCGCTCCTCGCTCATCTGATCCTTATTTCCCTGCTAAATGTCCCTCTTGCCTCGCGTAGAGCTCCAGGTGTGCTGCTGGGGAAAGTCTTTGCCTAATAGATAAGCCAGGTGAGGTCAGAGTACAAAGGTCCCGAGGCAGCCAGGTGGAGCCTTTTCTTTTTTCTTTCTCAAGACTTTTATTAGTTTATATTTGCACTTTAGGATGGCCGCCAGCCGTCAGATGACATCATCCCCGCTGCGTTGTGAGTCGGCCTTTTAGTCACAAGTGTTAAAGTAAATCCTGCTGGTTGCTCGGCTGCACCCATTACCTGTGGGAGAGCTGGTGAAAAACAGGAGCTGTTGCTGATTTATTTCCTGTATGAGTGAGAAAGAAAGCGGGGAGAGGCTGGCTACGGCGTTTGAGAGACTGAGTTTGAGTAGATTAGCGAGTGTGCTCGTGTCTAAAAGGAAGTCATAGTCAGTGAGCAAACAGGTCAGCCACTCAGAGGAGGGGGGTTAACTGATCTCTAATCTCCGTGTCTTTGTCCCCGTGCTCTGCCGGTTTCCTGCTTTCCTGCCGGCTGCTGGCGTGTCTAAAGCCCGCTCCACAGGCCCTTCTGCCTGACTGGAGGCCTATAGCTGCTCTATGTAATCAAAGCGCGCTATCACACACAGACATGTATGTACAGGCACGCCGCGGTTGCACAAGAGAGATAACTTGTTGCGTTTCCAATTCTCACGCCTCCAAGCATGTTGTCTTTGCCTTTGGAATGCTATAGCAACACAGGAATGGAAATAGTGTCAGAGCAGCAAACTTTTTTTCTGCTCTATGGAATTTGTTTGTGTTGAGAACGGCAGGGTAAAAGCATTTTGTTGTGCTCTCGCAGGCAGTAATTGTTACTTGCGTGGATCGTGCCATTTTGGTTGTGCAATGGTTTGGAAAGATTCTTTTTTGGACTATACGCAGGGCTTGCACCAAGTCTTGAAAGTTGGGGAAAATGCTTGATTTTATCGGTTATGTTCCAGGGGTTAGGTTTAATTTGAATATACTCCTTGAAAAACAACAAATATAATCTAGTGTTTGTTCTAAACATTAGATTCCTTTAAACCTCACTATATTATACATTTATAATACAGTAATACCAGTCCTGGAGCTTCATGCAAGGCCTGGAGCTTGATAGTATAAAGAGAAATAAAAAAGGTTGCTTTCCATTTTTCGCCATCACGTTAAAAAGGCGACAATCCACTTTTTTCCTCACAATTTTTCACATTTGCATTAATAACATTTAGATGTGATGAGAAAGGCTTTGAGAGTTGTGACTTTTTTTTTATTTTAAGAACCTTGAAAGTGCTGGGATTGTACCTTTAAAGAAGCTGCGAACTGAATCTACCACGCCATCGTTCTCTGATTTTCCCTCCAAAGTTGTATAACGAACATTGTGTTCCAGCAGACAGGAGGACACGGCTGTCCAGAGTCTCAATGCTTCTCCTTGTTCGCTAAACTTAAACGGACAAATGGTATCTTTCACTGCTCCTCCGCTCCTTTCAAATCGATCCAATAAACAACAGGCGTGCCGTCTGATCCCCTCTTGTTCTCCCGCTCTGCATTTCAGCGCCAGAGCGGTCTGCAAGACCAGACACAATTACTCACGCAAATGAAATTATCATAACATTTACTCAAGACTGCAACAGAACATTTTTGAACATTTCCCCTCTGAGAAACCCTCCCAATGGTGCTTTCAGGGTGCAGAGCGGGTGTAGATCTGCAGCACTGCATTGACCTGACGGGACCTTGTGTGAGTCCAGGGTTGGGCTCACCCCTGCGCTCGTGTTGTCAGGCTGTGTATCCTCGGGGCCGATGCGTTTCGCCCTCGCTGTGTCTCTGTATAAGCCTCTTTTCTAAGGCCTGACCATAGCGGGCAGTGTGGTTTGATGCAGCTATGCTGGGCCTGAAATCTGGGATGCTGCGTGTTTTTGTTGTTGCAGGATAAAAAGTGTTTCCAGATATTGCTTTGACTGGCGCTAGAAGCCCAAACTGAGGCTTTGGTGGATATTCTTCTGGCCCTTTGTTGTGTGTTGCTGAGCTTCCGCTGTATCGCGGCCCTCCGACTGCCAGCATTTAGACTACATTTACAGCAAGAACCGTCTGATTCTTTTATATGAAAAACATTTTGCAATAACGTAATAATAAGAAAATAACAGAGGACATTCTGGAGCTGATAAAATACAGCTTGTAGTACATTCATGAATCACTGGAAGGAATGAGACTGTGCAGTCAGTTCCTTTGCCTGAAATCGGAAAGTCCACGACCTTATCTGTGTCTCAAACAGCTCCTAGTAGCAGCTCTCAGTGATATCCTCTCATCAGTCCTGGTGATTACATCTAACTTTGCATTTGTCATCATCTCCCCACCGTTGTCGTCACTGATTGTGACTCAGTGATGAGCTTTTTTGAACGCGCTCCAACAGAAACTTGGCCGTCTGGCTGCTCAGAGGAAGTGCAGACACTCGTTTGCATGACGGCCACATGACACCAGGCTCAGTCCAGGTGTTGTATCACACACAGGTGCACACTCATCACCACGTGAAGGGCACGGTGGCCTTTAATCAGCCAAATAAGGTCACATTAAAGAGGTGAACGCTGATGGAGAAACATACATTTCTGATGAGGTAATGTATATTTACGCCTCGTACTATAGCATCACTAGAATAGAGAAACATTCCCATTTTTCCTCCAGTAACTTTATATTTAATGAAGGAGGCTGTTTGTTAGTTCTGGCTTCCAGCAATCAGTAGAAAATGTCTCAAAGTTGGGGCGAGGTGGTGCTACACAACCAACAATTTAAATAATATGCAATTAAGTTTTTAAAAGATGTCGAACTGAAGAACATGTACATTTTTTTTGCAACATTTTTTGTTCTTTTTGCATTATGTATGCCTTGTGTTTCACAGCAATATAGTATAAAATAAAGATATACAATATAAAAGTCCTGTAGGTCTGTGGAAAACAGCACAATCATGGCTAATGTTATATATATATATATATATATATATATATATATAAAAAAACTTCTCCAAGTGACCACAGGTATCATGAGTATTAGCGAGAAACATCTCATCTTCTCATGCTAAACACATTGAACTTTTGCCTTTTTATACCTTCTTCTTCCAGCCTCTCCTGTCCTCTCCTCTCAGCTCTGTGTAAACAGATTTTCAGTGATTGTTTGTCGTTGGAGCGTTTGAATCAGTCATGGCTTCACTGTTTCTGTAGAATTTGATGTTCTAACAGGATCTGATTAATACAAACAGTTTATTTTTGGCAATTCCTTGAATGAGACGTGTAGAATGAAGTGATTTTGACAGGAATATGACAATTATAAGATTCGTTTGAGTTGTTTTGATTATTTTTTGTAAAAGAAACTTTCGTATTCTATGATCCGTCGAAGGACTCAGATTTTTTTACCTTTACTTTCAATAATAAACAGTTTTAATGGCAGTCATTTAAAAAAGAATATGGTTCAGGGGTAGTTATGGTGAGTAAAAACATCTAGATTATATACATATAGCTTTTTTGACATGAATGTGTTGTGGACATTGTGCTAAAATACATAAAAAAATAGCAGCTTTCCCCCAGCGCCTCTCTCAATTTCCCATCAAGAAAATATGTTATATAATGGTGATTTTGTGCTATTTTATAGCAAAATTCTTGTACTTGTTTTGATCTCGTAGTTTCACAGGCATATAAAATATCCTCTGCGTCTTTACAGGATCGAGTGAAAATGTAACGTACATATGCATAACTCATAACAAACGATGTGTTTCCAGTGGATGTGGGCGGTCAGTGTAGGCTGGGAACGCACTGCCGGCTCTCCTGGCCATGCATCAGGAGTAATTATGAAATCATGGCTGGGATGTTTAGATTACTTTGAAGACTGGAGATATGATGTAAACATCAGACAGCAGGGTCCGTGTAGAGCTGTTTGTTCTGCACATTAGACAGATAAGGACCTGTGTAATATGGGACCACATACATGCAGAGAACAGACATTTTATTTTTGTTTGCAACCTTGATTTAATTTTAATTTTTTCCCCCCTTGTTTCATAAAGTTCTTTCTGACATCTCCAAGGTTCAGACTGCATTCTCACCAGTCCTGCGGCCACTTTTGTTTTAATGGGAAATCTGTTGCAATCAGAGGGCTTTTCCCGGAAGGCCGGGATGTGAAAGACATAATTTTGCTTTTACAACGGTGTATTGTTGGATATTAAAAGAGGCCAAACCCCCACGACTCCCTATTCTAGGATCCCTGAGCTCATCCATCATACAGAGAAATGCCAGGGCACCGGGAGTTCAAGCCTCTGCTGCCATTTCTCTTTTTCTCTGTTTATTTCCTTAACTTTCACAGTTTCCAAAGGCGCTCTCCGCCTCCGTCCAACAGGCGTCTCCTCTGTCCAATACCGTGACCACGTACGACCACATGAGCACACACACACACACACACACACACACACACACACACACACACCTCCTCTAATGGCACCTCATATTCACGGCTGCCCTTTTTTCCCCTTCACTTTACCTTTGAATGTAATTGGCTGAACTGTCGTCTGCACGCAAATATCTTTAATTTAGTTTTGGGAGTCAGCTTTGTCTTTTTATTTCAAGTTTCTGGTATTTTGATTTGTGTCTTTTTCAATTTCAGCCTAATTTAGATTTTTGAACATCTCTATTTGACATTATTTGACACTAAATATCAGCGGCGGTAATAGATTTACCCAGTTACTGTACTTAACTTTAATTTTGAGGTACATATACTGGATTAATTTTATGTTATGTAACTTCATATTTCTACTCCACTACAGTTTGAGGTGAATATTGCACTTTTTACTCCACTACATGTAGCTGCCAGCTTTAGTTACTTTTCAGGTCAAGATTAAACATGAAAAACATGATTAGTTTGAAGTTATTTTACTTCTTTTTTGTCTTTTTTCATGAAAACACATTAATATTAATGTGATTAGTTTTGATATTTTTACATTTCTTGTCATTTTATTGGTTATTTTATTAAAGTAACGGGTCTAAATACTTTTTCAACCACTATCTTCCAGCAGGAATGTGAAATTTCGTGTTGAATATATTTTAGCTGACAACTTTAGTTACTTTTCAGGTTGAAATTTAACCTAAAAAAACATGATACATCAAAGTGATTAGACCCTTTTTTAGATAAACTTTGTAACAACATATTAAGTAGTTTAAATTGATGTTTGATGTTGATTCTTTTATACTTTTACTGCGGTAAGTTTTAAATGCAGGACTTTTCCTTGTAGTGGAGTAATTTCTCAATACTTTATAAATACTTTTACTAAAGTCAGGGATCTTAATACTTTTTAAACTACTTCTAAATGTCTTTTCCCAGAGTCAGCAGCCTGCATGTACAATAACTGTCCCAGTCAACGATCCGTAGATATATTCACCAAGACTTCTTCACCACACACACGTTATTTAGCTGAAGCTGCCAGATTTAAGGAATCCTGCGATGGAGTTCAGATGTTTGCAGTCCCCGTGCATTTAAAGGGTTAAATACAGGAAGTAGATTTAGGCCTTAATCTCTATGTAGTGTTTGTCCTTCACTAACAAAAACAGTATAATAGACCAGACCTCTGGGGTTTTATGTCTGCCGAGTCTGAGAGTGAATGATGATTAATCCAGCACCATTTACAAAGCTCCAGTTTTGTCTGCGGAGGAATTTCACCTTGGCTCCAGCGGTGCATGTGCAGAACCCCTGCTGTTTGTTTGAGTTAGCAGGCGTGCTCAGACACCCCCCCGACCCCACACACACACACTCATACTCACACAAAAATGATTTCTAAATTCGCCTGTCATAAATCACCTACTCTATAGGTCCCTGACACACACACACACACATAGAAACACACACGACGCCACCACACAAGCTCCAGATAAATAGTTCCTTGATTAACTTCACCAGAGTGCATTAGAGGCAGAAATGTTCTGCTGAACCACAGAGCAGGCTTTCTTTAGCAGAGGAAACCATTTCTTCTCTTCGCGGCAGAGCCTGTAAAGTCTCCTCTTGGCTGTGTGAACTTCTAGTCTGGTGTTAATGAGCAATCCAGTTAGCAAATACAAAACTGCTAATGTCTCAGGCTGCCGGGTCATGAGACAAATCAGCACAACATGGAATAAAATTAGAAGAAAATTAGCAAAAAGTGATTACAGTTCCTATCAGCCTGCCCCCTTTTATCAGGATCTGGGGTTGTGTGATGCCACAGGAAAGTGTTTGACGTCATCTCAAAGCTCATCCAGATCAGATTCTTTCTTCTTTTTCAGATTTATGTTACACATGTAAATAACAGAGGCATGTTTTTGGGTTCACACCATTCATAACACACATTCGGTGCTGAATTATGTCTGTAAATGTTTCCTTAAGTTGTAATAACATATGCCTCTATGTATATACTTTATTCTGGGGGGCATTTCGTGCTTTATTTGACAGTGAAAATGTAAACGCAGCAGAGAGACCTCGGGTTCGATTCCACTACTTACTCATCCTATTTGAAGTGCCAGTGATCCACCGGGACGCCATTTATTTTTATGCTACACAGTGTCCTACATTGTTTGGAATCTGGGTTGTAATGGAAAATCAGAACTGTGAGAGCGTTTTTTTTTGTGTGTGTGCAAAAAATATGTGCATTACATCACATGTCCTGCGATGCAACTATTGCACATGCATGCATTGGAAAACCAAATGGAGAAAAAATTCCTGGAACCCAAAGAGAGTTGAGTCCAGTCTAACCATGCAATAACAAAAAGGCATGAAGCAATTTTATTATGTTTATTTGCAACTTTTTAGAGGAAGAAATTGCTTTTGCTAGATGGAAAAAGTCATTTCTTCTCCTTTTTGTAGCTGTCTTAGTCCAGATTCTTCTCTCTCTGTTGCATAAACTCACTTTTCTCACGTACTCATTCACTCCTGCTCGCATGCTCACACACTCACACACTCACACACACACACAGACACACACACAGAGGGATGGTGTAATGTGCAGCTGATTTGACAACTTGTGCCGGGGGAACACAGTGACCACCTGCGCTGTGAGATGCCTCCTGCTGTGTGTGGGAAGGAGCGTGTGTGTGTGTGTGTGTGTGTGTGTGTGTCTGTGTGTGTGTGTGTGTTACACAGCACTGGTGGTATTCATGATGTCATCGCTGGCCCCGGGTCAGGCTGGGGTGTGCTGGTTGGAGGCCTAGCCATGTGCTGATGTCACATAGCGAGCT
>JAOWBC010000248.1:15007698-15019678 GCA_028566105.1 Hypoplectrus providencianus | reverse complement strand
ATAGAGAGTGTGATTTTTGTGTGTGTGTGTGTGTGTGTGTGTGTGTGTGTGTGTGTGTGTGTGTGTGGCCTTGTATTAGGCTGCACCACACACCACAGCTCTGTGTATCTGGGACTGTAAATTGTGAAAAAGCAATTAGAGCGGAGCAGAGTCTTCACCAAGACCAGGGAATCCACATGCACTGTTTTAAATCATAACCAAGGCCAACTTTGTCATTTTTCCTCAATGTGATGAAACCGCAGTGGATTATTTTAATTTTATTTTATCTCTCATCCCATTAAATTACCAAAACAAAACATTGTTATTCATAAAAAAGGGACACATGAAGATATGTATATATATTTAAAAGGACCTGTTGTTTTTGAGATTCCTGTCCTGTTTACCTTTCCCTTGTCTTGGCACAGTAACGTGATAACTAGTGAACTCCCATCCTGTGGGAATCCCACAAAAATTCTGCCAAATTAGGGATTTTCCAAAGGCCATCTTCCCAACGCTGCTGCTGCGTTGACGTTACAGTTCAGAAGTGTTTTGCTTGACTCACCTGCTTCGGTTTATCTACGCTCCCTCCTTTGTGATTGGTCTAGATTCAGTTTGGGAAACCGTCTCTAAAAGCTGCAATGGTTGTCAGCTCGTTTCAGCTTTATTAGCCGAGTTCCTGATCTCACGTAGGAAGAAGGCATCTGCTGTACGAGCTGCAGACATTTAATCCTCTCCTCTCTGCTGCTGAAGGAGCACAGATCTGTCGAACAAGCTGCTAAAGTGTTTACACTTCTGTCCACGAATACACAGTTATTTAAGCTCCCAGAGCAAGCTGACATGAAACAACAGCAGGATCTTTGGAGAAGCGTTGCTCTAAAATGATTTATTTAATGAGTTATCTTACTGGGTTGCATTGATTAGCTAGATGATTCTCATTTTCTGCCTTCTTTCTCTCTTGTTGTTTCTGCAGTTTGTACAACTTGGATGAATTAGATCTGTGATTCCCAGCCAAGGTACGTGCACCCCAGGGTCTGCTGTTTCCAAAAGGTATGTGGAAAGATTATACAGTAGCTCAACTCATCTGAAAACAGAAGTTATGACTCTAAAACTAACAGAAATACCAAAAGTCATGGATGAACTGTTAAAACAAAATAGATAAAAAGTGGATAAACAGTTGAAATAACTGAAAAGTAATTTAAAAGTAGTATAACATAATGGTTAAACAGTTAAAACAGCAAAAAGTAATGGATTACATTAAAGGGTTACAATCTTAATTGGTACACAGTTAGGATAACCAGAAATTAAGGGATAAACAGTACTATATCTATAAAATCATTGGGGAACAGTTAAATTGCTCAAACAGTCATGGATAAATATTTGCAATAGCTATAAAGTTATGTATAAACAGTTAAATTGGCTGAAAAATAATGGATACACAGTTGAAATGGCTATAAGGTAGAAGAAAAATAATAAATGCGACAAAAACTGTATAGATAAACAGTTAAAATTACTAAAAAGTAATGGATGTACCTTTAAAATAGCTTAAAATCAATGGATAAAAAGTTAAAATAGCTAAAAGGCCATGCATAGGAGTTACAATAACTAAAAAATAAAGGATCAATATCCAATTATTGCCTAGTTTACTGTTAAAGAATCAATACCTACTGTAAATAATGAACTTTATCCATTTGTTTGGCCCATGTGGGGGAAATGAGGCCTGACATCTGCCTGGGAAACAAAACGCCACAAACCTTATATATTTCTGCAACACGTGTCCAATAGCATGAGGTCAAACAAACACCCGGCAGCTTCCCGGCTGCTCTGGAGTCCCAGCTGCACCGGAGCCCGTCTCACGCTGCGTGTCGGACTGCAGCGCACCCTGCGGCCCGGCCCATGTGGAAATAACCCGGAGCCGCTGACCCGCTCGGCTGCTCAGGCCAGAAACGAGCAAGGCACACTCATGCATATGCATTAATGCAGAGCAGGCGGACATAAGGATGCTTTCAGCAGACACAGACACAGGCTGTTTGTGCAGCACGCTCAAACCTCCTCTATCATTCCACCTTCCCCTTCATGTAAAGTCAGCCTCAGGAATTTCATGCTGGAGGAAAATAAAAAAAAATACATTAACAGTGATCGTATCTAGCTCATGTGCTTTGTTTAGGTATGGGACAAGTTCAAATGCTGCAACCAGTGGTTTTGTCTATATAAGGCATGTTCTTTGCAGAGCTCCAGTCATTTATAGGGGAATGTAAACACACAGCTGTTGGCAGACTAATAGCCATTGTTTGAGGATTTCTAAACCAGTTATACATCTACTGTCAATCATGTGGTGTGATACAGAAGAATCTTTAGCTTTTAGATGGAAATGGACAGTGGAAGGAGCTGGTAGCAGCCGATCAGCAGAGTCTTCCGTCAGTCGCCTGTTAATTTGCAGAACAGATCCTGGAACAGTAACTCTAAACCCCGCAGGCACCGATGGAGCGAGTGGCGCTCTGTCACTGTTTGGAAACAATTTCACAGACATGTGTGATGAAGATGGATGTTGGCCCTGTGTTTCCTACGGGATGATATGCCTCTTCCTCCCCATTCGATATGCTTTGGTTATTCATTGAGGTTATTAGAGGAACTCAGGGTTGAGCTGCAGATGTGGTAGATTAAAGCCCGTATTAGGAGGAAAAACATGTTGTTCTTGTGTAATAAAGTTACTTACACAACAAGCATTTTATTAAAGGGATAGTTTGGGATATTGGACATTAACTTGTATGAAATATTTACCAGTAATGTAGCGAATTCAAGTACACTGCAAAGTTGCCCATTTTACCAACATCTGTATATAAATAATGGTTTTAGTCACCGTGAGGTCATCTGTTGGTTTGTTGTTCCTGTTTGAAAGCTTTTTCCAGCTTCTGTACATCTGTCGCCATCTTTGTTTTTTGAACCCAAAGAGATCATATTTGGTCTGAGCCAGTGCCAGGATGGTTTTATCTAAAAATAAATTTAAGAGTTTATTATTAGCTAAGACAACTATATTCAAGAAATTCAACTTTATGTGACCTGTTGGTTTGTGGACGGCCCATTTGAAGCATCGTTTTTGGCTTCACAAAGTCCATCAACAATTTAGTTTTTTGAAAGTTGTAGAGATTTTTGCAGTGGAGGACCTGAGGTTGGGTGTATCTAAAAATAAACTCTTAATGCTAAAACAAAATGTAAATGAACACCCGACTCCAGACGTTCTGGCACGTTTGCAAGGTCACAAACTACTAAGTTATTCGTCTTTTTTTATTAAAACAAACAAACAAAGATGGCGACGGATGCAAAGAAGGTGGAAAAAGCCGAGATGTCAAAAACAGGCCGTCCACAAACCGTCATGGTGACTGCGTCCATTATTTATGTACATTTATACCCAGTCTTTGGGTGGGATTGGACCTTGTATTGTACACACAGTTCTTTTCAAGTAAAACCTTGTAGTTTCGTGACTCTGCCAGCTTGCCGGAAATATTTATTCTATGATCAAAACCTGCCGGATCTCTGACACCGGAGCTCGGAAAATAAGCTAATAGCTCTGAATCCACGACGCTCCTGTCACGGATGTCATACAACTTCATTTCCCAAACCCCCAGCCGTCCTTTAAAGTGTAGTCCCACAGATAACACTCAGGAGTCCCGGGGCGTCCCACAGAGGCAGACCCAGACACAAACAGCCCCAAAGGTTGACCCCTTTACCCCGTCCCCCTCCATGCTTTGCTGCACCCTCATCTGAAGGTGATACATTTCTAAATCCCACAGTTTTCTGCAGGGAAACGTGGGGGCTGCCTCGCAACCCAAATAGCTTAAGAGAGAACAGTCTCGGAGGAGTCCCTCACGCACAATGTATTCCATATGCTCGCTCACAGGCCGAGAGGCACCCTATACCTCACATCTGGCACGGACCACCTATGCTAGCTGACATGTTCCTCCTCAGACCATCAGACGGGCCTCATCAATGATCTCCTCCTTCTCACGTTTGTGTTTGTTCCCAAACTAAAGACCTAACCCAGAGCCTGTGGGTTCATCATGCCGTTATCAGAGAAAGTCTTTTGGAAAAGCATCTATAGTCAAGAAACCGCTCTCTACATTACACCAGAAGAGGTTTTGTTTCTCAGTCGCAGCCTTAGTTTGCCTCTTCGCGTGCTTCAGTCTCCTCCCAGTCTGAAGACGTGCAACCGAGGTGAACTAATGACCCTTAATTGTCTAAACAACTCTAAAGGGGCTTCAGAAAGTGGATTCCCACCTGTGGGAGTGGGTGATTGTTCTGTCTATGCACGTAAAAGTCTGATATATATATAAATTGGCAGCATGTGAACAATATTTCTGGCCTTTCGCTGCTCCAGCTTTCCAGCGTCTGTGCATGGAAAAGAGTCTAGAGGAGTCCAAGCGTGGCACATGTCCTGAATGTGGATGTGTAGCTCGGTAATATAGGGTTGCTACTCGGCGCCAGGATTAAACTCCCAAGTGGACACATACACGAACAGCTGCAGACGCCATGGATGCATAGCAGCTTCTGCACGTAGAGTCCGTTTATCTGTCTACCAGGTGAAGATGCTGCAGCTATGTTATTGTTTTATAATGTTGTGGCATTAACATAGGGAATATATTGTCCTTTGTTTAGTGGCTGAGCTAGATGTGGTGGTGTTAGTCAGATATTTTCCCATTTTAAGGGGAACAAAGCTTGAAATGTATTTATTTGATTGTTGAAAGTGAAAAATTATGTTTTTTTATTTCATATATTCTACTAATGAGTGAGACTGAAAACTACATGGTTGTCCTTAAGGTTTGCCATCATTTGAAAAAAGACGATTTCATTGTTGTGTTTTCTTTTATTTGCTCTGACGATTGCTGCAAGTGAAAACTACATGAAACAGATGGAAGAAAGGTTCACTTCTTTTCTGTTTTTTTTTCCCCATATTGTTCTTTTATTTGGTTGTTGAAGTGGTCATGTTGGTGTTAATCAGACATTTTCATATTTTGGCAACAAGCTGGCTGTGACCTTTGACCTTGAGGTAAAAGACAATTTCTTTTTCCTTTTTTTTTTTTGCTCTGATGATTGTTAAGAGTGAAAACTACATGATGGATTAAAGGTTGAGTATTTATCTACTTTAACACTGAATCTGGCTGAACTTGTAGTTGTATATATATGCAGAAGTACTTGCAGAGTGGAGTAATAACCAGACTTTTCCATAGTTTTCCCTGCACATGATGAGACGGATCCTTAGCCGGCTTCCCTCTGAAGGTTAACCGAGGACAGGCTGTGTGTGAGACAGACAGACGAACGCGACGGCTGAGACTTGAGCATGCAGACAGCCTGCCACTCTGAGTTACACTGAGGTCACCGGAGTTATCTTGTAAGACTCCTCTAAAAGGTGAACAATATATCCTCCCTCTCACTTTTACACTCTCCGAGGAGAAGGAGGGGATTGCTCCTCTCTTCACTTTCTCCTCCCTTTTTGCTCCCTCGCTTTATTACCTCCGTCAGCCCTAATTTGGGTTGATGGGGTGGCTGTTGCATGACAAGACACATGTCTGGGCCCCTTCGTGAGAAGGCTGGCTGGCTCTTGCTGGGCTTGTTTTCTTTGCGTGACCATGTCCCTCCCTCTGTCACTCCTGGCACCTCCCGGCGAGCCCCCCCTCTGACCCTGTTCATGCCCTCGTTAGCTGGCATATGGCTGGTTTATTTGCTTTGGCCAGCCGCCCGTGTGAAAGGCACATTTTGAGGGGTTATCTCAGAGTGCAGCAATGGCAGAGGTGTTGGTGTGTGTGTGTGTGTGTGTGTGTGTGTGTGAAGGTGGGGACAATCTGAGTGAGGGGCGGCGGGATGAGCAGCTGAAAGAGCTCTGAGCTTTGCATGTGTGGCTGGTGTATCTGAGTGTGTGACATCCCTGCCTGGTCAAAGGGAAATACGCCCCACTGTAACTGCTTTTGAGGAATGACATGCACAGGCAGGTCACCCAGAGTTCAGCGTCCCGTTCGCCGTCCGCAGAGAGCGCCGGGGAAATGGGAGCGGGAGGATCGTGGCAGCGTGTGGAGATTTCACTTGCTCCCACTGAAGTAATCCAGCAAATGCTCACGCTAACATTCATGTCACATTCTCTCTCCTGCCAAATTTGCTCCATTGTATTCCGAGTGGGCATAGGGGGACAGGACTAACACGAATCTGCGAAAGAGGGTTCACGCAAGGAGATTGCATTTAAAGGCTTCTCCAGCACTTTCTGCCGAAGCGGTGCCGTGCAGCCCCACACTGTGCACAGCGTTGTTACGGGGGGGAGGACAGCTCGTGAAAATGTGAAAGTTTAACTTCGACGGTACGTAATCACATTACAAAAGCTGTGAGAAAAATTGGGTCACATTGAGTTCTGACATTTGGCTGAGTGTAACAGGAACTTTCCTCACTCAAAAACTTCTCTTCAACTTTCTTGTTTGAGTTTTTTTTTTTTCTTTGAAACATTGAGGGAGACAGGAGGCCATGGGATGCAACACATGTCCCTCAGCTGGAATCAAACCCAGGACTTTTTGCTGGTGTATGCTGTGACCACGCAGCCACCGAGGCACTCCATATTTTATACATGGTGTTTTTAATCAACCGTATCGCCAGAGAAGAACTTCCATTGTCTGCTTTCGATGTAAAACAGGGATCCTGTGCCTGCCTCGGATGGATAAAATCCCCGGGACGCTACACAGCAGCACAGACCGCCACAACTGTGACTGGTTCACTGGGCAGCACCCAGAAAACACGGGTGGAAAAGTCGCCCTCCTCCGACATCTGCTGTTTTTCTGCATCGCAGTAATTTTAGTAAAAGAAGTTGTTGTTCAACATTTATCATAGACTGTATGTAAAAAAAAAAAAAAAAGGTCAGTCTGACAGCTTTCCTCAACCTTGTGAACACAAACAGAGCCGATCCAGGGTGTTTTTTTTTGCTCTTTTTACATTGTACCCAATGTGGCCTGTTATTTCATGTCTATATATAAAATCTATAGTCTAAGTTGACACTATGGTGTTAAAACTGCACTGACAGCTAGTGTTTAGGCGCTGTAACTGCAGACAAATCAGTGCAGGAGTTCAGGCAAGGCAGCAAGCAATGAAAACAGACATCACAAAGTTTAAAATCAATAAAATCAAAATAGAGAAACAAATTTAAATTAAGGTTGAATTAATAAAACACTGAAAGTATGAGAGCAATAAAATGGACATAGTGGAACACAGTAATATTACAGTTGAAATGAAGGACAGAGAGTTGCAGCAGACCTGCAGATAAATGGAGCATAAAACTGAACGCTGCTTCTCCATGTTTGGTTCTGAATATGTGTAAATAAAAGTTTAAGTCCGCCTTTCTCCTGACCGACTGACCTTGAGTTGCCTCTTTATGGCCACCAATGAAAACCCAACTTGAGGAAGTGAAACCTCGTCATGTACGAGCACCGGGGTGTTTTAGATGTTGCAATAACTGAATAAATAAACACGCTGCGAGCAGGAGAAAACAGCATGTAAGCACATATGGTCCTAATTCTCAGGACGCGGCCCGAGTTCCTCCGCTTGTGTTGATTTTACTGCCGTTGTGTTGACTATCATCAACTCAACACAACAGTGATGGAGCAGAGGATCCGCAGTGAAATGAAGGCGTCTTGATTTCCCCGCTAGGAGGAAAACACACCCAGGGATGGACACGGTGACGCCGCGCTGACGTCACTTCCCCCGTAATCCTTTAATTCTCAGAAGAGACGCGGTGAACGGCAGCGAGATGAGGCCCGTAAATCAAGCAGGATGTCGGGACAGCAGGATAACACGGCTCGACATAGTCACAAGTATGTTCCAGATTAACCTCTGCCACCACTTCAGTCAGTACCTCTGCTGGGATGGAACCACTTGGAGCTGTCTGGCTCTGGGAGCTGGAAGTCATGCTTCAGCTGTAAACACAGACACCAGGCTGTAACGAGGAGCTGCAGGACAGGAAGGAGCCCGCCGAGGCTCCCCGCTCCTTAAAATCTTATCCCCAGCATTGAGTTGTGACCGACTGCTGCATCATAGGGGGCGAAAACCCATCATCCATCGCACGTATTTCACACACACATCCAAAGCAGCAAGTTAGGAAGATTTATCTGCCCCAACTGAACACTCATCAAGCCTAAATTGTGCGGTTTGTCCAATAGCGTTTTGTGAAAGAGCTTGACCACATATTGGGACGATACACGAATCGCTGAGAGGAGCCACATCCTTATGATCCAAACTGCCATAAATGACAAACTAGAGACGTTAAAAATGAGCGATGGAGAAGACGAAAAAACAACTTTTCCTCCGCTGTTACAGGAAACAAACGTTTCTGGTGGTCCGTGCATTAAACTGCCACTAACCCAAATGCAAACACACAAGATACAAACAAGCTTTGATTAGGATTGGCACCAGAGTGGATGCTTTCCTAACTTCATTTATTTGCACAGAGGAGGAGATTCTCACACTTGGATGTGTGGAGGGCAGCACTATAGGGTGATTGAATGCTCCCCACGGAGGGCAGAGACGAAACACACAGTTTATCCTGATTGAGCAAGACTGAAGCTTAACTGAAATCAGATCTCTGCAGGCTCAGGGTGCATAAATGCTGCAGACATACATGCACAGAAACATATTCACACCCTGCTTATGTGGGATTTGTAACAAGAGAAATAACTTTCTGCAGCTTGTACTTTTATGGTTAGATCCCTTTCATAAATTATTATTATTATATTCACATTTTTACCAAGTTGAAGAAGTCTGTGAACATTGAGCCATCGTAGCTTTCATATGGGGTCATATTTACATTTACATTATAGGTTACAGAAGTTATTTAAAGTATCCGCAGCGATGTTGAAATTGTAAAAATGAAAAACAAACTTTATTACCAAAAAATATTTGTAATAACCAGATCCTGTTAAAACAGTAAATTCTGCTCCTCAGAGACTCTGTGAAGCTATGATCGATTCTGCTCAGACCAACAGTCACGTGACAAATATTTACTGAGAATATGTTTACACAGACCTAAGAGGAGAGGACAGGAGAGGCTGGAAGTAGAGATGCTAAAAATGTAAATAGTTTAATATATATATATAGCATGTTGAACCCCTTATTTATTTAATTTTTCCTTGTTATATTCAACTACTTGAAAAGTGTGTGTATGTAAACTCCATTTAATTCCATTTCTTTATTATTTATCAGAAAAATTCAACTTGTTTTTGAATGTTTTGTCTCTTTATAACTGTGTTATTCTGGACGAAAGGCATTTTTACAATGCCACTCTGCAGCAGCTCCGGGTTCAGAGGGTTAACAGACAAACCAGGTGCTTATTTCCTACCTGTGAAGACTTTGTGTAATTGTGCAGCATTAAACCAGCGGGTGAATCGGTCCTCTGCAGTAAACTCTCCATCACTGTGGGAAAGCCTGCACCATTTGTGTGAAGAAATACCACAACTTCACCAAGTGTGAATTTTAAAGGCCAAACGACAGCCAAGTCAATAGCGAGCAAACTAGGCGCAGTGTGAGTGAATCCAGACGGCTTTAGTTTCTTAACCAGAAGCTTTCATGTGTGGGACCAAACTGGTAGTTATGAGGTCGGTTTAAATCCGCTCTGAATGAGGAAATACTTGAGAGGAAATGCTGGCATCAGTGTCTTCTAAGAGCCGAGGATGATCATGTGTAAATGAAATACTTTTTTTGAGTTTAATCATTTGTTATCAACGCTGACATCTGCCTTTATTAATTCAGCTCTGCGGCAACTGCGAAATACGACTTTTCCCGCTGCCAGTGAAGGTTACTTTGATTGTGGTTTCATCCAAACAGCGCACAGTAACAAATATCATAAATCCTCATCTTGTTTCTATTATTATTTGTCCTCTCTGACGGTTGAACAAAGGGCGACCGCAGAATTCTCTGCATTGTTGCATGCAAAACGTGCAATAAAACGGCATCCTCGTACGTGTCGGCTGCACGATAGAGTGATGGTGATGGACGGATCTGTGAGAGATCTCCACTTTTATCATCCTCACACGGCGGTGAGTGAGTGATGAGGAGCCGCCGGGGTGGAGAGGGGACGGACAGGGAGCGAGTACCCCGTTAGGAGACGTGAGAGGGGGAGCGATCCGTCCCGCGGCTGCACATGACGTGAGAAGCGGAGACGGGCGGCTGCAGGGAGGAGAGCAGAGGTCACCAGAGGTCAAGCTATCAATCTGAATGTTTCAGCAGGTCGCGCCCTCCCTGCCGCCCCCCCTCCCTTCTTCTTCTTCTTCTCCCCTTTCGTGACCCGTCCATTCTCACCACACCTGATGAGAGATGTTGATGAACAGCACAGGCGGAGCTGGAGCCCACGTCCAGCGGGAGACAGTTCATCTCAGTCAACTGCGCCGTCTGCAGCCATCTGGCCGTCTGCGAGGGCGGTGTGTTGTTTGGAGAGTTTCCCAAGTCACGGCCGGTAACCTGAAAGCACCTTGGTTTCTTTCTTTTTTTTTTTTTTTCCAGTTCGCTCCCCGTTTTCCTGTAGGAAGAGGCCTCATTTCGTGCTCCCTGCAAAAGTAACACAGTTCCTCTGCCGTGCTGCAGCCGCCCATCATAAATCTGCACACTTAACTACGGGCCCTCAAGTCTATCAGCCTGAGTGCTTTGAGTCTGGGGGCCACATCGTGACATGCGAGGAGGCAAGAGGGGGGGGCGTTCAGTCACGCAAGCACTGCCCTGCGCCTGGACCTCAGGCTGATTTTACTGCAGCCAGCAGGGAAACCAGACGCTACAAAGGCCCCGGGTCCACATCAATTTCACGAGCAAAGTTACTAGGAAATAAATCATTTTGGGGATTTATGAAAAAGGAGAAGAAGAAGGGGGGATGCTAGGAAGTGGGCTGCCCTGACCCAAAGAAAACTGCAAAACACGGTCGCATTAAAATAAAGTCCAGCTCTCATACATGCAGAATGCTGGATTTTTATCTCCTTGTTGACAAAAGCACGTTTTAAAGCCGTAAATTATTATTAAGTTAAATTAATGGCACATCTCGGTGCATTGGTAGCTGCTTTTGACTAATCATATTTCCTCCAGACACGCAAGGTTCCAGGAACAAGACCTCAAGGCTTTATAGGTCATTTGAGATCGGCAATTTGGCTTTTACGGGGCAGGATTCAGTCCAGACTCCATTTAATAAAACACACGCAAAGCCGATGTGTCTTTTCCTGCACCTGAAATACGCTCTTCATAAAACACGAGCTGTTCACACGTTGGAACACTGTTATTATTATTGTTCCTGTTCTGCTGAAGACTAATGATCCCTTTCTGAGACATGGAGGAAATGTGTCACTTTTTAAAGCGTAATCCTCTTTATTTCTCCAATTATGAATCTCTCCAAGAAGCATACAATGAAGCTTTTCTCACCTTTATTCTGAATTTTCTCACACAAACCCAAACATGTGGTTTAAAGACCGAGGGCAATTAAAAATGATTTCTCAGCTCCCTTCCACTTAAGAAACACATCTACACATGTTCAGATCTGATTCTGGCGGACACATTTTCACTGCGGCAACAGACAGTTTTATGGGATCGCGTGATCATTCCTCATCCTTCTCATTTTGAAATAATTCACACTGACTAAATGTTCCCAGAAGTCTCGACACGAGGGGCTTCTTTTGAGATTTATGCTTTTAGGAAAGCAGCGAATCAACACTTTAATCCCTGTGTGAGAACATGTTGTTTTATTTTTTTTTATTTTCTGTATTAATGAGTAAAGAAGCTGCTTCGCCTGCTCAAATAAATCCACATATCTACACAAATCTCTGGGAGCGGACGGTGAGGTATGGACACACAGGTACATCACAGGAGCCCGCTGTGCTCTGCATGAAAGAGCAACACAAATCAGACGTGCATGGCAGTAATTAGCCTCGTTCTCGGCTGGCACGCTGCGGTCATTTACAAGATTAATCAGTCATGGACAAATAAACAGACGGTGCTCTCTGAATGT
>JAOWBC010000248.1:14824997-14838847 GCA_028566105.1 Hypoplectrus providencianus | reverse complement strand
AAAAAAAAAAAAAGCCAGGCAGTATTGATCACATATTTCTCTTGCAGTCCATTAATTTCAAAACCAGCCAGTGAAAAGCTTTGCAATGTGAACTGCTTCAGACAAATAAAACCAAACAGCGTATAAATGTTTCTCCAGTGGTTGGATGAGTTCTTCTGGTTTGCATTAATGAGTTCTCTTTAGAGCCACAAGGGGGCGTCCTGCTTCAACAATGCTGTTATTCTGATACAAACCCACTGACCTGTTACACCTATATCCTGATATAATCTACTTTTATTATTTTTTTTCTGCAGTTTCTCTCAGAGCAAAGACATAAAAAAGATAACATTTCCTCCTGGAGATTCCTTCATAAAATAGAAGGGAAAAAAATCTGGCATTTGTAACTCCCAACCACTACGAAAATGCTGCACTGGCTCTGGCTCAGTGACTTATGTTGACATGAAAGAGCTGAATGGTTTCGGCATTTTTCCTCCTGTAAAGAATCTGAAGAGTAGACAGTGGAGGGGTGAAGGTCACAATCGTTCCTGGAGATTTATCCTCTGCAGCCCTTTGGGAGGCGTCCATGCTTTTCATGTGCTGCACGATAGATTGGACATGGAGCGTGTTAAAATCATCCATTATTGCTGCAGCTTATTAATGATAATATCACTGCAGTGATGGCAGAGTCTGTTTACGGTGGTGTGATTCTCTATATTCAAGCATTGTCTTATGATGCATAAATACTGCAGATTAACCAGCTGGTCAGCAGCCATGTGTTCAACACATGAATTTAACAGGAAATATATCATAGACCTTTATGGAAAATCATGCAAATAATTTATTACTTATATGGGTCCTAAACCAACAGCAGAGCGTTATATTTTGTGCTGACTTTAAATATAATTTTATTTATTTTTACATCAATTTGAACCATCACTTTAGTGTTGCCAGGTTGAGACTTTTATGTACCATTTACCTTTTAAGAAAACCTGCAGTGTCTGGACAAAATAAATTAATTTCCTTATTTTATAGCTACAACCATTTGGCTTTTTTAGTGCAAACCTATCAGAAAAGATTACCAATATTCACACAGTTATTTATTACAGTTTGAGAATATAACATCAGGCGGGGGTATTGCATCACCTGGCAACCCAGCAGTGCTTGAACTTAATTAATTAGCAGTAGAAAATTATTTAAATAGCTTATATCACTATGCATTTTAACATATTCTTTTATCTTAATGAGGGGAATTTAGGTGTTTCAGGAGTAAAACGGAATGAAAGATACAAATAAAATGAAAAGTAAAAAATAAAATGAGAATAAGTTCTTTTTTTATTATTATGTATACTTTTACTCTGATTATCGGGCCGTTAACAGACTAGTCATTTAATTATCCTAATTTGGGCACGCGGAAACGGACGCATTCAGGTACGTATATAATAATGAAAATGCAGTATTATCGCTTAAACAGAGAGTTGGCTTTATCATACTTTGTTCCTGATATTCACAACTTCCTTCTGGGAAATTACTTTCTTTTATTCTGCAAAAAAATCAGAGTGCGGTGATCTGATCCTCAAACTGCCTGCGTGTTCGTGGATTACTAAAGGGCCGTGAACGCCTCCTTCCATTTTCTAAATTGTGATGTGTAATCGGTTAAAAAAAAGAAAAAAAAAACTCTTACTTTTTCCATGTGCGCACAGACTTGAGGCCTCCCTCCTCCTCCTCCTCCTCCTCCTCCTCCTCCTCCCCGCCTGCCCTCGCTGTTCCTCGGTTGTCTGTTTGTCTTGAAGTGGGTTCAGGGAAGTGTTGAGGGGGCGGATAGTTTTGATTTTCTCTACATCGTGCTTAGCCAATAATGTCGAAGGAACTGTTGTGCACATCTCAGCTGGCAGACATTTAAAAGGGAGACAGTCCGGCGCTGGAGCAATTTGTATTAAACCCCCTTGGCCCCTGTCTATGGAGCGGTTAGTCTCCCACCCATCCACAGCCCCACCACTGAGCAGTCTGCAGCAGTAAGGTGCCGCACGGCGGACTGACAGGAGCACACCAGCGCACTTGGAGCAGTGGAGGCTCGCACAGGTGAGTGGTTTTGGACTGTTTGTGACCACAATTAGTTTAAATGTGTTTATCATAAAGCAATTACAAAATAACACTGCGTGGTTTTAACCCACTGAACACATAAGGAGCTTTAACTTTGGTGGTTTTCCTTTGCGTAATGGATGCGTTGTTTATGTATCTATGAAGTTTTAAAGTATGGGAACATGAGAAACAAATTATATTTCAAGGTAATTAAAATGCACAGTTAAATTGTTTTGCGCAACACTTTCGTTTTGCATGCTTTTCAAAATAAAAACAAGCTGTATCTGTGCGTTTTTACGCAGCGTAAAAGCTTTGACAGCTGTTCGTAACGCGTCCAGAGCTGAGACGGTTTAGGTGATGAATTATTTTCTTCTTTTCCCCAAAGGATGGCCAACTCAACGCGTATCTTCTGCAGTATGGTTTTCATCATGGGGTTGCTATCCTCTCCCGTGGATTCCAAAAGAAACCGAGGTTCACAAGGCGCCATTCCTCATCCTGACAAAAACAACCCAAACGAATCGGAGCAGCAACCGCAGCCTCCGCAGGCGGGCTCCGGGTCCCGGCAGAGGCAGGGCTCGTCCTCACCGGCCGACGAGGTGCTGGAGTCCAGCCAGGAAGCGTTACATGTGACGGAGCGCCAGTATTTGAAACGGGACTGGTGCAAGACGCAGCCCCTAAAGCAGACCATCCACGAGGAGGGCTGCGTCAGCCGCACCATCATCAACCGCTTCTGCTACGGACAGTGCAACTCCTTCTACATCCCCAGGCACATCCGCAGGGAGGAGGGTGCCTTCCAGTCCTGCTCGTTTTGCAAGCCGAAGCGTTTTACCACCATGACTTTCACTTTGAACTGTCCGGACCAGCAGCCGCCCACCAAGAAGAAACGCATCCAGCGCGTCAAACAGTGCCGCTGCATATCCATAGACCTGGACTAAACAAGGTGTTTTCACTTCCTTCCTCGCGCACAGGATCGCTGCTAGAAAGGCTGTCACACAGCCAAGAGCACGTGCCTGTCTCCATCTAGAAGGGAGCGCCCACGAGGGCTTCCTACACGTAGGCTACGATGATTGTCTTCTTGCACAACGTGTGAACAAATATGGACATGCAACTTAGAGATCGACGTTGATTTTAACTCCTCACCAGTTTGCCAAGTTTGTAAAACAAGCATCACTGCACGGGAACGCTGACTGGGAATGGGCACGTTTTACGCACGGCTTCCTCCCCGGGAGGACTGCATAGCTCCGGCTTATTTAAGAAATCCAAACGCTTATTGCCACACGAGAACACCCCCGTCCAATTTCATATTTTCGTGTGCATTATATATATTTTGTTTTTCTTTAACTGGATGTTTCCACTGTGTGGAATTTGATGGATGAGCGGCGATATCTGTAAATGGAAAATGTGTTTTTTCGATGTTTCAAGAAGCTTTCAAGCTGAATTGATTCCTGCGTCTGTATTTTTTTCATTTTATTATTATTTCTTTTAACAAGTTGGGCGCCTTCTTCCTCAGTCGTAGAGACATTAGTTAGTGGAGACGGAAAGTGTACAGCGGTGGTTTACGCGGTATCGAGGTTAAATAGTTGTCAAATGTAAAGCCATCTCTGATGTAACCGGTTTGTTTATCCCTTTGATTAAATTATCCATGAAAAAAACACAAAATAAACGGATGTTGGAATATTGTGCATATCATCTGTTACTTTACATCTGGTGGGAATTAGGAAGGTGTGTTCATGGCCTCATTCTCTGCTGAGATTCCGCTATCAATGCTTGGAATAAATATCATCGTAAAAGAAGTCAGTTTTATGAGAAAACAGTCGTTTACTTGGTTTAATTCTCCAATGAGATTATGACATTTAATTCCACTATAATTTGTCACGTGGCTCGCAAATCAGTTGGGCTGAAAAAAGTGGAGATGCGGCGTTCAAGTGCAAATAATTGTGCGTTTTCCGTTAAATAAATAAAAAGCAATTTATGGAGATTTTTCTTTTTTTTAAATAGAGATTATTCTTCAGTCATGCATGTTGAATATAACCCTTAAAATACAAGGTTTTACCCACAATCTGTCAGTTTATTTTAATGTTGGATCAAATTAAGGATGAGCTGAAAAAAAAACGTATCAATTAGAATAAACATGTTTTATTCCCCCCTCTTTAATGAGAATAAACGCACCTTGCAGTGCAACTTTGAGATATTTCACTAAGTTTAAATATGGAAAAAATAGTCTAAAATGTTAGTTCCATGATAAATTCCTCATGTTAACACTTATTTTTTAAAGACTATTCCAGGAACAAGTTTTACAGTCTAAAAATGAGTCTTGATTGAGTGACTCAGCATGGCTGAATTATGAATCATCAAATCCTCTTTGGTGACTCATTTTTCTCACACAAATATCACATTCTGCTTCTAAAAGGAGGCCGGATGGAAAAAAAAAAAAGAAAGCATTGGTGATATTTGTCCAGTTTTGTTCGGCATCCAGTAGTTTATTCTTGAAATTTAAAACAATTCCATAAAATCACAGAGCACCTATATGAGAGCTACTGAAGGTTACATGAACCTGACATACACACAGTAGAGGCTACAGCAGTTCCTTGGTCAGCTCCTGTTTTTTTTTTTTTGCTTTTTCAACCCTCGGGAGTAAAACATAGCAATTTCTGAAATATCTATTTTGTTTTTTATAAAATAAATGGCACACGTGAAAGACTTTGGAGGGTATAAAAGTAATTCAAGGTGCGTTTTTATGGATTTTCTGATAATGGAAGTCTGTCTGAGGTATCACGACTCACATGGCTTCAGGTGATATGCTTCTTAAATGTTATCAATACCCCAAAAAATATGACCCTTATTTCTCCAAACAGAAAAGGCAATCCACATATCTTCACTCTTAACAAGTACATATAACAATCATGTGAAAATATCTCTCATCTCTCCCATCAGGCAGCTTCTCAGTCAGTTACAACTCATAAAAATACGGCCTCGAGAGGGAACAAAGCTGATGCTTTTTGGCAGAAAATAAATCTTTCCTTACATAAATAGACTTTTCTTAGAATGACACAGGAGCAGGTAACATCTTAAAACATCTTTAAAAAAAAAAAATCTAATAGGGTTTCATCATGACGCAATACAATTCATAAATCTTCTAAGAGGAAACCATAGACTTGCATAGGAAAAGAGGTGCAAAAAAGTGCAAGACAATCTGAAAAAAATGCACGCAGTTAGCATAAACAGGGGAGCGTGGCTAATAGCGAGCTACGACAAACAGCTACTGCAAGCAGTAAAGTGCTTCCACAGTGTGCACGCACAGCACGCAGTGGACCGTTCTGCACAATGTGGATTCAGTATCTTAGGTGAGTGTGTGCGCAGCCACAACTTGTTTTTAAGTACATGTTTTTGTGAGGGGGGTGGGGGGGGAGGCTCGCTGCCAGGGTCTGCTCCTCTCTGGCCGTCACCCAGGAGAGGTCGGCCCGGTGCGAAGTGGAAAACCTCCACGGAGCGACCCGTGCGCGCACACATCTCTAAGTCTTAATCTGCACGTGAAGCCCCGCGCGGATCGTCCATCACGCTCCCAACGCTGCACGGTCCCTGCCGATTCCACGACATGACATATTTACAAGACTTTTAATGAGCCATGGTGAACGAAAAGCTATTCGCTGCTTTACCGCTTCCAGAGCGACAGAGCGGGGATTATTTCCTCTTCGTGTAACACTCTGAATCTGCAGGAGCGTGATACAGACACGCAGCAGAGAGGAGCTGTTTCTCAGGAGGAACCTCTTGGATGTGTCAGCTGTTGTGAATCCCGCTGACCCCTTGAGACCTTTCACAAGCTGGGCACTCTGAGGTCGCGCCCCGCTGGATGAATGAGATCGACCTTTGGCCTTTCAGACTCTCATCACCGCGGCCGTGTCAGCCATGCATCCTCGCTGCAGGCCCAGCGTCTGTCTGGGTGGAGGTGGAGGTGGGTGGGTGGGTGTGAGGAGGGCAGAGGTACGGCAGTGGGAGTAGTAAGAGTCTGGAGAGGTTTTTTTTTTTTTATCGTCAGTGAGTAAAGGGCGCAGAGGGCCGTCTGCTGAGGCAGGTGGTAACTTTCTGATCGACTCCACAAACTCCTCGGTTCTTCTTCTGCTGCGGCGCTCAGCTGGAGGACACGTTGGCCTCCTTCTGCCGCAGCCTCTCCTTCTGTTAGCAGCAACCACAGGGAATAAACAAGAAATCAGCAAGGGAGGTAAAAGTATTCATATCTGATAAAAAGCACTAAAACCACACTGTGAAATTACTCAACTACAAGTCAAAGTCCTGCATTCAAAACTTACAAAAGCACAAAAGTATCAAAGTACTCGTTACGCAGAATGGACCCACTCAGATTATTGATCCATTTATGACAAAAATGTTTACATTTTCTCAAGATATGGCTCATTTTCTCTATTATTCTATACTGTTATGACGTTAAAGTTTAGGTGACTGATCATGTTTTTATGTTAATTCTAACTAAAACTGGCAGCTGAATGTAGTGGAGTAAAAAGTACAATATTTACCCCGAAATTTAGCGGAATAGAAGTATAAACTTCAATAAAATAGAAACTCAAGTTAAGTTATTCAAATTGTACCTGAGTACAGTATTTGAGTAGATATACTAAGTTACATTCCACCTCTGAAAGTCAGTGCACTAATTTACCAGGCTGTTGGCGTTTATCTTCTTGGTTTCGACTCTTTTCTCCGCTGTGATCTTCTTGATATTTTCTTGAGCTTCCTTCAACCTGTGGAGAGGAAAAAAAACCCAAGGGTTTGCAATGCCATTCGTACTGAAAGCACCAGAACTAAATAATGGAAAACAATTTAAAGACAGAAGCTTCTGAAGCGGATTTTTAAATGTTGCATGACAACGATGTAAATTAGGGACATTTCCATTAACTGGTTTAGAGCAAATACACAAAGCTGCAGTAACAACTCTGGTCAGCAGATGGCAGTGTGATGAGTTGGGGTTAACCAATAAGTTAGCGTGAATAAATATTCAGAATACTCATTAAAAATGTTTCAATTTAATTTTCAAAAAAAGACAAACACTACCTAAAGCAAGAGTAAAAACTTTACAAAGTTTTATCAAATTCTTTTGCGTTTCCATCAATTTTTTCTCATGCAATCTTCAACTGAAGCACAACTATAGAAGTATCTCTGATGGGCACCCTGTGTCATGGAGCCATCTCGAGTCTCACACACACACACACACACACACGCACACACACACACACACACACACACACACACACACACACACTGATCCTCACAGGAGTCTGCGGTCAGTGAAAGCCTGTGAGTAAGAAGCCGTAGAGGATGACAGTGGGCTGATGAGATAATGAGGCGGCCTTTAAAAGAAACACTTTGCTTTTATGAGTGCGCACACAGTATTTAAAATAAAGTTAATTGTACGTAAGCACAATCAGCTGCGAGTAATGTGAGACACAGTTAAGACAGAGCACATGGACCCCTCGAAGACACTTTCTCCTGATGCTGAGTCACTCTGCAGCGAGCGGCTCCACCGCTGCGGCCTCGCTGTTGCCCTTTGGGCTGCGTGTCCAGCATCATTACAGTGTTTATCAGTCGTCCTTTAACGCTCGCTAGTAAAGCCAGGCGGCCGCCAGGAGGGTCCTCCGTCCCTCGGTGGATCGCCCGCCCCCCCTTCGACCGACATGACGCCTCGGGTTAGAGGAAACATCATAAATTGAGGCCTTCAGAGAGAGCGAGGCCTCACGTCCGCCTCTCTCTGCACATCAGCCTCGTGCAATTAGTGCTAATTGACGTGAGGTCCAGAGGTCGTTAGGCACCTATCTGCACGGGACGGGGACAGGAAGTTAAAGTGTTGCAGTGCATCCACTGACAGAGAAACAAGATCTTTTACAGAAATGTTTCCAGCAGGGACCAACCAGGCTCTGCTGGGGATATCAGTCATGATTTTATGGCCACTACTTTTAATGGATGGTTTGGATTTTGTGAAGTGGGGTTGTATGAGGTACTTATCCTCCATCTGAACAGGAAACAGCGGGTCGGTTTGGAGAAGCAGGCCGCAGCGATGCACTGCTGGGGACGACGTATTTCAGGCAGCTAAATAAAGTCAATACCAGTTTAAGTGTGAGGTATATTTGAAATATTTTTATGGCTCGACCTTGCAGAAAAGGAGCCTTGATTAGGTGAAGGTGGAGGGAACTGATACAGATAATACAGATAATCCTTTAAAACAATGTTTTTGTCGATGGAGTCTGGTAGCTCTGATCATCATGCCTGTGCAAACTTAAACAGGACTCTCTAATGACAGTGTGAAAATATTCTTTATGTTGCATAGACAAGAACTGATGTTTATTTTTTAGGTTATCTTAATTAAAGTGACCTAAATGTGTTTTGTTGCTGCTCAAACCCAGACTGAAAGGTACAAAACTATCACTTTTCCCATGCAATTTAGCGAAAAGATAGAAGCAGAGATGCCCCCCTTCTTGTTCCAAGGATGGGTCAAAAATAACTATTTTTTGTAAATTAACACGATAGAAAACATTGAATCTAACTCCACCACTATCCAGCTCACCTCTCCTTGGAGATGTTCTTGTTCTGTCGTATCCACGTGTTCTTGAAGTCGTTGCAAAACTCATACCAAAGCATAAAAACATAACTGGGGGCCACGTCTTTCTCCCCGGACTTTGGCTTGACCCCAAAGTAGCTCACCATGTCCTGGAAACTGTATCGGAAAAAAGAACAGAGGCACAAATCGTGTTGTCTTATCACACATAAACACTTGTAAATAATCTGAGACATAAATCAAAGTGTGTTCCAGCGAACTACTCTAGATTTAAAAGTCTGAGAGCCATAAACAGCACGAAGGAAGGTGTGTGTGTGTGTGTGTGTGCCCGAAAGCGCCGAGGGTAAAGAGAGTCCAATATGGACACAGCGCACACAGAGGATGATGGATGTGGAGGCGAGAAACAGAGCTGGAAGGAGAGTGTCCACCCTGCTGGGCCGCGGGGGAGAGCCAGTAGCGGTGGCTCCATTATCACATTGACCTCCACAACCTGCAACAGCAACACACACTCCAGCTGAACTCACACACACACACACACACACACACACAGCTCCAGGGACGTGTTTACTGGCAGACAATCCCAGATGTGAATATGATATGATGCATGAGCGTGTGAGCTCACGCAGACAGGTGTGCACACGTGGAAAACGTCATGAATAAACACATTTTGAAGCCTGATTCAACGAGCGCAGGCTCCCAGCAGCACACACGAGGTCTGAGGAGCAGCCTGCTGCTTCACATTCCCTCCCCAACCCCAACATGAAAGACATTTTCTAGCTGTCAGAGGCTTGATAAAAGGGGGCTATGATTCAAGCGATGCTCCCTGTCCCATTGACACCCAGATAGGCTCTGACCTCCAGATGCTAGGTGGCTTTTTGCGACGCTAATCTAAGACATGTTGATGCAGAGAAATGGTGCAATATGCTGCCCAGACGGCCTGAGACAAAAAAAAAAAAAAAAAAAGGGGGCTTCTGCTTCCCATTTCCCAGTGATGCGTCATTTTGCTGTGATGCGCTGTAGATCATCCAGCAGAAAGGAATCGCAGGCTCTGGGATGTTTAGATTGACCAAACAGACCTTTCCGTCCCAGGTAGCTTTGCTGCAGCCGGGGCCCGGTCTGGCGTGATGAACAGAGTCTCCATCGGCTCCTCGGCTGACCCTGGGTCATCGTGTCAAGCCGTGCACAAATCAAGCAACGGCCTCCCGAGCATACGCAACAAGCAGATACACAACAGCTTCACTCGAAACAGATGCAGAAACACACTCACACATGCGAGGATACCTACGAAACATAAACAAAATCAAGCAGACCTTTGTTCGTTTGAACAATTGCACACACACACACACACACACACACACACACACTTCTGTAATCCATGCTATGATGCCATTGCCGTGAGAGGGTTTACTGCAGCGCCCACAGCCGGCATTCCTCACTGACAGCTATAAAAAAAAAAGGCCCATTACAAAACCATGAGCAGCCGTGAGAATCAGGGAAATATTTGGACAGGCAACTCTGCATTCCTTTGTTTCCCCAGAAAAAAAAGATTACAGGAGTAAACTCCGTGTTGCCGGCTGATTCAGCAGACACACTGAGACGCTTCGGGCCGTTGTCGTCACACAATAACCCAAGAGGAGAAACTCGCGAGCTGGCATCGCTGAAACCGCGACTGCACGGTGACGGTCGGGGAGGCAGGACGGCCAAATGAAATTGAGCATGATGTGGGAGAAGAGAACTTAATGAGACGGAACCGAGGACAGAACCAGAAAACCTCAGTGAACCCAAACACGGAGCAGACAAATTAGAAGAGCATGTTGAGGGAAAAGGCATCGGCACTCAGCCTGAATGGGCCAAATAAGCGTTTTTACACAAATGTCTCATTAGAATGAAGCCTCAATTAATTACAATTAAGCTCAATGTAAATGTGGGTGTGTCACTCTTTCTCACTGGAACATTTGGTGATTAAGAAGGAATAAAAACAGCTTTTTGACATTTTGTTTCACACGTGTAAAAGGTTTTATCTTCTTGGCAAAACATTTTCTTTGCCGTTCTTGTGGCAAGCTCAATAGAGGAGATATCACAAGAAACTAAAAGACCAGAGGAATCTGTCTGTACCAATCATGTCAGGAAAAGAGTAAATAACACACAAAAGTTAGCATGAATATCAAGCGTTCCCGTGCAGGACATTAGATCGTTCCCCTTCAGAGGCTGCAGTGAATATTTAATTAGTTATGTCATTTGAAAGAGAGATTTATTTTATTTTTTTTTTTAGAACTTCATTTCAAATTGTTCTTCAGATCTCCAGCTTTCAGATGACCTGCTGTGTCCCCCTAAAAACCCACTCACACAATCCCCTAATTCACTATAAAACGGCTCAGAATGATTAAATATCTAAATGTTGCATGTAATTTTAAATGTGTATCACTGTTAGAACAAGACTTAAGCTAACATGGCAACATGCTAACAGTGACTATGTTAACTTAATTAGCATTAGCGGGAATGTTTTCATATTAGCATAACGTGCTAATGTGCATAAACATGGAAAAAGATTGAAACGACTCAAAGGCTTTCTATTTCTGCTAATCCATATTGATATTTTCAGATGTTAGAGAACGTTCCTGATGCTGAACCGTATCTGGTCGGCTGGTCGACCCCGTCCTGCAGGCGTCTAAACTCAGGCGTCCCCGTGAGGCCTCGCTGAGGATGTGTTGTCTCTTTCCTTTATTAACACCATGAATGTTGCGCCCGCTGCTGTTATGTGCGAGCATCCCTCATCCAGCGCAGATGTGAGAGCCCACCCAGGGCCCGGTGAGCCCGCTGACGCCCATATTCATCAACAGCGTGTCACTTTTACGAGGTGGCTCTGTGGGAACCTGAGAAAGACCCCTCCACACACACACACCCCTCCCCTCCTGCCTCTGCTGCCCTGCCTAGCGCCAGTTAGCCAGCCCCCTCTTTAGATGAAATTAAAGGAAAAGTTCATTAAAAAGGCAAAGGTGCTGTCAGCCGCGGGGCCCGTTTGATCAATATTCCCCTTCAAGTTCAACGGCTTCATTACAGTGGTGTCACTTATGCACAAGAAGGTGCAAACACACACACACACACACACACATTTACTATCACTATATGGGGACCAGGGACCAGGACAGAGAGCCAGAGGTGCTGCAGCCCCCTCTTGGCTGAAAACAGCTCCATGTAACAGAGCAGTTTGGAGCCGTTCTCTGAGTTATGGTGTTGTCCAAAGCAATCAACCTCCTAATTGTTTATAGTTTCCATTTTCCTGCGTCCGGCGTCTTTCACTTTCTCCTTCATGTGCGCTCGTGATTTATTTTGGAAGTGGAAGAGTTGCGATATAAAGCAAACAATTCTGCTCTCTATCCAAACAAGGCAAAAATAATCTATTTGCTTTGTTTGTCTGCTCCACCATCTTTTTCCAATATGAAATGTTCCAGATATGATTTCGCTCGGACGGCGAGCTCAGCGGCTGCCAGTGTGTCTTACGCCTATAAATCTCTCCGCAAACTCTCGGGAGTCTTCTGCACAAAACATGGCAGATAAGAATGATAGGAACTGCAGGGGAGGAAGCACAGGGCGTTCAGGCTGGAAATACAGTACGTGTGTGCAGACTGCTGTCTCCGGTAAGCATGTTTATTTGTCTCGTAGTGTAGTAAGAGTTTAAAAATATAAAAAACGGTGCTTAGAGGTATAATATGTACGTTTTCTGCACCGATTTGTACAAAAACTAACAGACCTGTGTTAAAATTTGTCTAGTTCTGTTCTGTCTAGCACTTGTGTCCGTGCGATGAATATTCAGTTTTAAGACACTTTTTTTTAGGACAAACTTGGGCGCCACATGAGTCCTAAAACCTGGAAGTAAGTAGCACACTGGGGTCTCACCGCTCAAACTCAATGAGGATTTTAAATGAGTCTTTGGTTAGAAATGTTTGTTTTCTGTGGCGAATATTGAAGGAATGATAAACAGGAGTGATGACTGATTCCCTGCTACCTTAAAAATCTCACCAAGAACAGCAGAAAATTAGATATGGTGCAAGAAATCCTGCTTCCAACAATCCCTGTCTCATCAAAAATGGTTTGCAGTGTCATAACTTCTCAAAACTTAAAACACCGTGAAGACTCTTTATCTGCTTGCTGCAACTAGCATTCCAGCTATCAGAAAGCATCTGCTATATGAAGTGTGCTATTCAAGGAACTGCACAGGAAATATAAATATTATTTATGCAAACAGGATCTCAGCTTAATAAAGATGGTCTCCTACCTTTTCTGTGCTGCGTTGAGTCGATCCTCTTCAGCTGAATGATCCTTTTGAGCTGGAAGAAAAAAAGAGAGAAAAAACTGGATTAAGATACATCATGAAGCAGATTATGGGGTTTTTATAGTGACACGGTTAACTGATCCCAGGAACTCTGGCGGGACCAGAAGGGGGCGCTGTGCTCATGAGTCGTCAATGGAGGAGAAAAGAAGAAGAAGAAGAAGAGGAAAGACGTCCTCTGTGTTGAGATGTCAGTGACACAGCGAGCGAGTTATCCAAGTGACAGTTAAGCACACTGTAAAGTCTGACATGAGTGTGGACGCCGCGGAGCGTGAGGCCGTGACGCCGTGACGCCCGGGCTCGGGGCGGGGAGCGGCGCTCCACATACATGTGCACGTTGGGAGCCGGGCTGAGCGGCGAGGCTTGGGAACTGGAGGCTCCTGTGGACTCCTGCCATGTAAAAGTGTCTAAATGCAAGGCAGATGTGTGCGGCGGGCCAGGCCGAGGTGCAAGAATTTATCTAGGGCCAGAGAGTGCCTGTGATCTCAGATTTATTGCATTTTTCCAGATTCATCCTTTTTACAATGATGGGGGACCTTTTCTACTTGAAGATTTAAGAGGGGGAAGTCTCCAAAAAATTGTTCAAAGGCAGGTTTGGGGGTCTTTTGGGAGAAGGTGAGCTTAAGCCTCCGACCAAGCACCCCTTTTACTTTTACTCTTTTTTTTTTTACATGTACGTGGGCAAACCTAATGAAGGAAGGTTGTGGCCATGTCTGGGATAGAAGGAGGAGGAGGGGGGGCCGTGACCAATGGCGTTAGTCTCAGTGGGGGTCAGGCTGGCGCCTGAGGTACCCCTCTGCTGCGACTGTGCAGAGGTGGCACTGGAGCCGAGAGAGAGAGAGAGAGAGAGAGAGAGAGAGAGAGAGAGAGAGAGAGAGAGAGAGAGAGAGAGAGAGAGAGAGA
>JAOWBC010000248.1:14813786-14824897 GCA_028566105.1 Hypoplectrus providencianus | reverse complement strand
GAGAGAGAGAGAGAGAGAGAGAGAGAGAGAGAGAGAGAGAGAGAGAGAGAGAGAGAGAGAGAGAGAGAGAGAGAGTGGCCCAGAGAGAGAGGATGTGTGAAGTTTCTCTTCCTCCGCTCCCTGTGTAAACATGAAACCAGTAGTCGCTAACTAGAAAGTTATGAGATGTGCATGCTGAGAGCGACAATAAATTAGGGCTTTAAAACTCTGACACACTTTTCCAAACCGCTGCTTTACCTAGCAGCCAGATAACAAAGAGATGGGAGCAAAGCCGTCTGAGAGGGATGCTGAGGATCTCCCTGCTCCACCTCCGTGCACCTTAAAGCTTCATCAGATCAGAAACAGCCTCCTCGGACAGTCGTTATCTGCAAAAATTCTACCCGACGTACGTAATTCACAGTCATGTGAGCAAGTGGAATTTTTAAGTTATTGCCGTCTGAGTCACGGACATAAAAAGAAAGGAGGTGATGAGATGATACACATGTATTTTTTTTCTAAAAAAAAAAAAAAAAAAAAAAAAAGCCGGCGAAATGAGACGTACACAAGATTAAAAGCAGGAATTTGTTTTCAATTAGTCATGGCTTGTATTCAACACGAAAAATATGCCCCGTAAGAGTATCCCCAGAGGTTTCAAAGAGCTCCTATTAAAAACGGGAATGAAAAAAGGTGCTTGATTAGATGTTTAAAACACCACGGGTTGTTTTTTTAAAACCTTATAGAATAGTTATGATGAGAGGGGAAAGGGTTTGGCTCAAACCCAGAGCTGAAACAGTGAGAACACGATGCTTTCTGAGGTCTGAGGTTCTCCTGTCGGATCTGGGAGAGATCACACAGGAACGTTTAAGAGGCAGAGGGCAGGGCGTTTGGGTTCACCTGCACGCCCCGCTGAGAGCCTCTCCACAGGCCGGGTCACGGGTCAGCGCCGCTCAGAAACACAAGTCTCACCACAGCGTTTTTATCTGCCGATTCACTGGAACTCTTTGATCCTTTTCTATCGGGAAGACGTTAATTTTCAATATCTCAAAATCATGTGTCAAACACATGCATCTGTGGTCAGCCTCCGCAGCGTTTACCTGGGTGAGAAATTCACTCGTTCACCGATGAGTCAGAGTTTAAGAGCCGGAGCCGCTTTGATGTGAGGAGCTGTTGCTTTGTTTTGCCTTTTGAAGTCATGGAATCATCACGAAACGATGATTACACAGCGCTGCTCCTCCCCGAGCACGGGCAACGGCTGCAAGGAATCCTGTTTATGAAAGCGAGGTTTACAAGTATCTGACTGCAGAGTTTATGTTCAAGATGTGCCTTTGCAAATCAATGCCGCGCCGCAGCCAGTGGCAGCCGCCGAGGCTTTGTGATTCGGACCAAAGCTCAGGGGAGGCTGCAGCACTCAGGAGTATTTCAAGTGGATAAACTAACTCGAACAATGTCATGGCACATTTCCACCGCAGCGATATGTAATCCCAGCACGGCTCGGCGTGCAAAAACAAACATCTTTTCAGGAGTTGCTCTGCAAACATGGATTCCCTACAAATTTTCGCTCTGCGCCGCCAACATGTGGCTACAATCTCCTGGCGAGATACCTCAGTTGACTCTTTTATTATGATCGACTGAGACCATTGTTTCGCTGCTCTGCCCTGCTGCAGGAGATGCAGCCAATTAGACCTTTAACCCTCATCATCCCAACGCCGGGAGTGAAACCGATGGTTTCCTTTTAAAAAAATGTGCTAAAATAAACTGTTTATCATGGAAAAAAACTATAAAAACAAGGCATCATTGTCAAGATTAAGCTTTTCCACATTCACTGAATGGGTAATAGGTTAAGAAAGTGAGAAAAAGTAACCGAAACGAAGCTTAAAGTTGTGATATTTCTGTCAAAATCACTTTATTCTACTTGTCTCTTTTAATATGTTGCCAAAAATAAACCATGCAATAACAACATCCTGTGAAAAACATGAAATTCTGCCATTTTTAGCAAAACTTGGAAGCCACGATTGATTTTGCTGCGATGAACGGTCATGTGGCAAATATTTACTGAAAATCTACTTACACAGATCTGAGAGAAGAGGACAGGAAAGGCTGTAGAAATGGAAATAGTTCAATCTCAACAGCAGGTGAAGACACATTTTTTTCTTTCTTTCTCTCACCAGGTTTTCCTGCCTGCATCTTTAGATCAAATGCTCAAATTAAAAGGCTGTAATTGTTAATCTCATCCAGAACATCCAGAAATAAGTGACCACCCACTCAAAGACAATTTCTAAGGATTTTTTAGTGACTACTTTGAAAAATATTCCAGGGAAAATGTCCACTGTTTAGTCTGAGAGGATGTGATTAAGCCAAGTTGCGATAAAAAGGTAACAGCAACTTTATTGAGCTACAACAGCAGGTCATTTTCTCTAAATTCCTGTATGGTGACATGAAATCAGACTGGATTTTATCAACAGCTCTGAGGGTTCTTACCAAAGGCCTGATGCCAGTTTCTGTGAGGCACAATGTGACAGCAGCAGAAAGAGATGGAGCCATCTGCAGCAAACGGAGATTCCTTAATGGCGTTCGCTCGGATGCAGAGGAAGGTTTGTGTATAATAAAGCTTTGCTGAGACAAACGCAGAGCAGCATATGGGTGTTAATGGCCGGCGTGGACCATCACTTTCATGATAAGTGAGCCATAACTCATAGAAATGTGTACACAGCCACCTTCTTTAATGAACCAACCAAAGCGCTGGTGTTTAAAGTCGCACTCTGCAGAAGGAGAGCAATGAAGGTGGGAAGGGATTTAGATATGGAAGGATTTTTGGAAGCGTTTTCAAGGGAAAAGTTAACTGAAGTTCATCTGATGCACTATTTCCATTCTGGGGTCACTAAACAGTGTCACATTTGCATAAATTGGGTAAAACTGGAAAGCTGAGACACTTATTGATTAAATAAGCCAAATTTTATTCCTGTGTGATGATGTTAATCCCTGTTTCTTTGCAGTGAGAGCTAGTTATTTATATTTAAATGCATGCATCCTGCAGAAAAAGAGTAATGAAAGTGGAAAGAGAATTATCTATGGAGGGATTCTGGGCAGTGTTTTCAGGAAAACTTTTTAAAAGCATGTGACCAGTTAAGTGGCAGCTACGAGACCAGCGTCTAGGTCACAAAGACCAAAGTCTAGGTCAGAAAGGGGGCCGTCGTCCAGACAGTCAGGAGAAGCTCTGCTCCCGTCCCGGTGGTCCCCAGTCCTGATCCACTGAGGCCGGTCAGTCTTTACAAGGCCGCAGCCAGAGGTGTCCTGCCAGCTTTATGGCAGCCGGGAGTCCTTGAGAACCATGTTAGAGGCAACGTGATCCCTTCTACAGGCCTGTAGACCCCGGTCCTCATGCTGTCTTACGGCGCTCCGAGACGCCCTCTCCCAGCAAGAACACAAACACACACACACACACACGATGCTGCTCCTCCCAGCGGACCGTCTGACGGGGCAGAAACATAATTATACCTTCCTCTCTTTAAAGCTGCCATGCTGCGTGTCTGGGGGAAGATGGGGCTTTTCCAGCTCCGTCAGCCTGGTTCCATGACTACCTCTGCAGCTGTAAAGCCTCCGTCTGACCAAAAGTTCACTGGGAATATTACTTTTGGGCTTCAGACATGTCAGCTAATAACTGGGACTGCACATCTATAACCACGATCCTGAGGCGTGAACTTGAGTGTGTTTTTGTGTTTCTATTATTTCCTTTAATTACACTAATTGGTGCTGTATTATACGTCGTTGGATGGCCGGATTAGTCACCTTTAAAACCAGCTCCAACTTGCAAGGCTCATGCATGTGTACAATGAGTAACACGGCTAAACGTGTGAGTAGTCCCCACATGTGTTTCCCCAGTGTATTGATCTTCCACACGCTACAAGTTGCTTTTAACTGAGGTTTTTTCTCAAATGTAAAATGGAAACACTTGTTGCATGTGTGATTTGCAAGTTATAAGTAGGAATGAAGTTTGTGCATCACATATTTTATTCAAAATATTTTTTTCATAAAATCCTCATGCACGCAGGAATGTGTCGAATGTGTTTCTTCTCTTTTATTGACACTAATTGGATTGGCTCATTAGTCACCTTTCCACATGCACGATCCTTGCAAGTTGTACCTTGTTGTAAAGGTGGCTGATTAGGCTATCCAATAAGTATCATTAAAGGGGAGAATAACTGAGAAAAACAGTGTTTCCAAACTTTTTTATGGAGCTTATATCACATGCATGGATTCCTGTGTGCATGAGGATTTTTTGAAAATATTTGGAATAAAAATGTGACAAACAACTTGATACTTGCATATAACTTGTAAATAATGCATTAAAACAGTATTTTCTTACAGTTTCCATGTCTCTAGATAAAAGTCTAGACTCACCGGCAGAGATAAATTCCTCCATCTTCTCCTTGAAAGGCTGAAGATGCTCCTCTGAGGAGTTGGTGCACACCTTCTGCACGTTCTTCTCACAAGCTGGCAGAGAGAGCAGAAGAGAGGACAGAGGGCAAAGGATTAATAACAGAAATGCCTCTTTGTTATAATAAACCTCACTGTAAACGGTGAGTCATTGAGGGCTATAAAACTATAATCATGCAGTTAATTAATGTTCATCAACACATCTTTAAAGAGAATAAAACACATTTACTGTCTGACTTTATACACCGCAGATGCTTCGTCTTGAACAGAAACAGGAAACAGTATTGAAGGGGAGAGAAAACCGAGTTTAAAAAAAAAAAGGATTAAAAAAAGGAAACTTTGAGGCTGAGGACCTCTTAGTTGATAGATGGAGCACAGATGGTGCATGCAATACAAAGCTATTAGAGTAATTATTGACTAACTCTAACCCTGTGTGTCAGAGTCTCTTTCTTGAAAAGTTACAAAACGATTCATTGTGGCTCACAAGAATGCCGAGGACAATAATTCAGCTAATGGAGCGATCGGTTTCATTCTGAAGAGTCAAAACCAGCACGGCTCAGTTTGAACATTTGCTCCAAAATAAAACTTCTCTGATAAATCAAACATCTGTAAGTAAACGAATATGTAAAATGTGGTTGAAAAATCTGACTTTTACTGAGAAATTTGTAGCTTTTTTTGACATTTCAACTAGTTTGCCATTATAGATAGTGATTAAGTAAAGTAGTTGAAATATTAAGTCATCAAAGCTGAGTAAAATATTAAAGTTTTTTTTTTCCGACAATAATACATCAGATTGATTTGTATTTTTCAGACATATTAAAAAGAAAAACTATAATAGAAACCTCAATAAATTAAAATCACTTTGAAAAAATTTATTTTCCTTTATATGCTAACGATACTGAAGTTGTCACCAACACATGGGATTTAGATATGCATACTGCTTTATTTGAAATTGCTGCATCTATTCCTCCCTTATGTGTTTTATATATATCTTTTAAATCCATTTATCTGCTTAATTTGTTGGGCTGGAGGTGGTATATGTTCTGCATGTCTTTTTCTATTGTATTCTTCTATTAAACAAACAAAAAATGTATAAAAATTATAATAATAATTGGACGCCCCCCCTGCAGAAACATCCAGTGGTGTACATGAGTAATATCTGTCCTCCTGTTGTGCTGTGTGAAGCTGCGGTCTGTGTTGTGTGTCGTGTGCGTGCAGCAGATGTGTGTTTGCTGTTTACAGACGGGTTTTGTGCCAAATGACCCAACTCACACGATCTGAGAGGAAACAGCCGAACCTTCTCCGTTTCCTCTCCACTGTAAGTTACCCGAACGCAGACGCCTGCCTGAACAACTCTGGCACATTCCTACAAGCTGTAAGTCATTAATGGCTGCAATAAATACCTCCACTGGCTTATGACTGCATAGCGTAATAGTTCCGCAACACAACAAGAGCATTAACAGGTCTGGCCGCTGTCTCACTTCACTGCGCCGCCGCTTTAAGATGCGGCTTTTTGGCTCCGGCGTGTTTGCATGTGGAGCGGCTGCACCTGCGGCTCGACAAACTCACTCTATTACATCTTTTATTTATTGGCTGTCTTAATAAATCAGACAGGAAACACGACGTCTGCGCATTAAAACCCAGCAATAACTGCACACAGCCTCGCAGTCTGGACTCCAGGACACTTCCTGAAACCGCAGATAGCCCGAGTCGTCTCGGTCGCAGCGATGGAAATAAAAAACAGAAATGTGCAAACATACAAACACGACAAACAAAATATCCTGTTTGGACAAACCGCGTTTCCTTAGCAGGAATCCCCCCGACTCAAAAGGAGCCATTAAACAGTGTTCAAAACACCAAGTCTACAATTTAGAGGCGGCTCTCTTCCAAATGTGGTCCAGACAGCAAAGGCCGCAAGAAGGAAGCCCACAAAAACACAGCAGCTGTAAAGAATAAAGAGCTATAACTCCAGTTTGAGACGCTGTCCCGGACTGATGATACTGTTTTTGGAAGAGTGCGTTCAAAAGGAGGTTTCTCCAGCGAGGAACAGACCCAAGCCTGAATATTTATTTTATTATTGGTCAGTGATCATGCAGACGTGTTTTAATGGAGGAGTTGGAGCTCGTCTGCACAGAAAAGTCCCACAAACTTTGATGGGACCAAATATATTCCAGAAAAAAGAAAGCTGTGGTAATGCTCATGCAGATTAATTCAGATAAAGTATTCAGTGACATCGTCTCTGTTTTGTTACGCTGCTTTTATAATGTTGAGAGAATAAAATGATGAGAAACACTTGTGTCCTTTGTTCATGTGGCCTTGCTTACTTTGTCTGGATTCTTACATATTTTTTATTTTATTTTTCACATGCTTTTAATTAACGTTTTTGTAATAAAATCTACGAGAGTAAAAAGTGAACACTTTTAGTTCAAATGCATGTTCAGATGCATCACCATCAGAAATAAAAACATTAGTTATACATAAAACAATTATTTTTCTGCATTATTACTTTTTATGTAAAACAATATTTAAAAAATGAAACAATGGAAACATTCTGGGATAGTTATTGTCTTAATTTGCATAATTAAATTAGAAATAAAATTATTTAATAAAGCTAATTAAAGCTGAATTATCAACATTAGAATTTATATTTCGAGATCAAATTAGCCGTTCTTTTAATTAAAATGACCTAATGACCAATTAAGCTAGTCAGACAATAATTAGTGTATATTTTTTACATTTATTATGTCATAAGGAGATCACAGATGGCCTTTAACAGTCTAACGTGTTTAAAATGATTATTTCTTCCTTCTCTGTGAGGACTCAGAGCTGATTCTCCACCCTGCAGACTCGGCTGCTCAGTCCGTCCCATCAGGCTCTCTGTCCTGTCCTGCAGCCACAGAGGACAAGTTTCCACCGCAGACAGACAGACGGACGGACAGGGGGACAGACAGGACGAGGACAGGGAGCCACAGCACCGATCTTTAAAGCCCTTCCCCTGTTACGACCAGCAGAAAACAGACGAGCTCACAGGCAGCGGACTCAGCATCTCTGGAAGTGGAGCACTAATGGATTCTCCATCCAGGCGTCTCTGAACCGAGGCCCGGAGATTTCTGCACTGGCTAAAAGTCAGCCGTGAAATCAGCATTTACAGATTGATTAACAAGTGGTTTTAACCCTTTGCTCTTTTTGAATTTCACTCACTGCTGCCTTGTATTTAACTGCAATAGATAAAATATAAATACAATTCATAAATCCTGCAGCTCTGTAGAATCACCACAATCATGGCTGGAAAAAACATTCATATAGGTATTGAGCTATTTGCATTTTAAAAGCCTCTAATTCCAACTCTACTGTCCTCTCCTCTCAGCTCTGTGTAAACACATTTTTATAGTTTATAGAAAACACTTTTCAACTGCTTCAAGTGTCATTAACGTTGGAAAATATTATTTTTCTCCACATGCTTTACATATTGAACTATTAAAACCTTCCCATCCTCTCCTCTCAGCTCTGAGGAGCAGAATTTAATGTTCTTAACATGATCTAGTTATCCCAAACAGTTTTTTTTGGACACGTTTCAAATGAGACATGTAAAACAAAGTGATTTTGACAGAAACGTGGAACGTCGGGAAGCTTAAATTCCAACGATAAGCATGTAACCTCGAAAAAAAGCTGAGGGGAATTAAACGTTTCTCCTAATCAGATCGGAGCTTCCAAAACACTTGCGAAGAAAAATGCATTCCTCCTGAGGAATCATTGCTCAATCCGTCTTATCCGGGTGGGAGACAGCCGACCGGCTCTTGCGTAACGTGAGGTAACATGACAACAGCTGTGGGCAGGAAGAAAAACAAACAGGAAGCCAGACTTCTGCTCCACCATTCACCCTGTGCGGTTCGAGGAAATTTCAATGTGTACGAATGATTTTTACCGCAATGAGCGAAGCCGCCACAGCAGCTACCAGGAACTCAGAGCACAGCTGTGTGTGTGTGTGTGTGTGTGTGTGTGTGTGGATTGAACAGTGGATGGTGAGTCTGCAGGACAACTTTGATGAATGTTTCTGTCTGGATCATTATTGAAAATAAACAACTGTAACTAATTATATTCTCATTATCAATAAAGCCAAACAATCCTGATAAAAAATGTCCATTGTAGTTTCCTAAACTCAAACGTGATGTCTTTAAATGTTTGGTTTCATCAGACCAAAACCAAACATGTTAAGTTCATTATATTTTCAAATGAAGAAATGCAGGAGAAAAAAAAGATTTTCCTCCATTTTTTTGCATGAAAAATCCTTTTAATGATTATTATTTGGTGCTTAACACAAATATATTTGCTAAATTTTCAATATAAATATTTTTTCCTTGTTGGGCCTGTTAATATTTTTAATATTCTCTCTTATTTTATAATGATTATGGTTTAGGTGTTAATCGCTTTTCATAGTTTTTGTTTAAATTGTTCATTCTTTCGATTCATGTTAATTTTGCTTGTTTCTATTTATTGTTAATATTCTTGTATGTTATTATTGCGTCTTTTATTTAGCTGTACACTTGTTGCTGCTGTGACGCTGGAAATTTCCTTTCTGTGGAATTCGATGAGAAACCCTTTGCACCCGTTTGTAGAAAACAAGGAACTTTGGAAAGCTTTTTATCAGCGGCTAAGCCAGCACCGTTCTCCAGCTCAGGCACATTTCAGTTATTTATACCTGGAAAGTGAATTCTCTCACTGATCCTCCAATTTTCTCAAATCCCTGCAGACTGTCAAAACCTCCGGCTCCCCTTTTCAGCGGGAAGAAGCCCAGGACACTTTGCCTCTGGAGGGAAATGTAAGACACTCGCTCCCATTTCCACTCCTCGTAAATCAACACAGATCCATCAAACTTTAACCCTTGTTGTAATTTCGTGCAGGAGAACGCTGTGCTGGCAGGTAAAGCGTGAGACAAGACTTAAATATGAGGTGTTTTGCTGGAATTTGGATGCAGGAAGCGTAAAAAAAATCTGATGAGGGAATAATATCATAAGTCAGGAATCTTATTTATAATGTGTCAAACTAAAAGTCTTAGTTATCATGTTTTTTGCAGATTTCTTTCACCGTTTGCATGATTTTTTTTGCATCCCAGCGCACCGACTTCACACACACGCCGTGGCGAGCGGAGCCTCCGTCGTAAAACAGACCTCAGGGTAAAGGCCGTGCCTGAACCTGACATTAAAGGCCATTTAAAATCAGGACACTGTCTGATTCGCCACAGTGATGGATGCCTAACCCGGGCCAGGCCTTCTGTGAAACACTAAACTCCCCTGAGCGGCAAATGAGCTCTGACTGTTTCTTTTTATTTGATGCTATTTCAATCGGTAGCGTCGCTGCCTCTCCGTCCAGTCCAATTACACGGCCGTTAAAGTGATCTGTGTGTCGGGAATCACTGGTCCGAAAAAAACCCAGTATCCAAGATTTTATCGGGATCTTTGGTTCTGCAGCACCACTTCAGATAGAGGATTTGCATCTTTATGGGAGTCCTACAGTAGGTTTAGGTCCTCGTGGCCTCATCCCGCTCCCCCCAGAGAGGAGAGAGGTCATCCCCCCTCTCCCTAAACAGGAAGCCCCATCAAAAGCAGCTCATGTTTCTGCACAAGGAGCGAGCGTCCCGAGCATCGCCGCTGACACACACACACACACACACGCAGCGACATGCCACGCAAAGACACCCGCGTGCTCATTTAAATACCGTGATTGGTATGAGACGGACACCCACTGACGCTGTCTGACGGCCACAGCTCCCGACCTTTGACCTCAAGCCTGCAGGGCGAGACGCCGCAGTCGCCACCTCCAGATCAGGTGAAGGGCAGGCGGTGTTTAGCTTCTTAGTGTCAGGCGCAATTCACAGCCGGGATGGAAGCGATCTGTGTTAGCGTTATAATTAAGACCACTTGCTTTCTTTAGGCTGGTTTATAATAGCCGGGCATAAATATTTATTCCTGGCGGCTGGAGAGGATAAAAATGGTGGGAGTCAGAGGTGGAGCTCGCCACACATCCACAATCCGACGCTCACCCCCCGAGGACTACTGTGCCAGACTGGGCTGCAGCAGAGATCAAATACGAGGGCCCGTATGTTGCATTTATTGTCTTCAGGTCTTCCATTTTTCCTAATAAATGAGTGACAGCTTGAGGTGGGTCTGGGTGCTTTAGTAGACGCTTTGTATTTTTCCCCCGGGTCAGAGAAGAGAGGGCTTTAACAGCGATCTAAAAAACGTCGGGGAGAGCTGCCGAGCATATCTAATTGCTTTCATATGCCGTATTATTGGTTGATTTAAATAACCACAGACACCAGGGGCACTGGGGGGCGCCGCCTTTAACCTCCGCATGGCCCGGGCCACGACGGGCTGGCTGGGTTTCTGAGCGGCTCCAAGCCCAACGACGCTTTGAGCTAAAGCACGTTCACTTATTTATCCGCCAGTGTCTTCGTCAACGTGCTGGAATTTTTCTTTTTTTTAATTTTTGCTCCTGATTGAAGCACCGTGGGTTCCCAAGCTCTTCATCAATTCATGTTCCAAATACACAGGGTGTCCAAAAAGTCTCTTACAATTTACAATTTAAGAAAACTATTACAAAGGCAGTTGATTAGATCTGTTCATCAGATTATCTGTGTGTCCTCAGTGTGTTTCAGGTCCCCTGTTGGTGAAACAGGTGGTGGTAAATGAACCCCTATA
>JAOWBC010000248.1:14698943-14717017 GCA_028566105.1 Hypoplectrus providencianus | reverse complement strand
TTGTGCAGAATAACACAGTTATGATTACATAAATCTAAAAAAAGAAAAAAGTCCATATATTTACATATTGAACTATTTCCCAGCCTGTCCTCTCCTCTCACCTCTGTGTAAACAGATTCTCAGTGATTATTTGTCACATAACCGTTTGTCTCAGCAGAATCAATCATGGCTTCACAGTTTTTCTGAGGAGCAGAATTTAATTATTTAACAGAATCAAACATGAGGAATAAGGTGATTTTGACAGAAAAATCACAATTTTTATCTTCATTTTGGTTCCTTTTTTCTGACAGAAACATTTATAACCCAACTATGATGTGTTCAAAAACAATCAGAAAGTCCAGATTTCAATAAATATGTTGCCACTTTTTTTTAAGTAAGATGGAATTAAAATGTTTTGTTTTTTCTTTTTCTCAAGTTTTGATTTGGTTACTTTTTCTAACCAAACTTTGGTTAATCAATGATCCATTCAAGGACTGTAGGAAAGTTTAAATTTTGGCAATATTGCCTGTTTTTGCACATTCTTTTTCCACGTTAAACATGTATTTTGGCAGCCTTTTAAAGAGGGTTAATAACCTTTGTAGCACTCAAACATGATAGATTAACTAACATTTCCTCTTATCAGGGTGCGCTTCCTGTTGGGCGGTCGTCACGGCGACTTCAAGTTCCTGCCTCCGTCAAGTTACGCTCCGTGTTACGAGGCGCTGCTGCCCAAAGAGAAGATGAAGGTGGAGCCGGTGAAGGAGTACAAGAGGGACGTGGACGGAGTGCGAGATCTGCTGGGCACCACGCAGTTCATGTCGCAGGCCTCCTTCATCCCCACACCTGTGGAAACCAGCCAGGTAAACCGTGAGAAACCAGCATGTCATTCACCTGCTCACTGGTTTCTTTTATATTCACACTCTCCTCCTCTTTTTCCTCAGATCGTTATGCCGCCTCATTTAGAGAAAGTTCGAGATAAACTAGCTGAGAACATCCATGAACTGTGGGGGATGAATAAGATAGAGCTGGGCTGGTCCTACGGCAAGGTGAGAAACATGGATTTTTTAAAAAATTTTTGATATAAAAACTCTGACAGCAAGATCATCCAAAGATAAAAAACAGCATAATCCATACATTTTGCCATGTTTATGGAGAAATAAACATCACAGTTACACATTTTTCGTAACACATTTGAGTTAAAGAGCAGCTCTAAATGCATTAGTTGTTGGTAGAATCAGAAGTGAATCATCAAAAGCCTGTACGTCATCTTGCTTTCTCTTTTATAATTTGCGGTTCACACCAAAAAAGAGGGTAAGTGGAAAGAAAAAACTCATATTCTCACATGTTCGACGCTTTTCATCCCATTCATTTAGAGTTTGTTCGTAGGTAGCGGAGTCATTGTGTCTGTGTTTTTAGTAGAAGTCATGAAATAAAAAGTATTGTCTCACCAAAGGGCAGAACAGGGCGCTCTGGCAACTCTGTGCAGCAATAAACCGGGGAAAGCCTGCGTTTTAATAGTCTGTGATACGTTTGTCCCAAAAGAAGCTTATTGATTCTTTAAAGATGTAATCTGTCATTTGAATGTGAACCACAGGATTTTTTTATGATGCAGCTGCAGTTTGATATTTTGGGGAAAATGCTTGTTTGTTTCCTTGCTGAGAGTCATGAGAAGATCAATAGCGCTCTCTTATCTTAGCTTAGCTTAGCATAAAGACTGGAAGCAGAGGGAAACTGCTAGCCGTACTCTGTGCAGAAATACTATGAAACCTCAGATAATAAGATGCAATAATTTCTTGATAAATTTGCTTTAGAAGATTTACTTTAGGGAGCAAAGAGCCAAGTTAGCAGCTTCCCCCTCATTCTAGTTTTACTTTTGTTTACTTGAATACAGAAGTGAATGAGTCTATTTCCCAAAATATGCTGCTATTTCTTTAAAATAAGTCTAATCTTTAATATTAATCAACATAAAATCAGAATGCCTGCTGTATAGTTTGCAAATGACCAGTTAAAATTGTTATTTGTTTATTATAGCATCACATTCTTAATCATTTTGTAATTATAGCTTCAGCTTTTAATGTTGAAAACAATAGTAATTCATCCTTTTTGCCTCCATTGATGACTTTCTTGGTTTATTGTTGGTTAGCTGAAGGAAAACGCCAGAGTGACCCGTTCTGCCCTTTAAAAACAGACGACAACACACACGACAATATGGAAACGCAGCTCTTATGTCTATAATACAAACTTATATCAGAACCGCCAGCTTAAACACATGCCCTCATTCTTTCTGGCTCCTCCACAGAAACTTTAATGCAACACTTTAATATAAAAACATTTTAATAATTAAATTAAATTAATTAATTAAAATTAATTCATATTTAAAGCAACTACAAGGAAGTTTAACTTTCTGTTGACTGTGGCGCCGCCTGTGGACAAAAGTGGCAATCAATAACATATGTTTATGTTTTTTATTACTCTTAACCAACTTCTTAAGCCCCCTGTATGAAACAGCATTAAAAAAACCTGAATGAAATATTAGATTTTGAGTTTATTTTCTGGAGATTTAACTTCTCATTTGAGAGTAAACTCTGTTGCCTTTAAATCTGACTGGCTCCAGTGACGTTTTGGGGGTTTGTTTTTTTTTTCCTGTCTCGAAATTAGCAGTAAATCTTTTTGGATAGTGGCTGAAAGTTGGAGAATGCACGGCCGTTAATCTTTGCTGCACCTCCAACACCTGCTCCCTTTCAACCGCCTAACTCTGCAAAACTCTCTCTTGGAAAACTGAAGCAAAGGCTCTTCAGGTTTGTCTTATTTTTGCAGGGAATCAAACCCACTGACAGGAATAATGATAATGTTTAGCATCAGAAATAAACTGAGATTTAACCAGTCAAACATTCCTTGTAGTTGCTTTAAGATCAGGGTGTTTAAATAGTGAAATATTATTCCACAGCTCATCATTCTGATTCATTAAAGCAGCATTCACATTAGTTTACAGCACAGCCAATAAACAAAGTGTCGCTCATTTTATTTTGCCGTGGCTGCATAAAAAAAAAAAATCCAGTTTGTTTATTACTTTTTCGCTCCACAAACATAATTCAGTCATCGAAGAGATTTCCCGCAGAGTTCTTGTACTATTCACAAAAGAGCTGGCTGGTGTTCATTGGACCCGCACACACAGCTGCACATCTGTACGCAGCCCCGCATGTTTTCTTGGTAAACATCCGCCATCGCCATGCCGCCTCCTCTGAGCGGCATTGCCAAAGGGATTATTTGGCGTACGGTGCAGCCTCGAGAGAGGCGTTACACCTCTCACTTGGTATTCCAGTCGTACACCTTTCTGTCTCCCCCAAGAAAACATGCTCCCTTGTTCCTCTTTCATAACATGTTCACTAGAGTAGAATGTCTTATCACTGCACCCAGTAGCACCCTGTATTAAACCACATTCTCCTCTCCCTCCTGGTTCACAATGGCACTGACTTACAAAGCTGTGCATCTCATAAGCATATATTTAGCCAACTTTCCCACCTGACGTACGTACAAACAGACGGACTGGTGAGCCGAAGTTTGAGGCAGCAGAGGGAAGCTGAAATGTGATTTCTGCGGCTGTTCTTCCTCTCACAGATAAGGGATGATAATAAGCGGCAGCACCCGTGCCTGGTGGATTTCTCCAAGCTGCCAGAAACGGAGAAGAACTACAATCTGCAGATGTCAACAGAAACTCTCAAGTATGTTGAGCATCATGAATTGATTTTTCCGCGCTGTGCTTTTGTTTTGAAGGGGAGAAGAAAGAGTTTTTTTGGACGTAGACAAAGATAGAGACAGACAGATCCATTACAAAGAAGAAGATGATGAAGATGAGATTAGATTTTTATGTAGTTTGTTTGAGGCTGTGCTTCACCTGTATTGGTAAGACGTCACCTACAGACTGAACGAAGGGGTATAAACTCTTAAAGGTTCATTTATTAACGCTGGAAGATGTAAAAGGAGCAGAAAAAAGGCCTTGGGATGAATCCCTGTGACCTTGAATTTCACTGCAATGTATAAAATATATAATGATGCATTTTATTTTTACAGCACCTTTCAAACTAATTTACAGGGTGCATTGAAAAATGCAAGTGCCTACATATTTAAGAAAAAAAAAGTCAACTATAGTAAGTAAGTATAGTATAGTAAGTAATTTTTTCCAGAATATAAAAATTTTAAGCTTATTTTGTTAACCCTTTTTTTAATTGAAACTTTCATAAACCTATGATTCATTCAAGAACTGTAGGAAATAACTCAAATATATAATGACATAAATATATATATATATATATATATATATATTACATTAACATTTTTAACAACCTCTGCTTCCGTTCTCCTGTCCTCTCCTCTCAGGTCTGTGTAAACAGCCTGCAGTTCTGTCTGATTTTCATGTAATAATAATATATTATATAGATATATATATAATAATATCTGTCACATAAATGTTCCTCCCATGAAAACAGCCTCTTAGTTGTGAGCACAAAATAAATGAGGTAAAATTTAAAAAAAACAGACCTCCACAAATCTTCTGTAGCTGTTAGCTTCACTTTCAGGGTAAAGAAATCAACCAAACAAGACTCGCTGCTCCTTTTTTTTTCCACTCGTCAACACTTTGTTCTGCTCTTAAAGGTCCCAGTGAGACTTATTACAGGTGCTTTACATAAACGCTCTGCAAATGATACAGGAGGCCGCAGAGGTTTTCTGCGATTAATCTCGATCTGCAGTCGGACACGCTGACGCTTTCTGTGTGACATCAAACCCCTTTTTTTTTTTTTTTTTTTTTTTTTTACTGTCGCTTCGTCCTCTCGATAAAGGTGTTAGGAAAATTTGTCACAGGCACTTCACACCCGGTGAAGCGCTCCTCTGGCCTTTACTTCCTGACAGATTAGGTTATGCACGATTTAACCCATCGCTGCTCCGTTTGAACACTCCCAGCTCCTCAGTCTCTCCAGAAATAATGTCCAGGTGAGCAGGAAACTCCCTCTGATGGCTGTTTGTCCCCACAGGACCCTGCTGGCTTTGGGCTGCCGCGTGGTTCAGGTCAATCCAAATGCAGAGGGATCGCTCAAGAAGATCAAACTCCCCAAGAAGTAAGCGTGCATGCTTAAACCTAATTATTATTTATTTATTAGGTCCATCAGAACACAGTCAGATATATGAAAACACATTCTCATTTAATGGTTTTTCTTTAATATTATTATTGCTTTTAATATTGTATTATTAAAGACTATGAAAGAACACACTTCCATTTTTATTTCTACATTTGAAGTTAATATAAAAGACGTAGACGTATAAAAGTAGCATATATCGAATTATAACGTGAACAAAAAAGTGTCAAACAAACTAAAATATGTTTTTTTTATTGAAGAGTCTTCCATTTGTTTTGACGACAGTTTTGCAGCTTCCTGAGGCTTTTAACCTGGATTTGCACCTTTTCAACAGTTAATTTGTGATTTATTTATTTTTCTTAATGAGGTTAAAGGCTTCTTTTAAGAATCTATAACATTAAACATATTCTAAACATATTCCTATATGTTAATTTATGGTTTTGCATCTATTATATTAATTTAAAATGTACAAAGTGTAAAATAAATGAAGTAACACCATTACTGTTGTTTTTTTACATCAAAATTCCACATGTTTTTTTTTTTCATTCTTTCATAATTCCATATATGTTCTTTTGGAGTTTTGTGTCCTTCATATGAATTAAAAATGTTTAAAGTGTAATGAAAAAAATTAAGAAGGAACATTAATAAGAAGGTACAAGCTGTATTTATCTTTAAATGCTTGTTTGATTGTGGTTATAATTGTACCAGTTATTAATGAGATATTGCAGTTATGCTGGTGGATTTACCCTTTAACACTTCTTTAATTAGTTTATTTGTCTTTTTCTTCCTGCAGCTACATGATGTCTAATGGTTATAAGCCGTCTCCTCTGGACCTGTCGGACATAAAACTGACTCCCGGTCAGGAGCTGCTGGTGGACAAACTGGCTGAGAATGCGCACAACGTCTGGGCCAAGGATCGCATCAAACAGGGCTGGACTTATGGCATTCAGCAGGTACGTTGCATGTCATCATGCACGGTATTCTTTACATTTATTTTTCACAATTAAATTAAACATAACACTAATTTTCTGCAGATTTCTTCCCTCTGTATCCGGCTTTGCTTCTGTATTTTTTTCATGCGCTCAGCTTCACCTTCGTGGTTCATTAATTCAGCTCCCATACAGTCTCTACCTTTACCAGCTATATGTCATTATTTAACACGCAGCGAGATGTTCTGCAGGAAAGGGCAGCGAGACAGAGAACATATTGTACAGAGCGGCTCGATGCAGACGTCTCCTTTCATCTGCTGAACAAACAGGAGCTAAAACTGAACACGGCGTCTGCTGGCTTTGGTTAATCAGGTTTAATTTGGTGTATTTTGGTACTGTTGGATAAAAACAAACTCTCCAGGAATAATTATTTTCCACTGCTGTTTTTTTTCTTCCGTCATGTGATGTTTAATCTGTGTTTATTTAGATGCTGAAAGAAGTTATTATGTTTGTGGTCATCAGGTGGTTGTTTTTGTTTGTAGTTATTCTGACATAAAAATGCAATGAAGTTCTTGATTATTTTTCCCGTTTATGTATCATAAAGGATTACATGAAGGAGCAGGTAGTTCTGCACACAACTCATTTCTACTTTCTCTGCATGAAAACTAAATACTGTACAAATTAGGAGTCTGGACCCACAAGTAAAGGGATCTTAAAACCACTTATTGACTCAGAGAGAGCAGAAAATGTACAACCCAGATCCCAGATGTGAGTTTGTAGATCAGGAGTTTGTAGCTGATAATGTGAGACAAACTGACCAGCCACAAGCTTTTTAATTACTTTAGTGATATCTGCAAAAGCTGTTCAGCCAGACCAAACAAACAGCTTCTGATCTGCATAACCGGCACAAGATTTTCAAATTAAGCTCCACAAATCTGCTTAAGTAGTTTTAATATGATACTTCCGCAGTTGTGCCTCGATCCGCAGTGGGAGAACAGCTTCGGGAAAGACGGGAAGGGGATGATGATGATGGGCAGCAGCGGCAATAAACGGACAATTAGCTCCATTTGGCCTGTTTTTCCTGCATGAATCTCGTCTCACTGCGTCTCCTCTCCTGCAGGATCTGAAGAGCAAGCGCAACCCTCGCCTGGTTCCCTACATTCTGCTGGATGAGCGCACAAAGAAGTCGAACCGGGACAGCCTGCGGGAGGCTATCCGCACCCTGATTGGCTACGGATATAACATCGAGCCCTCGGACCAGGAAGGCGGTGAGTCCGGCCTCGAGGGCGTGTGCCTATCAAGCTGTGCAGGCGTTCAAATTATACAGCACATGATGAAATATGCGGTACAAAGAATAGAGGGGGAAATTTATGTCCTGACAAGTGTGACTTAATTCTCCAGTCTGGATAAAAGACTCTGCCTCCCACTCCCTTTCAGTCAACAGGGGAAGAGAAACAGGGCTGTGAAATGATTTTCTTTAACCTCACACACTGTCACACTGTTACATTCATTGGTTCTTATTGTTATATATTGTTTTTTGTTGGCTTTATTCTGTCTGTCTGTCTGTTTGTTTTTTTTCTTTGTTTGTGCACAAAATAACTCAAAACAAACTGCATAGTTCTGGATGAAATTTTCAGACAACATCTGTTTTGGGAAAAGGAACAGGTGATTAGATTTTGGTGGTGATCCAGAACAACATCTGGAATTAATATTGTGAATTCATAATGCATCAGTGAGCATATTGCCTTCACTAACCGCTGCCATCTAGTGGAGGAAATGTGTTGATAAAAAAGACACAGCAACAGTTTAAAACAGTTTTGTTAACTCCTATTTTTTTGACCATGAAGTCTTTTTTTTTATGATTTCTTTCTCAACATTGTGTTTTCATTGTCAGGTTGATTTGTTCTGTGTTGTCAGAATAGATGACAAACTAATAAACAACATAAACAGTGAGGCTGAAGGTTCTTATATTAATTCCCTTGTTTTGTTAGAAGGATTTCTGCTGTTTTTTTTGAGGCAGATCTGTAACCGTCCCTTCCACCCAGCAGGACAAGTGGTGGAGCGTCTCAGCATCGATAAGATCCGCTTCTTCAGAGTGGAGCGGACGTACGCCGTGAAGACGGGGAAGTGGTACTTTGAGTTCGAGGCGGTGACGGGAGGAGACATGAGGGTGGGCTGGGCCCGGCCGGGGTGTAAGCCCGATGTGGAGCTGGGCACGGACGAGCTCGCCTTCGTCTTTGATGGATACAGGGTGAGCCTTCAACCCAACAAACAAGAATCCACAGATTAATGATTATTTTTTGCATTTTGTGGTTGAATTCAGCTCGAATACTTAAAACATAAAAATAAGATTTCAACAAGTCTGAAGATTTCATTTCAAAGTTCAGTTTGTTGTAACTCTTGTAGTATTGTTTAATCAGTTTAATCCCTTTCTTTATTAAGTACTTGATTATTAAAGTTTTTTTTCTTTCCTAATTTCAATTAATTGCAGTAAAAACTTCATAAAAAGAGGCCGTAAAAACTGAAATAACTTTTAATATTTCTGTGCTATAATCTGCTGCTTGGTGTTTTATTTTTTATTAATTTATTCCTGTGCTGCGTTCAGGGTCACTGTCTGAACATGGGCAGCCGTTTGTTCGGGCGCTGCTGGCATGCCGGGGACGTGGTGGGCTGCATGATCAACATGGAGGACAAGTCCATGATCTTCACCCTCAACGGGGAGATCCTCATCACCACCAAGGGCTCCGAACTCTGCTTCACTGACTTTGAGACGGAGGATGGTGAGAAGGTTTTTATCACAGCACATAAAGCAGCTTCAGTGCTGGTGCTCCTGCCCGTTTCTTCAAACTTGGGGGTGCTGACCGCCATCGACTGGAGATAATACACTGACTCGGGATAAGTACCTCGTATAACCCTCGTCACAAAACCCAAACTATCCCTTTAAGGTCAGGGAATGTCAGACGGATAAGGTGATTGTAAAAAAGTGTTGCTCAGTCATCTTTTAATAAAGCCTTCACATGCAGAGCAAGGAGCATTAACCTCGAATGACCACGCTGCGGATATAAGTGAAAAATAAGTGGCTCCCTGTTAAGAAATCACCCTTATTTAATGTGACACTTGTAAATTGCCTTTTTGCGAAAGCTGGATTGATTTTCCCTCCCCTCCTGCTGCGTGTGTTCTCAGGCTATTTATTCTCCCCTCTCCCGCCTTTTTTTTCCCCCCTTTGCTGTCCTTCAGGGTTCATTCCGGTTTGTAGTCTCGGCCTGTCTCAGGTGGGTCGCATGAATTTGGGGAAAGACGCCAGCTCCTTCAAGTATTACACCATGTGCGGCCTTCAGGAGGGATTCGAGCCTTTCGCGGTCAACATGAACCGAGAGGTGACCATGTGGTTCAGCAAGCGGCTGCCGACGTTCGTCAACGTGCCGAAGGACCACAACCACATAGCAGTAAGAGGAAAAAGAAAATTTCATGGGTAAAAAAATCACAAAATTGGTCAAAGGATGAATGCAAACACTTCCTGTTTGCAGGTGACGAGGATTGATGGAACTGTTGACAGCCCGCCGTGTCTTAAAGTCACACACAAGACGTTTGGCACCCAGAACAGCAACGCAGATATGGTGTTTTGTCGTCTCAGCATGCCAGTAGAGTTCCACTCCTTCTTCAAACTCAGTCCTGTGATAGACATGAACGGAGTCCATGAAGAAGACACCCTGAAGGTCAAACACAGGTACTCAGATATCATCACTTTACATCACATCCTACAATATTCATTCTGATTCAGTTTCAGCGAGAGACCAAGAACTGATGATGCAGTGAAGACGTTTGGCTTAGCAGACAATATATTGTTGGTTTTAAATCAAACAATTTTAAGTTTCTCAGTGAGTTTTGAAGATGAGAAAAGCTTGATACAAACAGCAAGATTTGATTAAACTTTAGAAAATGTGCACAAGAGTTTTTACACTTGCTTGAGATGTTTTTTATCTTTGTTTTTTTTATCAAAACTGTCCAAATAGAAATGTCTTTTTTGTTATTTTTGGTTTTCTTTCTTTTTTCTTCTTCTCCTTTTTACTGACTCGATTAGCCGACAGCCACACATCACACTGCCACCTTCTGACCAAAACACTTTAATGCAGCTTTGTTTATTTGATCCAAACCAATTGATGGAAAAATTTTCTTTCATGTCAAAATTTCGCTTTTAAATTTCACTTTGACTTTAATGTAATCTGGCAGATGAAACTGAACATCTGGATTGCACTTGATAATCACCTGTTGAATATGTTTTTTTTTTTGGACAGATATCCATTAAGATCTGTGAGACACAGTGATGAAAGCAGACGAGTCGACTACAGCAGCATCACTATGGTATTTAAAACGTTTTTTTCTTCTAACGTGGTTGCAGCTCCTACGATGTTGTCTCACTCTTACACTGAATGTTTTTTTTTTTTCAGTACTACCACTCTGTGAGGGTCTTCGCTGGTCAGGACCCTGCAGGTGTGTGGGTTGGATGGGTTACCCCGGACTACCATTACTATAGCAACAACTTCAACCTCAGTAAAAACCGATCGGTGACTGTAACCCTGGGGGACGAGCGAGGACGAGTCCACGAGAGGTGAGAGTTTTTTTTGTTTTTTTTTTTAATGTATTGATTTATTTGCATTTTTACAACCTCTACTTGCATCCTCTCTTGTCCTCTCCTCTCTGATCTGTGAAAGCATGCTGTTATAAACTGAGGAATGCAGAATTTAATGTTTTTAACAGGATCTGGTTATTCTAAACTGATTATTTTTGGCAACCGTTATAATGAAACAAGAACAATAAAGTTATTTTGACGGATATATCACGCTTTTAAGCTTCACAACGGAAAATTTGAACCCTGTGATGCATTCAAGGACGGTCAGAAAGTTCAGATTTGGATGATAATGCCAGTTTTAATAGTTTCTTTTGACCATAAACATGGTATTTTTGGCAATCCTTTAAAGAATTTAAGATTTTCCAACCCTCTTGTAGAATTTTTGTTTTAAACCACATTTTTTTATTAATAAATTGCCTGTCAAAATAAGATGACTCCTCATTCTTAACCAGCGTGAAGAGGAGTAACTGCTACATGGTGTGGGGCGGGGATGTGACCAACGCTGCTCACGCCTCCAGTCGCAGCAACGTGGACCTGGAGATCGGCTGCCTGATAGACCTCGCCACCGGCCTGGTGACGTTCACCGTCAACGGCAAGGAGATAACCACGTCCTACCAGGTACTGACAGCAGTGGAAACAAAGATTCACAGAGTTTAATTACTGTTTAAAATAGCATAGAATGGAAATACTCTGAAACAAAAGGGTATCTAAGCACTAGACTTAAAGAGTAAATATACTTAGTTTCATTATTTAGAAACGTTTTAATGCTATGCATAATTTCAATTTTAAGCTTGCAGCAGGCAACTTTAAAGTCTTTTTTTGGGACGTTTTCTCACTTTGTAAGGATTTGCAGAATATGTAAAGTCACTCTTAAGCTTCCATGTGATTTAGCCTGTTAATCACTCGTTTGTGCTTCCTGCCTTTTCTTCCTGAAAGCATCCATCCACCTGTAAGTCACAGTCACGACCTGTCTAACCATCCGCTCAGATGATCCTGTTGACCTTGAGATTAGCTCGCCTTCAGTCTTTGCATATTTTCCTCCCGCAGCGGTGACGTCTGCACTGTTGAATTCCTGACGTAGAGTTTGCCTGTTCGGATGTAGTCTGAGGTCTAAATCTTAAAGAACCTTTCGAAGGGTATAATCTTCTTATGTTCTCCCTCACTGAAACTCGCCCGGCGCTGAGTCATCCTGCCAGCCGAGAGTCTCCGGTGATCATGCAAACACATACTAAGTAGTGCAGTTTCATGACGCATCATTAAGCCGCTTTTCCGCAAGTCATGCACTCTCTTCGCTTCTTCTCAGGCTTTTCACTTCCTGTTTATCGACTTCTCTCTTCTCCAGGTGGAACCGAACACCAAGCTGTTCCCTGCGGTGTTTGTGCGACCCACAAGCCCTAACCTCTTCCAGTTTGAGCTGGCTAAAATAAAGGTATAAGTAATTGCTCCATTTAAATGATTTCTGCCGTGAAGACGTACAAAAAGAAGCAAATGCTCACACTGCTGGTCGAGAAAATGCAATTTTTACTGCTCACAGCGTGCTCCTTTTCATTTAACCTTTCCTGCAGAACCTTATTCCATCTCACACTGTGTTCAGAGATGCAGCCCCCACACTGGATTATGCAGCTTTACACCCTCCAGCTAGGTCGACTAGACTAATATTTTAGCATGCATATGTCTGCACCACGGATATTGATAGCACCACCAGCAAGACGTGTAAAAAAGATTGTGTGACTGAACAAAAAAAGGGTGCATTGGCACGATAAATATGACTAATAACTCACGGACAGATTGTGTCTGACTCCTTTGGAGAAATGGGTGTCATTTGTTCAAAAAATACTTTCGGTTTGAAGAGGAAATAGTGCCTTTTAGTGCCATCATGTTTGGCATTGAAAATACTCTTCTAATGCCTCCATCCATTTGTTTGTTTGTTTGTTTGCTCCATCCAGAACGCCATGCCTCTGTCGTCCGCCGTCTTCAAGAGCGAACACAAGAACCCGGTGCCCCAGTGTCCGCCCCGTCTGGATGTCCAGACCATCAACGCCGTGCTGTGGAGCCGCATGCCCAACACTTTCCTCAAGGTGGAGACGGCCAGAGTCAACGAGAGGCACGGCTGGGTGGTGCAGTGTGTGGAGCCGCTGCAGATGTTGGCTGTACATATTCCTGAAGAGAACAGGTGCAGTACATGGCTCATGTGATGTGTTTTGGGGTTTTTTTCAGTTAATTTGTGCAACACGGATTTGAAACCGACTTGAACAGCTGTGCTTATTTTCTTTCTTTCTTCATAAAACTTTTGGAAAAAAATAGTCTTTCATCCTCTGAACACTACCATTGAAAGAATTTGAATCTGTATTTATATCGTCATATATTAAGTTTAGCATGTTTTTTTTGTATTATTGTATTACAAAGTACTTTTTATTCCATTTTTACAGCAACTACTGTAACTAAGCTGAAAGTCTTTCTGATTCTGATCTACTAACCCTTTTTCGCACTTGTTTTAAAAGGTGTGTGGACATCATGGAGCTGTCTGAGCAGGAGGACATGAGGACATTCCACTACCACACGCTGAAGCTCTACTGCGCCCTCTGCGCTCTGGGTAACACCCGCGTGGCCCACGCCCTCTGCAGCCACCTGGACCAGTCGCAGCTCCTGTACACCATCGACAACCAGTACCTGTCGGGCATGCTGCGCGAGGGCTTCTACAACGTCCTGATCAGCACCCACCTGGAGACGGCGAAGGAGGCGCGACTCATGATGAAGGACGAGTTCATCATCCCCGTCACGGCGGAGACGCGCTCCATCCGCCTTTTCTCCGACGCGTCCAAGAAGCACCTCCCGCCAGGGGTGGGGCTCAGCACGTCCCTCAAACCGCGCCTTAACTTCGCCCCGCCCTGTTTCATCAGCACCAAACGGGAGCAGCATCTCTACAGTCCCCAAATCCCGCTGGATGCACTGAAGGAGAAATCAATTTTAATGTTGACTGAAGCCGTTCAGGGCGGCGGGCACCACATCCGGGACCCTGTGGGTGGAGGCGTGGAGTACCAGTTTGTGCCAATCCTGAAACTCATCAGCACCTTGCTGACTATGGGCGTGCTCGGCAGCGAGGACGTGCATAAGATCCTGCTTCTCATCGACCCGAATGTTTTTAGGGAGACACGGGACGAGGGGGCCTCAGGAGCCACGGACAAAGAGGGACTAACGGGAGCGGAGGAGAAAGCGGTGGAAGCTGGAGAAGAGGAGGCCGCCAAAGAGGCTAAACAGCCGATGAAAGGCCTGCTGGAGAAGAGGCTGCCGGAGCCCGTCAAACGACAGGTGATAAATAGCACCCACAGTGTCATTTTAATGTAGGTAAATCACTAAAACATGTAAAATCAATGAACATCTGCAGTGACAAGTGTCAATTCTCTGCTAAACACTGACTCACATGCTCCATAACTGCACCGCTGTAATAGACCCATTCAGAAGTCAGTCAAATATGAAATGACTCTGTCTCGGATTGGAGAAATGATCTCTTTAATGTCTCTTTAATAAGTGGGACGGTTTGAAGCCATATGGCTGTTTGTATGTATTCCCTATCAGACCCGCTTTAACAGCTGCGTCCGCGTGATGATGCAACGGTGTTTGTTGTCCGTCTCCTCCCCCTGTCTGCTCCCCAGATGTGCGAGCTGCTTCACTACTTCTGCGACTGCGAGCTGAAGCACCGCATCGAAGCCATCGTGTCGTTCTCCGACAGCTTCGTCTCCAAGCTGCAGTACAACCAGAAGTTCCGCTACAACGAGCTGATGCTGGCGCTCAACATGTCCGCCGCGGTTACCGCAAAGAAGACCAAAGAGTTCAGGTCGCCCCCGCAGGAACAGGTGAGATGGGGACGGGGTCACTGCAAGGGCTGCTGGGAAGGAGGAAGTACTGCTGTAACTCAGGGTGAATTTTTGTTTGTGTAGCTTACAAAATCATCCGTTCCCAATACATTTACTCAACTTTTTTGAGTGTTTCCATTTTATGTTTCTATATAATTCTACTCCACATAATCTAGCTGCCAGATTTAATTACTTTGCAGGTTGATATTTAAAAACTCAATAAATAAATTTTCCCCCTCAAAAAATACATAAACATACATATATAATAATCATATGCATCATTCCTTTAGATCAGGGGTGTCCAAACTACGGCCCGGGGGGCCAAATGCGGCCCGCCATCAATTTTTTACTGGCCCTTGTTAAAATATAGAAATATCATGGTTTATGGCACATACATGTGCTTAACTGTTTCAGTTTACATTATGATCAGTTAAAGTATTTCTGGAATAGATATGCTGAACATCTTGTTAGGTGTCATTGAGTTTCATCATCTCATTCATTATATTTATAATATAAAAGTTATTTTAAACTGTGATCTGTTTCTGTAATGTTATAAGATCTAGGATCTAAGTCTAGTGAGTGGCCCAGTCCTTCGTATATTTTTTATATGTGGCCCTCAAAAAAAAAGACACCCCTGCTTTAGATGAATGGAATATATACATTTATCCTGTTGATAGATTTAAAGGTTCCATTTTATAAAAAGTTAGATTATAATGTTTTTTTGTTTTTTTTTTTATTATAAAGCAATATAAAAACTGTGAACATATCACCATAATGACACAGGGACACACACCTTTAAACTCTTTTCCTCGACTTACTTCCTGTCATTACACCTTTACTCCGACTCTTTTGCACGTTTTGCACCCCTGCTCATGTGATTGTGATTTGCACCGCAAAAGGTACAAATGTGCATCAGTTAGAACGAATGAATGTTTAAGTCAAGAACACATGAATCTACGATAACTGACCACCAGGAGAGCCTGCAGGGTCACTGCGTCTAATGATGCATGAAACTAGATCATTCAGGGGGGAGCTGTTGCATAACGTCTGTAATTTTCCACATACATGGACTTTTTTTTTTTCTCCTCCAGCATCAGATTCCCTTTTTAGTTTTTGTATCGTCAGAAATCCTTCATCTTGTTTCCAGAGTAAATGAGAACTGGTCCTCGCTCCAAATGTTCAAGCACTCTCTTTGTGTGTGTTGAACAAAGCCCCGAGGCAAAATCATCCTTCTTCTCTGCGGTGTCACTGCTCCGACACACACACACACACACACACACACACACACACACATCCCTGTGCATCTATCTGTATGGGGACCTTCATTGATATAAAATATTCCCTAACCCAAACCATCACAACTAAACCTAATCCCAATCCATACTCTAACCTAAACTTTATTGTAAATCTGTCCTTAAAACAAAGTCCTAACCCTCAAACTGGCCAAAATGCCCTTACTTCCCCAAAAATGTCCTCACTCTGTCTGTAAAAAAACCTGTTCTGGTCCTCACTATGTAGAGAGTACAAGAACACACACACACACACACACACACAGCATCCCTTTAAGGTCACAGCTGGAGATGGAGTTCAATGCTTCACAGCTACTTTAATGACTTGTCTCTGTGTCCTTTGGTCTGTTCCTGCCGGGAGAAAATTATCAAACATTTTTACTTTTATATGTGAATCCTCCAGCACGATTACATCATTCTCACGTTGCTTCATAAACCAAAGCGAGTTTCTTGTTTTTTTAAATTGACTTCAGATCAACATGCTGCTGACCTTCAGCATGGGCGAGGACTGTCCGTGTCCCACAGACATCCAGGAGGAGCTGTATGATTTCCACAACCAGCTGCAGCTGCACTGTGGTGAGGTTTACTTTATGAGCTGCTTCATTGCTTTTGTTTATCATGAAATGTGTTTTATTGTATTTAAAGTGGGAACAGACAACTTTTCCCCCTTGGCTGGCATATCCAAGTGATATATTGTCGGCGCCGTTGTCGCAAAGAAACGCCCAGTGGTGCTGCATTTATACGGTGGCATGCTTTGTTTTTTTTACTGATTTAGTAGAAACAATGCCAACTGAGTTCCCTCTTCTTATTGTTAACGTCCATCAAAGGTTTACTTGTGTTTTAGATTTAGAGTTTTTACACACTGACACTCTTTTTGGGTGGAAGAAGTGGATGTAGTCATTGTGAAATCACCTACTGGTTTTTGAATTACGGTTTTAGAAGGTGGAGAGGAAGTAGGGAAGATGAGATAGAGAAAATGAAGCTGGAGCCTCATGAAGGAAAGAATGAAAGGGGAAAGTAAGGAGAAAATAGATAGAAGATGGAAATAACAAATAGGGGGAGGAAAGAATTACAAACTAAGGGAAGAAAAGAGGGGAAGGGAAGTAAGGAAAGGCAAGGAAAGGAAATACACAAGAGGATAGGAAATCCCTTCCCTTATCTCCAAAGGAAATTGGAGATAAGGGAAGGGAATAAGGTGGAGAGGAACCAAAGGAATGAAAGAAGGAAGTCTGAGTTAAGGGAAGGAAAGAAGAAAGGAGGGGGGAAAGGGAAGTAGGAAAGATGATAAGAAAAAAGGAAAGGGGAAAGGAAAGTAGTCGCGAAGGGGAGGAAAGAAAGAAGGAGGGGTAGATAGGAAGTAGGAGATAAAGGAAGGGAATACAGTCACAGGAACCAAGGGAATGAAAGAAAGAAGGGAGAAAAGGAAAGTAGGAGGGAAGGGAAGAAAAGTAAGGTAGGAGATAAGGGATTCAGATAACCTATATTTCTTGGACAGATTGTAGAATATATGACATATATACAAGGGGCTGTAACACTAACTAACTTGATTATTTATATTCTATAATCATTAAAATGTACTTTTTTTCTCATTTGATTACTGTATACTGACTTTTGCAGCCCCTTATATTATAAAAAAAAAACAGCATGCATGAACAATCATTACAGGAAAATATCTAAAGACACAGACAACATGTAGAATTATGCATTTTTCTTCCAACCTGAGCTGAATCCCAGTTCAGAAAGGCTTTCTTTTCCCTGTCTGCATCTCTCTCTGTCTCCCAGCACAGGAGTTACAGTTCAGTGCCTCTCACATTGCTCTGACATCTTGATGTTTTGATAAATAATTGAATTCCCCGACCCTCCGCGGTACAACCGATCTAATGGCAGTTTCCACCGTGCCACATGCAGCAGCACCGAAACCCTTCGCGCAGAAAAAGGATGAAAAACGACTTGGAAATTGCTGTGGAATAGGAGATACTGCACGCCCGATACGACGCATCGTACACAGAGATATTGCTTTAATATGCTTTGCTTCACATGCACTATATATATATAACATGTCTGTTTGTGCTGTGCAGGAATCCCCATGGAGGAAGACGAATACGAGCAAGATACATCTATCAGAGGTCGCCTCATGATGCTGGTAAACAAGCTCAAAGGCCAGGCCCACAAAGCCGAGGAGCCCACCGAGAAGGAGCAGGCTGCACCATGTGAGCATTTTATTACTTTATTATACTATCAATGCAGCGTGCATGCAGTGC
>JAOWBC010000248.1:14619106-14633634 GCA_028566105.1 Hypoplectrus providencianus | reverse complement strand
AGATATCACTGATATATAGAAATCACTGAATTTAATTTGATTCAATTTATATATTTTTTTCTTTTTTTTTACCAGTGTGGAAATTCTATTTAAAAAATCATTAAAATATTCATTTGTTCTTCGTAATAAACGGTTTTTGGTGTACTTGCGTGACTTTCACACAACTGATCCTATCTCTGTCTGGCCTGATTTTGGGACACAGATTCCTGGATGTATCCTGTTCCTCTTGGCTGGTTTGGTGTTTGTTGGATATATACAAACACAATTTCCTTGCACTGGCTGGATTTTAAGGAGGGCTGCCCTGTTGCTACTGGATTATACAAAAATTCCTGCAAAAATGTTTCCAGGTATTCATATTTTATTCTACATATTATCTATATTGAGCTGTGAAAAGACCCGTCATCCATTGAAGTTGAATGAGAGAGGGAACACAACGCACAAAGGTCAAAGTGCGTCACACAAACTATTCCATAAATTACAGCAGCTTATAGCTGAAACAATATAGATTCTTTCTTGAGGCTAGAACACAGCGTGGTTTCCCCATATGGGGGCTTCAGCAGGGCCTGAGTGGTTTAAATAGAGTGTGTATCTGCTGTCTGTGTGTAGGATGATGGACCTCATGATGGGAACTGGCTGTACGCCCAAAATAAACACCCTTTTTAGAGAGTTGGGGCGTTGCAGGGTGAACGGCCCGCAGACATCAGCCTGCTGAGGACTCCTGACAGACATCTCACGCAATTAGCATTCGGCACCTCGCCTACAGCTTTGGGCAACAAATGCTATTTTAATGTGGCACAATTTTTATCAAGAACAAGCAGGGTGACTGAAATATAGAGTGAAGTTCAACGAGTCGAGGCACTCGCACACACACGCAAACACACACTCAGTTTGGAGAGACTTTGGTTGACTCTCATTAACCCGCTATCGTTCGCACTGACCCACGGCGGAGCATCCGATTGTTCTCTTTCAGAGGCGGTAGTGGGCTCAGTATTCAAGCTACAGAGAAGATATTGATATCCTATGAAACTAGAAGATTAATTATGGATGTAAGAGGAATCCATTGGTACCTTTGTCATGGTGTTACTTCAGGTAGGGGGTGAAAAAATGCACCAAAGTTAGACAAAAATCTGACAGCCAGGAAAGATATTTGGAAGAAAATAGTCTTTATAGGTAGCCACCTCTTCTCCTACCGTACATGTCTACTTTATGATCATAAAATGCCATTTAAATAGTGGGATGAAAATGCACTGCCTACAACCCCCAATTCCCAATAAAAAGGGCCTTATTCTCAGATTTTTTTTTTCGTTGTCACAAATTTACAGAAGACAAATGTTTTCTGTGCTACAATTTAATACACTTAGGATGATAATATTCAGGAAGGATTCAATCAAAAATGGCAAAAAATCTCTTTAATAGCTGTCTGAGTGTTTTTAAGAGTTTTAGGGGCTTGGAAGAGGCCAGCACCACAGTGTCAAGGACAGGGCTCGTCAGGCGGGCCTGGCACCAGTCCACCTCCGCACAGCTTCCCGTCTTATGAAGACTGTGGAAAGCTTCCTCATTCAAAGAACATTGCCTGGATTAACTCCCTGTTTTGAAGCATTGGAGCCTTGTGGTGGCGCCCACGCAGGACAAAACCTGTTCACAACCACATGTACAAAGTTAAATTAATTGCTTCAATTATTGGTTCATTTTGCTGTTTTTTATTTCTCTGGGCTGCTGAAAATCATTATGACTATTGCTGTTTATGAGTATTGTGCTTTTTATTATTATTATTATTTATTTTATTTTTTTACTTGTATAAAGACAGAGTGCATTTGAGTCTCAACCCCACCAGAGGAGAAAACAATACAATGCTCTCCACTGACTTTATGTTGCATTTAGGTGCCTTTGTCAATTCTGTCTGTCTTTGTGTATGGTGGGATGTAGCACCAGCAGGGAAAATAGCCCTGAACCATGTTTTCATAAGTTGATAAACTAAAAATCTTTAAGAAAATGACACACAGAAGTGAGCTATCAGCAGGAGGCATGGGAAGCCAGTGGATATTTATAAACACACACAGGCAGTCTGAAACGTAGTCAAATTAAAGCACTTTGAAAGGAGCAGCTTGTGTTAGAGTGAATGTGGATAAATCAGAGAGCTAGATAGTTTGTTTACAATGTTAGCTAACTGACGGCTAACGTTGGCTAACTAACAGCTTACGTTGGCTAACTGACAGCTAACGCTAGCTAACTGACAGCTAATGTTGGCTAACTAACAGCTAACGTTGGCTAACTGACAGCTAACGCTAGCTAACTGACGGCTAACGTTGGCTAACTAACAGCTAACGTTGGCTAACTGACAGCTAACGCTAGCTAACTGACAGCTAACGCTAGCTAACTAACAGCTAACACTAGCTAACTGACAGCTAACGCTAGCTTCAGACATGAGATGCAAGTCATGTTTTCAAGTCCTTGGCAAAGGTAAGTTTAACTCTAATGTTTTGGTTTACTGACTCACAAACTGGGAGCTTTTTTTAACATGAAATAAGTTCGATTAAGTTTTTCCTTAAACTTTTGGCTTTTATATCAGCATGGGTTTTCTCAAGGGTGTTTTTCCTCCCAAAGTCCAAAAACTTGCATCTTTGGGTTAATTGGTGACTCTATATTTCCCCCAGGAACGAATGAGAGCGTGAGTTGTTGTTGTTGCTGTCCAGTATTCTGAGTTTGGATAAATGGTTATGGTATAAATCCCCCTTCAATTCACAAAATATGATTTGTGTAAAAGAAAAGGGATAAAGAATTAATGAAAACATGTTAAACAGAGATGAAGCTGCCAAATTGTTAGAATCAGTTAAAATCAGATGCCAAATTGAACTTATTCTAACAAAATGATGCTGGACCTGATGAGAAAATGTCTGTACAGGTACCAGTGAGTTCATCAGTCCCTAACTGCACTACATTACCATGAGATGACAAAATTCCCCAGACATATAAATCCCTGTGACATATTGCCTGTCCAAATGTTTTAGGCTTAAAGTCAGTACAACTTATTTTAAGGAAATTGTTCATATGCAGTGGCTGCATTGCAAGTGTTTTTAATAGTCAATTAAAATCAAAATATCTGGACTGTGAGGCATCAGAAGCATATCCCCAAGTACAAACTAATATTCAAAACCACGGCTCTCTTTATATTGTTCAGAAATATCCTCCTCCATCCAAAAGCACTGGAATGATTTAATCCTGTTGGACCCTCATTAAGTTAATCTTTTATTTTTCAATATATTTAATAAAGTAAAAGTCATAGTGTTCCTAGGAAATGGGGAGAGAGAAAGAAAAAGAATCGAGGAGGGAAAGCATAACTCTTTCATTATAAGCTTTGTTCATAAAATTTAATTCCAACTGAATTAATTATTGTTTAACAAAATACATGCAAGGTTAATTAGGTGTCAGTGTAAAGACTGTGAGGGGAAATCATCTGGTTTAATGAAACCAAACTGATATTTACCCATTAAAACTTCATCCACGTTCAAAAAGTTCAATTAAAGCTAATGCAGAAAAGCTGCAGAACAGGTAATGAAATATTGTTAATCTGAATTCGACAGACTGTGAAGCATATTAATTTGATTCAGCGGATGATATTTCCATCCCTGCTGGGCTGGGCTGTTTTTAAGCTGTCCCCGGGTGAAATTAAAGTTCGGCCACAGTCTTGGCATGACCAGAGAAACCTTTATTTCCAGCTAACTGTGTCGGCAAATTACTGCCAAACAAAATGAGAGAAAAGTCACAACAGAGGCTGTGCTGACCGTAGAGACGGCTGCCTTTTGTGTCGCCGAATATTTCCACTCAATCGATAGGGACAGCATCCAAAATCTTCGCCTCACATCTCAAACTTTCACTCTAATGGGACTGACAAAGGACTCGCCTATGAAGCTAGTTTTGACCAAACATGTGTATGTACAACTCTGTGTCCCTCGGGTGCCATTAGAAAGGGCGACTAGGTTGGCCTCTAGTCCCAGTGAGGGGCTAAGCTGCTGTAATTTGTGGCTTCAGAAGAGTGAGTAGAGGCAGTCCCACCATGTGGCTGTGTCAGGGCCTTGGAGAGCTCCGATAATGAGGCAGGTTGCCTCATTAAAAGCCATGAGGCTTGCACACAAAAGAACCTGACATCAAAAGCCTCCACGCTGCCTTTAGTTTTCCTCGGCACACATGCTTTCCACCACAACACTAATGCCACAATATTAAAGTCGCACAAAAGACCCCTCCACTGCTGCACCCACTCTTTTTTCTGCTGTTGTCTGGCACCTTAAGACAGCTGTGCGTCTTTCCTCTGGAAATAATTAATCATTCTTTCTTTTTCTTTCTCTTTTTTTAATTTGAAGAAAATAAAAGAACCTGAAATGGCCTCCTAGGTCTGTGTGGTAGAACATAAATTCCTGCAGAAATTAGCGGTGGGGGATTCAGGCTTCAAGCCTGCATGTCAGGGGGACTGGGTTAAACATGAAAAACCAAAACAGCAGAACTAACAGTTGGATCCCATCCATTTAACGTTTATTTCTGTTTTTTAATTTTTTTTACTTCTTTGGCTTGTGAGTTGCATTTTTTTTTCATAACTTAATTTGCTTTACTTCCAGCTTTTCCAATAACTTCCATGGCTCTGGCATTTTTGGTAATTTCTGTAGCTTTACTTGCATTTTCGGTAAATTTATTTACTTTTATTGTCTTTTTTAACACCACACCAGAAAGGTTTTTGTTGTTTTTACTGCATTTGTATCTTGTTTTTCCAAGAAGGTGAATATTACATTATTTCTAGCCATACGTTGATAGTTCCACAAAGCTGATGAGTCAGTGTCAACTTTATGCCATGATGGGACCTCTCCATTCGACTAGGAGTCAAAGTCTGCTGCGGTTTTCATTATTTTCCTCTTTTTTTTGTTTGGACTATGTTCATAGTGAAATCGAACCGCACTCGAGTACGTTTGGAACCAGATGACCACTTGTTTTATCTGCACCAGGGTCAATTATTGCGTTCACAAGCGACTAAATAAACCATAACAAGGATTAAACCACACCAGAGTTCGATTAATTTGGACTAAATTTTGGGTGAAAGTCTGCTAAGTCAAGAAAGTCAAGCTGGGGAATAACACAGAGAAACTCTCTGGGTTTCGCCCCTTCTTCGATAAGTGAGGTGGAATTGAAGATACAGAATCTGTTTATAACACAGCGCTGCAGTGAATGATGGATCAGGAGATGCAGCAGCCCACCAACATTAGAAAACATGAAATGTATGCTGTAGTTTAGGAGTCTGCGTCCCTTCCTCTGCTCAGCCATTAAAGAATTAGCCTACTCGTCTTGTCCCTCCTCTGCAGGCATTTTGCCACGGAGCTGTATGGAGTCATGGGGGGATTGATGCTGTGTGAGTGCGACAGGAAGCAGATGAGATGCGCTCTGACAGCCGCGCTCCACCACTGCTGGACAGCAAATGTCAGGAGCCAGACAGCATATGTACGGATGAGTCTGGGCTGTGTTTGATGGCTCTGAGAGTGTCTGTCGCCGGCCCGGTTCTGACAGAGGTGTGCAGATTTAACTAGAGAAAGCATGCTGGACTACACTAAGTTAAGTGTCCTACTGTTGCCTGTAAAAACAGGAAAAATACTGCCTTATTTAAAAACAATTTCATGTTTTCCTTCATTAAATGAAAATGCTATAAAAAAGTACATTATTTATTTAATTGCTTAATGGTGTCAAATGGTAAATTACAGTTAATCTATGTAATCATACAGAAAAGTACACATCATTTCTTACACTACTTTAGATTAAATGTGAAAAAATAAATTAAAATAAATAAAAAACACTAAAACGTTTTTCACACTTATCGTCATATTGATGTTAAAAATTACTACAATTCTAAATTTTATACAGATATTTTCTGTATATTTTCTGTAATTTTAAAGAAATTATCTGTAAAAGTGTTTGCCAACTTTTGCTGCCAGACTTTTAAGCGTTTTATTTTTTTTTGGGGGGGGGGGGGGATTTTTCTTCTTACGCTGTAGCTGCTCTAAGAGTGTTACTGCGGACACACGGCTCCCCAGGTGCATCCTCGTGGACTGAGGTAAGCCTCAGTGTGTCTGTCACCGGAAAAATCCAAAGCTTGTGGACCTCAGGCCATACGGAGGGCAATGGGGTATGGATGAAGATAAGCAGATGCACTTTGCTCAGGCATGAAATGCTTTCCAGGGAATGTGAACAGAGATATGGAGAGAGGGAGAAAGATAGAGAACGAAAGTGACAGAACGAAGAAGAGGAGGCGGAAAAAGTGAATGAGTCACCCAGCAGAACACAAAACCCTTTTTTTTCTTTTTGTTCTCGCGGAGATGAGTCACACTGGATACTTTTTCTTTTTTTTTTTTTCTTTTGTCATATTGTCATATGATGTGTGGCATTTGCCCTGAAAACAGGTCAGATATTCCCTGTAAAAAAAAAAAAGAAAAAAAGCCTCTTTCTGACTTTTAATTTGCTAAGATTAATCCGGACCTGGCTGTATCTCGACTTCTCTGCAAAATGTCCACGCCCGAGAGGCTGAGAGTAGCAGGCGTGACCGGAGCCCTCAGGGCAGCAGGAGTAAAGCCTCCTTATGGCTTGTGATTTGGGCTCTCAGCTCAAGCATGGCAGAGTTTTCCACCGACTGCTGCTGCAGCTCAATATCCACCTCCACGGCCGGGGCTGGCATCAGGCCTGCGCTCTCGGGCCGTTTCTGGCTCACCAGCAGCACTACGCTCCTTCATACTGGTAAATGAAGGGAATCATTCACAGTGCATCATGTCCAGAAGTTCCCAAAGCACATCATCCTCTCGTTTTTTTGGCTGTTTTTGACAATTTAAAAACCTTCAAAAACAAAAAATTCAATTTGGATAAAAAGCCAGTCCAGCTCCTCAAAGCAATAACAGTGTCACCAAATCTCTTTAGGCTTTTATTCAGCGGTCAAAACATAATCTGTCATATTTCTCTGCCAGTTATATTACTTTTTTTGGATAAAACAATAAAAAGAAAGCTCCAGAGACATGTTGTAGTTTCTGTGTTTCTCCTCCCTGCTCACTGTTGTGTTGTCTCCACAGGTTTGCTGCTGAATAATGATGCTCAGCTGTGGGGGGAAAGGCATCGCCTGAAGGTGGATCTGAGCCTTTAAAGTAAGCCTTTTCCTCAGCAGCTCCATACTGAGTGGAGTGTCTGTTCCTCAGTTTCTTTCTTTTTTTTCTCATTAAGCCGACATCAAGTTGGCAGAATCCTTGTTGGAGCATTCCTGCAATAGTTAGAGTACAAACATGGAGGCTAAGCTGGAGGGAAGATCTCGACCTGAATGACAGAATAGACCGTTTGTCAGTACAACACATTTAAGCATTTGTCAAAATGATTCATGTAGTAAGTAATATAAGTTACGGAAAAAAACGTAAATTGCTGAAAAAAACAGGTTATGGAAGCAACTTAAGTTTCGGAAACAGCGTAAGTTACGGAAAGACGTAACGTAAATTAAGCAAAAAAACGTAAGTTACAGAAACAACAAATTCACAAGCCTCAGATGTCACATAAACAACCCCTATCAGGGTGAAAGTTGCTGTAAATAAATGGGTTAGGGTCTTTGGTGAAAGTCTGTTTGTCCACTACGACTGTAATCAGTTCTATTTCTTCAGCAAGACGGTGGTGAAGGATCGTCTAAAACTTGAGTTTCAGTTGTGTATTTTGCTGCCTGCACAAGCTTTTTTGACATCTTTGATAGGGGAGCAAGAAGAGTTCACGAGCTAGAAAAGATGCTGAAATGAGAAGATTTACAAAATAAGATGGATAAAAGAAGAAGAGAGCCGGCAGGCTTACTCTAAAAGCAAGTCCTTGGATCAGGCACAAAATATCACTTTTAACAGTGTTTCAGTAGCCATGCATGGCGAAACTCTAAGCAAATGGACATTCCTCTTCAATGATCGATATGCATTTGCTTAGAGTGAAAAATATTTCACTGCGAAACGGCCTCTTATTAAAATGATCTGGCAGCCCATTTGAAACAATCGGAGCTTCCTGAATGCTCGACTCTCAGCAAAAAGCAATCCTGGCTGGAGTCCAGGCCTGGGATTTCAAACTCGTTTACAAAGATGCATTTCCTCGGGAAGGTATTCCATTTTAAGCGGCCTCACACAGCTGGCTCTCCCGCGTCCCCCGTTATTCTGGGATGCTCGCCGTGAGTCACAGTGCTAATGGATGGGATACAAACGTGCCAGGAACAAACTCTGAAGCAACTGCAAAGGATCCGTGCAAGTGCTCTGACCTGTGAGAGGGTTATCTGCTCTCCGAAAATAGTTGATCTCATGCCTCGACGCCATTCATTATCACTGATTAAAAGGCCCGATGATGAATGAAGAGTCACTCTCACTGTTGCAGTGCAGATCTCTATCAGCTGACTCTTTGATTACCAATCACATTTAAACACTTCCCAATCACATTAAATCAGGATAATGAGATGCTTCTTTGCTTTCTCGTTATTTTTCTGTGTCATTTCTTGCCGTGGCTGTGGAAGTTTTAGCTCAGTCTTGTGTGTCTGCTGCGCTCAGTGCGGTTCAGCCCTGTTTGGGGAGGAGGGTCGACGTCTCTGGGTGTTATAGGCTCTCAGCATCAAACAGGAAAAGCAATTTCACCAAATAAATGCATCCATTTGGCATTTGTTGCAGCTAGTAAATGCTTTATGTGCTATCCACGTATTCCACAGAATCAGGTTTACTTTAATAAAAAATGTGTCATATTGTTTCATCTATGGTTGTTAGCATTTAACGCAGCTTCATCACTCACTTGTTGGAGTCTTTTGTTACGTAACATTATTTTTGCACTGTAAAAAGAAAATAGTATTATTATGTTTAAAACGGCAGTGAAGCAGCAACAGATAAACAACTGTTTTTTCTTTTTATATGAAGAATATCTTTATAAATGTGAAACCTAAATATATAGTATGAACAAACGGAGAACAGTGTGAGGCGATCAAAACACAAAGTGGGCGGGTCCTCTGATAACAGGAAATGTGAATAATGACAGACAGCTCCTACGTGCATCAGTCCTCTGCTGCTGATGGACTTTTTTTTTTTTTTTTTTTAACTCATCCTGACAAGTTAAGTTTTGCCTTCTCATTCTCATCTTGTCATCCAGGTGTCAGCGGGACGTCTGTTTGTCATGCGCTTCCTGTCTGCCCTTCGTCTGACTCATCATTACGCATGCGAGCGGTGCAGCCGTCCGTCAGCTGACAGGTAGCAGGTAGGAGATGCCTCACAGGGCATCGCTGCTTTATGTCACATCTTTGGTGCTGAAACGGGTCAGTGGAGCGCCAAATGATCTCCTTTTCTCTTTGATTCTCACACAAACATATCACCAGGTCACACAAAGCATCACAGCACATGCACAGAGTCTTATGGATGACTTTTTAGCAGCGTCAAAGTGTCTTCGTGGTGAACTCACATTGTTGGAAGCAGAAAACTCTGTGTCAGTTGTTGAAACACTGTTTCTGAACTGGGTCGTGCTGTTTTTGGTAGCAACATCTACAGTAATGGTGTTTTCGGGCACACAATTTTGAGAGGGAGTGTTTGAATGAAAAACATTTTCTACAGAAGAAAGCTTTCTGTTCAACATCAGCCGAACACAAGTCTTTGATTTTGAAACAAGTGCAGATTTTGCTTTGATGAGTCTCCTCTTCCATCAGAGCTCATATGTGTTCTCTATTTGAAACAATCATTTATATAATTTCAACCAAAAACATCAGGAATAATTTGGGTTTGTTCTGAGTGAACTAGACATGCAACATTCAGGAGGATGAAATGCACTTAAAGCTCGCACAGACATGTGTTTGCATGTAGGGTTGTTGATGCTGAGATATTGTATGATTGACAGATTGAAGAAATAAAGGGGGGCAGGCCTCCTCTAGCTTTCCGTTTGATTTAGTGTGACATTACATATCTACAGGTATTTATATTGTCGGATAGGTTGTGATTTTAGACTGGAGCCTGTCAGCACAAATCCTGGATATTTTCCCTGAGAGGCTCCGTGTGTGGTTTCAATCTTCTCATCTTACTCTCATAAAAACAAATAAGTTATTATTCCAAACAAATAATCTCTTTGATAGATAGGAATATTTTGCTGGTGACAGGAAATTGTATTGTTGCAGCAGCCGAGTCATGAGATAATAAAATGGATAAGAATAAAATAAGAAAAATGTGAATGAATACTGGCATTTTTATACCTCAACTAAAACTGAAATCACAAGTCTCTAATATATACAGTGGAAATATTATCTGGTAATATCCTGTTCAAAACCTAGTAGGTGTATTTTCCAATAAACAGGAATGTGTTTAAGGGATGTAACAGCTGAAATAGTTTATGAGAATGAAGTTCTTGCACTGAAAGTTTTGTTCTCTATACCTGCACGGCCCTTTAATGTGACCGATAAAACGGCTAAACTCCAGACTGTGTGAATCTATGTGGCAGTTCTCTGTGTGTGCAGAGAAGACGAACAAAGGACAGTTTTTAAGTTCTTCCAAACCACAATCCGCCATCAATACAAAGACTGGGATTATTGCGCCAATAAACAAATAAATCACAGTTGTGGTTGTGGTGTTGAAAGTGCAGGGAGTCAGTAAACAGTACTGAATAAATACAATTTGGTCATAAAACAATACAGTTTCACAGAATTGTTGCTGATTTTCTACAGTTCCTCTAAATGGAGAAAATGTTACATCCTCTTATCCACCACTGACCACACAGACATGATTGCAAAACTTCCCCTCGTGGAGAAAAGCGTCATGTCTCATGAGCACAGACTGTGGCTGATGGCTTATAGATCTTCCACATGAAGATATAGTGAATCCACTGAAACATACATTCCTCAGGATATCGCATGAGAAACGGGGCTCCTATTAGAGCATCGCATGTGAGTTCAGCAGATTAGAACAATGTCCTGGGGATGGACACAAGAATTCATCCCACCAGGGGTGAAAGAAACAAGCCTTGTAATCTTGAAGGTCCTGGGTTGAACTGTGAGCACCAACGTTTCTGTGTGGAATAAACACACTCTTGTTTTTGAGGATCAGCATGAAAATGAAGGTTTAAGAGTATTAGACCTCCACTTGTCTGCAGAGGATGATTATGAGCATGATGGATGGGCTCATTTCACTGAAGGTGGGATGTCGTACTCTCGCACGTAGAGAGGATTTTTCAATCTCTCACCTCAGAGAGGGGCAGATGGAAGCGTGCAGCAGGGGGTCCTGAATTACAGTAATTAAAAAGACACAGACGGCCATGCAAAGCCAGCCCAACGTGAGAGCGAGCCAGCGCCCGCAGACACACACATCAGATACTGAGCACCCTTTATCAACTCTTACTGTCCCCTCCTTGTCTCCGTGGGGTTAAGCTAGGGCAAGCTTTGTTGAAAAGGTGTTTAATTTTTTTTCTTCTCTCGTTCCACACGGTGGAAATTTGGCTGCAGCAGCTGATAACATTCTCCGCGGCGTTGGCCCGGCTCGTTTGAAGCCTCGACTCCTTTTTTTGGCGACCAGTAACTCAGGAGGATGGTGACTGGGCGTCCTGATAGGGAGGGAGTCCGGACACCTCGTACACAGTGTCCTCAGCAGGGTCTGCGTCAGTATGCACATGAGCGCACACCAACATCTCACACCTGCACACACAAGGACAGCGGCCACTGGTGATGTTATGAGGGTGAAATGGGAAATAAACTCTAATCCAGCTGTGCTAATTATTGTTTTTATGCACGCAGAGATGTCGTTGTTTATGCCCACGGGCGTGTGGAAACTAAGGTTTCATTATTTCCTCTGTCCTAAACTAAATTCTTTAGTTTAGTGGTGGAATCACAGCCCTTGTTGCACATTATGCTCTAAAATTGCTTAAATCAACCAAATGCAGGTAAATTATGTTTGATAATTCAACATGCATGAAGAAAAAAAACATCCCAGCTCGCTATTAGTAGATTTTCATTTTATTTTTTATGAAAAGGTTATTCGTGTTGGCCAAAATATTGAACTTCACTTTTCATTCAGCTGATTTGATTAAAATGGACAAAACAGCAGAATGATGTAGTTTTACCATAACACACTGTAGAAGAAGAGCGCTTTAAGAGTCAGACGCACTGAGGCTCTGCTCTCCTGGATCTATCATCATTACAGACACACATCCATTTCTAAGACATTATTAGATTCTTACTGACAGTGTTACAACCCTACAGCCCAAGTTTTATAAAAATTAGGCCAGCACTAATTTTGTGTAACTATTATATTTTGACACAGGCCAATTAAAAATTGATTGCTGCAGTTGGCCACACCAACCATCACTTTGAGTGTATCTGTTAAATGGAAATGTCTGCTCTACTCTTCTGCTACTTTCTAACTCTTTTTATGATATATGTTGTCCACTAAACTGTAATTAAGTTCGTTTTAAGTTTAGAAATGCAGCCCTTCAGCTGTGCAGGTGTGTAGATATGACTAAATAATCCCACTATCAGGGGCTGTGATCTTAAGCTTTACTGATCAGCCTTTCACAGCGAGGGCTGACTCCTACATGGACGCTCACACGTGTGCAGGTTATTCCAGGTCTTGCCCAGACAAGGTCATTGTTGTTGACGCAGGAGTGTCTGAAGAGTCGGTGTTGAATGTCCTCAAAGGAGTGCAAACCGCAGGCCCACAATAACAGCTCAATCAGAGCTGCCTTCCACCTAATCTCCTCTGTCAAGGCAACATTAAAGTTGCATTGTAGAGAGGGAGAGCTCGTGTGCCACCCATCTCCAGCTGATCATGCACACAGTGCTGCTGCTTTGTTGGTTAACTGTGCGTCAGCGACATGGACGCTGCTTCCAGATTCTAATTTTAGCAAGCACTTGTGCATTAGTGACCCTAAACTTTGCTTTCATCAAGTGTTGGGTTGTTTTTGTGTGTGTTTCAAACTGTGTATGTTATCGTCTCAGAGGCGAGTCTTTTATACTGAGGGATAAAAGCCAGCTCTGCAGTGGGGGACTTATAAATTCATTGAAACACAAGGTATTGGCAAATCATTATGTCAAAAAGGAGTTGTTGCTCGGGGCCAGAGGGAGACAGAAAAAACAGGCTGCAGATAAACATTTGTTGCACATCAAAGCCGCGCGGAGAAAAGGACATCACAAGAGTCGATTCTTTCAGACACACGCCGGGGATCAACTAGATTAAAGGAGGCTCCGAAGTGAGCTATTGATTGCTGCAGGTTATTCTGCAGGATCTCTGTCATTTGTAGTGATGGATGCTAATCTCTAATCTTGCAAATAACAAATCAAGGGAGAAGTGTTATGCAGGAACACTTTCAGAAGGGAGGGAAAAAAATGATATCAGAATTGCACCATGTAGAGGCTGATCTTTTTTCGCCAGCATATGGGTGCACAATTGGGTCAGGAGATAAGCAAGCCCCTGTGGACCGTGGACAGATGCAATCCATCTCTGGCTGTGTGGATGTCCTCCCCCATCTTGTCTCTCTCACAGGCATGCAGCGATCAGACAGTGACCTGTGGAAACGCAGCCATGCCTTCAGGATGCAGATGAGCAGCAGTGCTTCCCTGACATCTGCTTTCATAAAAAGCCTTGTGAATATTGTTTTCCAGAGAGGATGAGTGGAATCAAAAAGCTATCTGGCAGAAAAAGGCACTTTTAAATCCAGCGGAGAGTATCGGAAAACCATTATTTTTTGGGGGGCTTTTAAGTGTTAAAGGTCGTATGTTTCATTTCGGTTACTGATGAGAAGGTTAATAATGCATGAGCTTGACATTATTTCTAATAGACTTTTGTGCTTTAATCAATAAGACGCATCTCAGATTTTTAATCAATAACTAGGAGCTTGTAATCGACATTGGCGTGCACCCCTGCGCTTCTGTGTGCGTGTTAATGTGTGGATGTTTCCCGTAAAGAAACATGACTGCGCTCTAAACTTTGTGTCGGTCAGCAGTTTGGCGGCGATGATGAGCCAGGTGTCTGTCCTTTGGCCGGCTGCCTGGAAATAGCATTAGATTAGACTGTCGGGCAGGGCGGAGGGGATATACGGCGCCCCGAGAGACGGACGTGGCAGGATTTTCATGAAACACATCAGTCATGTCATTGACATATAGCCCCGACCCAGTAGCAAAATCATTTCAGCCAGAGAGCTGCATTATGACAAATGTCAACATGACGTATAGGAGGGGTGTCGTCTATCTTTAGTGTGCCTAACAGCTTCCTGTGCCTGAGGGGGCAAAGTGCAGCTGCAACAGCACCGAGGTCTCCTCAGCACAGCCACTTATTACTATCACCACATGGCCTGCTTTACTGTGCAGGGTTGGAGAGAAACACAATACCAGCTGCACAATTTCTCAAGAGTTTTTGAGAAGGTGTAGTAATATACTAACGATATTTAATAAGATTTTTTCCAGCTGAGTTCCCTTCAGAGTACACTCCCAGTGATAGATGCAACAGATTCTGAATACTTTGGATTTCTTTTGTATTTCCGAGCCGTGTCCTGGC
>JAOWBC010000248.1:14569344-14583494 GCA_028566105.1 Hypoplectrus providencianus | reverse complement strand
AAGTGTCCCAAAGCTCCCAACATAAAGTACCGTTTTTAGTTTTCTGAGTCTGAGGCCTGAAAGATCTCTGCACGTTACAAACAGACAGCATGAATCTGGCAGACTCCAGGCCACGGTCCCTTCAGAGCACATTTTTCATTTCCAAAACCTGGAAATGCACTTACACAGATCAAGTCTCCCCTCTATCAGCCTATGAAGATGACAGATTCTCCTTTGGATAATCCGATCAGGATATTGGACCCTCGTTTCACTGTCCATCTGTGTGGCCGTGAGGACCTGAGGCAGGGAGACACATGGAAGTCTGCGCCCACTCAGAGCACTGTTATGTAACTCAGGGATGCTTGTGGCTTGGGCACATGCAGAGCCAGAGAAGGCGCTTTTCCCAAAGGACTGTTACTCACGCCATGAATCTCACCACTCTGCTGGTATTAATTCCTTATAACAGCATGCTGTCTGTGATGAACGCTGGCGGACAACCAGCGCAGATCTGTATCCATCTGAGCTTTGAGTTGTCAAGCTGTCAGTTAGCGCCAGAGCGTAATCACGCCCCTGCATAATTCTGTTGACACAACAAACTCCACATATACAAAATCAATAACCCGTTAGCGCGACACACATGAGCGAACGTACAGTACATGCAATTATTTGGCAGATGTTTTAATCCGAAACACATGTGTTATGAGAGCTTACATGTTCATCACTCGTGGAAAAACACTTTTTATTTTGTACCCAAATGAAGAAAAACCAGAGAGAACACTGGTGTCAAAACATGTTAGCCAGAAGAAGCCGAGACTTCTTGTGCAGAAAGTGCAGCACTGGTTAGGCGTCAGTGGCACGTCTGTAAATCTAACCGAGGATTTGTTGAACTTCTCTCTGATGTCGGCGCCCCGCCGTGCCGCGGTGTCTGGCAGGCGCAGGAGACACAAACGTACAGTGATCGCACCTCGCACTCACATGCTCTCGGTATGCTTTCCCACTGCTAGCTGCCACTCACACACAGCCTTATTATTGTAAAAGTATCTTTGTGGGGACGGCCCTGCACCACTGAGTTCCTAACCTTTGACCTTCTCATGTTAAACTCTGTATATTGACGTCTCCCACTGAGGGAGAGACACCAGGATGAAGCGCTGCTAAATGCAGACTGCAGGAACCAGCAGGGGGGTCCGGGGAGGAGATTATGTGCTGCCAGACTGAAGCATTCACTGAATCACTCTAATTATTTACAATTGTTAGTGAGCACATTTATAGTGCAATAAAAGTTGGTTGTTTTCCAGTTAGTCATCTACGTGCAACATATGTAAATGGACGGATGGAAAGTTCTCGGCGCAAATAACGAGCGCGTCACGTGGCGAGCACGTTCCTCATCACTAAGTTCATGTGATTTCTTCAAAATCCAGAAAAAAAACATTGATTGCAATCCAGGAAAAAAGAGCAAAGAGAAAATAACATGTCACTTCAGATCGCATGCCTGTAGCTGAAATATGATGTGCTTATTAGCGGCTATGATAGAGGAACAGCAGGTTTGTGGTGCTGTGGTGCAGGGCTTTGTTGACAGGGATTGATTATTGCCTGTTATGGGGCAACACATTTTCTAACTTCCTCCAGGCGGTTTATTTCTCCTTTAACCAGCGGCTTCGACGGGTCACCAGTCAGAGCTGCTCACTCACGGTGCAGGTCAGAACGTATGGCACGGCCTCGTGGCAATTCGGTTGTATTTTGACTGGTCAAAAAAAAAAAGATTTATGATCTTTAAATCAATTTCAACAAGTCAAAATGTCATTTCTGCATGTCAAAATATTCATAACATGTCATAATAGTGTAACAGATAGCGTAAATCAACATTTTGTCAAAATCCTATTTTTCTTATTTGAATTTGTTTGGTCTTCCTGTGCAGTGATTCTCCTGCATTTGACTGTCATTTCCTAGAATTCACCCTTTAAGTCCTCATCAGGTTGGTTTAACACAGCCAGCTAATAAATCAGACTGCTGTCTGGTGAGGCCAGTAAACTCTCTGAGACCGTAACATGACCACAAACCCATTCGGGTTAATTTATCGCAGCAGACTAATTTCTAATGACATATCAGCGGCTTTTATCCCTTCCCAATCTGATGGCTCAGTAACAGTAATGAACTCTCTGAGGACCACATGCGAGATTGAGAAGCAGATGTCTCTTTTCTCTGCTCCAAACAGCCACGATGCCTCTCTCTGAGACCCCTCAGAATTCCCCTAAGCCAAACTCTGCGGCTTACCGACATTATTTATCTATTTTCAAGTGTCTCTTGTAGCTCTCGCGCTCAACAACAAACTCCCGCGGTAGACGGCGAGGGCTTCTGTGTGGTATTTCTCTCCACGGGTGATTAAGGGGCGGCACTTGATCGCAGGGTTGAACCGTGGAGACTGGGGACATGTGTAATTAATTCAAGGCCCTCAGATGCTGGATCTCAGGGATATTTCATCAATCCACAAGCTCAGTGTTCTTCCAGAACCAGAGCGCCACTATTAAGCGGCCTCAGACCACCGCCATGACGGTGCAGCCAAGTACAGTCTGCTTCGGCACATCACTGCACATTCTTACCGTAATTCCCCTCTCAACATCAACACCACAGCGGCTTACGGGGCTTCACAACATGTGTGTGCATGTGTGCCGCAAACACCATATTCCCCTAGTAAATCTGAGGTAAACACGCTCACAAGGTTTTGTTTTTATACTTGCATAAAGTGTGTTAAGAAGAGATATAAAACAGATTTTGTTTATTAGGAAAACAACAAAAAGATAAGAGTGGGTGTTTGATGAAAGCATTGTGTTATTTTTGGGGATATGTGAAGCAGGCCGTGTGGGTCGAAACAACACTGAAAAATGAAGTCTGAGGATCCTCATGATAAACCACCATCAGGGGTCAAACAGCACGTGTCCCGTCTCCACATAGTAAGCAGACGTGTGTAAACGTCCACAAACTGCTAGGAAGTAGGACCCAGTGTGTGTGAGTTTCTGTGAGCTGAATCCTACAGTCAGCTGTTAACCTTTAGCTTTAAATTATTAAAAAAAAAATGGATTCCAAACCAGGACCTCAGGGTTTTTTGTTTTTTCCAACTTTTGCACAATTTTCAATGTTTAACTGTTGTATAAGCTGTATTTCTTCTTTTTACTTACTGAAAACAATATTATCTTCCTGCAAAGGATCTACCGATGAAAATTAGTCCTTCAGCTTTTCAAATCACAAAAAATAATTTGAAAACTTGAATTATTTAAATCAGTTACTCTGCTTTCCAAGTAGAGTTGTGCCATGTCTGAGTCAGCATCTACAACTGATCCCAAACTGGTGGTTCAGCAGTGGCATCATTGCATGTTTAAAAAGTAACAGTTGTTATGTATTAACAGAGATTAATAAATGCAAATGAAGGTGAATACTCAGGCTGTCACAAGAAAAAGTCAAAATTACACATCAGCACATCAGTCAGTGAAGGCTAGGAGCCACTGATGTAATGGGTCTTTACAGTGCGATTCAACCTCCACCCAACAAATATAAGTTGCCATGTATGATTATTTACAGATGGGAAAGTTTCCATGGAGTTCCGACCAAGCAGCAGTGGAGTCACTAATGGAGCTTGCAAGCAGCAGTAGCATAGCTTCTGCAGTCATTCATCCTGATTAGCAGTGCTGCAATTTATCAGGAAGACATTTAGTCAAGCAAGAGAAGCATAGGAACCATCATCATCCTGCAATTTAAGAGCGTAAAGTTAATTTTTGTTCCCTCTTATCATCTCATTTTCATGCATCAGAGAGCAGAAGAACATCCGGATACACAGGTCGTGTTGTTCTGCATACAGACAAGTTTGTTCTTGAAAGCTACGCTAGGCCGACCTGAGACTCCGCTCAGTCTGCAGGCAGTGCTAGCTTTGTGCCAGGGGGCAGAGATTCAACTCATTAACTTTGAGCCTCAACACTTGAGGGGCCTCGAGAGCCGAACGACAACAGGGGCAGACCACCACACCGGCTGCTGTTGGCAGGCAGTGCCGGGCCGTGTCACTCGGTTCAAGAAGTTCGCGTTTGGGTCTGTTAAGTCCAAAAACAGTTCTCATTCAGCAACCTGCTTAGTGTGGGGAAGCTAAACTCGCTAAGCCTCATCTGTCGACAATATGACGTGGGACTTCTTGCCAGTGGCTGACTGTGAAGAAAGCCCTGCCATGCTGAAATGAGCAAGATTATGCATTGTGGCGCGCATTCATAGACTTTCCAACAGGATCTGCTTTTGTCACGGAAACCGTGTTGCGTCGTGGGCTTCGTTATCACGTAGCTGTCACAACATCGACCTGTTTTGTGATCACACTTTGCCTTTTGTGGCTGCTGGAGACGTTCACCCCTGCCCTCTAAGTCCAGGCCACAAGGATCCAACTCATTTAACTTCTGCACATGCTCTCAGGGATCCGTCATGCTTGCTTGGAAAAGACAAATTGCAAAGCAGAGCTGTCTTTTCTCACAGACTGGCACTGCTGACCGAATGCTCTCCCAGAATGCTGAAAACAATGCCAGGCTCATTATGCCTATCCTGTGTCCTAAATGTTGCGCATGCCAGGCAGTCTGTCTGCTTAACTTTGGTTACTGTTTTCTCACACTTGGCTCCAAATGTCAGCGAGGCCTGACATTGTTGGAACGTTTGCTAACATTGTTATGTTCTCGCTGATCCTTGTCCGCCGTCACATCCGCATTTCTGCGTTGAGGTGAACAGCCCACCTATGTCGTTTTCGGGTACAAAGCCGGATCCCTATCAGTCCTTGAGATCTGAGCTCTGGCAAAGGAGAGGGTCAATGGGTGGTTTACATGTCCAGTGTTTTACAGGAATGGTAACACAAGACCTACTTTAAAGCGCTGGTTTTAAAACCATTTAGATAGGAATGAGGTGATTAACGGTCATAATGGATTTTGCACTCAAAACTCTAAACTCTTACCCCCTTAAGATGTCACAAAGAGGGCCTGAGGACTCTTTGAGTGCTCTGAACCCTCCAGGCACGTGTAGAGGCCGTACTTCACACTCCTCACATTTGGAAATAAATAGAGGGGTGGAAACCGCAAGCCCTTTTCTGAACATTATAAACACATGCCTGCTGCTACTTTTTGACACAACAGTCACCCAGTAGCAATCCCTGCAGCGCCCAAAGGAAATCATTTAGCTCAGTAAGAGTGTTATGACAAGGGCATAACCTGACTCAAGACATAAGACCATATTTCAGCACCTTATTTCCCAGGATTTTACTTTTAGGAACCACAGTGGTATCCACAGTGCTACTGATGGGGGGGTTGGCGAACGCTGATGGATCTTTCAGCACTCAACAAAAACAGCAATGTCAAAGCACCTTTTTTTTTCCTTATTCACCTGAGATATATCTGGCATTCGAGACTGTCCTTCCTACTCAAGTTCATGTGTGTTTGGAGCGCAGCAGCGAACACAAAAACACTCAGGGGTTCCCTATGTGGCCCCTGGTTTAGGCCGAAAAAGGGGTCAAGAACATAAGTGTGTGTGTTTGAGAGGAGGAGTGTGTGTAACTGAGCATGGGGTGAAATAGAAAGAGATGACAGGCAGCATTGAGGGCTGTCTCTGTCCTGAAAAGCCACATTTCAGGCTGTAAAGGTAATCATCGCAGGGAGACGGTATCCAGTGTTGTTTTTGAAAGAGTGTGATCATACTAGACTGTCTTACTGATGGTAAAGCGGTTTTCAGTGTTTACGGAGAGATCCAAATGAATGGGCAATGTAGATCTCCAGTGTACCTTGAAGAAAAAAAACCCTCTCTCCTACCAGCCTGTTGGATGGGAACGGAGTGACTGGCTCACTACAAAAACACAGATGTCTCAAATCACAAAATAGAAAGTATTCAGAGAATCTGTCCAGCAGTTGCAGGCGGTTTTGTCATTAGAGGACATTGATGTCCTTGGCTTGACGAAATGCTACGTTTGAACTCAGACAGACAGGTATGTCCCGTCTAGACCTATGAGGATACCTTATGTCTCTATAGCTAAATTCATGATTAATCCGGCTTGGATTTAGAGACTAGACTTGGTGGCATGGATGACTTATTATGTGACCAAAGAACAAGACATTGGAATGTTTTTGGTGCAAAAATAGCCTTTTTCATTTCAGCCTTCAGTTAAGAAATATATAAGAATTTGTCCAACTATCTTCGCCATAGTAGCAGCATGGCACTGGATGGCAAAGTCAGTCAGTCCAATGTCTTTATTTGAAGTGAGATATCTCAGCAAATGTTGGATGGAATATTACGATTGTTCATTCCTCAGAAGATTTTTGTGATCCTTCAACTTGTCCCACTATCAGGTCAGAATTTTTATTCTTCTGATATTTCGATTGATGTTCAAATGGCTTCAAAAATCTTAAGGCATTCCTATCAGTCTTGGCTGGACCATTTTCATTCCTAGTTCATCAAATACCAGTACTCACGGCCCTCTGCATCTGATGCACTAGGAAACCTTTAGCATCTCTTTGCAAGCCATCCGGAACAATATTAGACACTCAGAAAAGTAGAAAATGGAGCAAAAACATCCGCATACATAAGGAGGATGGGGTGGAACCATTGGTTATACAAAAACATGTAATTCACTCAACCAAAACTGAATGTTAACATTATTTACACTGAATACGTAGCCTATAAAGATTGTGTAATATAATTTCCTATAACAAGCATACATATTCAACCCAAACCATGATCCTTTGCCAAAACAAAGTATGTTTTTTTAAATGCACTGCTAACTTCATGTGCAAATCGGTAACTAGTTTGATGTGTGCAGCTACACGGGGCATTAAACAGTGATGCTAATGGAGAAAGGGAACAGGTTGCCTAGGCTGCACTTTGTTTTGCACCAATTAGCAAATGTTAGCATGCTAACACACTCCATGCTAAACACTCTACCTGCTACCTGTCAGTGTAATGCTAATGCTAGCATTTAGCTCCACTGTGTCTAGGTACAGCCTCAGATAACTGCTAGCTTAGCTGCAGACACTTTTATTTAAATCAGGAAAGATCTTAGGGTTAGAATTTCTTAGTGAATTCACAAAAACAACTGTAAGCCGCACACTGACAGCATATTGCATTCCCCTTAGGTGATAACAGAAACAGGTGGTTGCTGATTTTTGTACCCTTTCATCGCTAGCAGCCAAGGAAGCTTACAAAAACATGTCTTGGAGTGTTTGTTCTGCCTAACAATAAGTGTGTTTGACCACCCATTAAATGGACCAAGGCATGAATTTGGGCAGAGAGAGGCAAATCGTCCCGCGGCTGGGAATTGGTTTTTGTGTGGCCACCGGCCGCCGGAGGAGCTTGTTTAAACAGACCCAGACTGAAAGACTTAATGACCATGCTGACAGGAGTCATTCGAGATGTAGTGAGGCTGGAGCGCTGTGGCGGAGAGGGAGAGAGTCCTACAGCTGCAGGGAGAAAGGGAGGGATGTTGTGGTCAGCGTCTCTTTTTGAAAGCTCCAGAGAAAAGAGGCGCACGAGATTCATTTTTAAATCTGACTTCAATATTTGTTCTCCCACCAAACCTAAACCAACAGAGTATAGGATATACAGTCCCGTGGCATCCTGCTGTGTTTTTCCTGCCACCTCAAACGTGTTCTGCTGTTTTCCCCAATGTCATCTCAATTAGACATTAGCATGCGGACGGAGAACAGCCCAGACTAAAAAGTAGGTTTGTGTTTTTGTAAGGTAGTGGTGAGCCTGGATCGCATCTTAAATATGATCGCATATATTTTGGAGGAACTTTTGCTGATTTGATTGATTCCCATAAACCCATGAGCTGTTTTCACGTGCCGAACACGTGCTGACCAGCAGTGAGTGTGCATCTGCAGAGAAGACAGCAGTGGGAAAGGTAGTGCAGTTACAAAGAAGCGACCTCTGAACATTTTGTTCAAGTCTTCTGAGAAACTGAAGGAGCTTTCCAGTTAATCAGATAAAAAGATGACACTGTAGCATTAACATTCAATGAAAAACTGAATAATCTGGGAAACAGAAATGAGAGACTGGATAAATAAAGAGGATGCAATGACATTTTCAATGCTATCTTTGCATGACAGGAACTCAGGAAGAGGTACCACCAGTACATTAGCAAGGTGCATCTTTAATTCAGAATGAACAATTGACTCTTTGGATGCTACGACTTGTGACTTGCAAGACTTATCATAAAATAGCTGCTTCCAAGAGCATAATTTATCACCAGTTTCACTCCAAATGGAACCATAATTTAGAAATAACCCAGATTTCCAACATAAACATCAGACTAGACCATTTGTCAATACTACCCATAACGATACATTTGAGTGTTGTATACATTCATGTGTGCTTCGCAGTTGTCAGTGAATTTAACCAAAAATGTCCTAGTTAGGCATGATAAAAAAATGGTTTAAAAAGTAAATAAACATATGTAAATGTCAGAAGTGAAGTAGTAACAATGGTGAATTGAGTACTGTAAGTCACGTGAAAACAGTTATGTGAAAAAAAAGTTTACTATTGTCATTCAAACGGACACAAGACACATTCTCCCAGGTGAAAGCTTTTCCTTTCTGTATTAAATAAGAAGTAACAGGAATATATTTATTGATAGTTTTCTCATAGTCTTCCATACAATTTGACTCCTTCTTTCCACCGGCGCACTCTGCTGGCCATCAGAAAAAAGGCGGAATAAGGCACTTGAATTCACCTTTTAGCCCTTGGTTGCTACTTGCTCCAGCCCTGCCGTTCCCCAGGCTTTAACCCTGCAGGGAGGACCACATGTGCATGAATTTCTCCTCAGCTCTTAAGGCGTCGTTATCTGATGGAGACTTCTGCTACATTTTGATCCCTTTTACCATGCCAAAGCAAAGAAGAGGCTCTAGATACCAAAAGCTCTGAAGATCCTCTCAGTCTGTAGTCTGCACTTTATTTACAGGCTGTATACAGTTACATAACATAACTCTCTCAGTATAACAAACCACTAACAGTAAACTTCATGAATGACTGCCCAGTCTGCATATCGGTCTCTATGCTCCACATTCAAGAGGACAAGATTAAATACACTTGGACAAAAAGCTGTCTGTCCTTCCTGCAGTCGCCTTCAAAAGAAAAAGCCAAGTAGGTTATCATGATCAAACTGCTTCCCAGCGCTTCATGGAAATGTGTTTTCCTTTATCTCAGAGGTCACTGAGCGTTTCTGCAGCAGTATGACCCCTGCTTCAGTAAAATGCCTTCATATGAGAAGTTTAATATCTTCACAACAAGGCATCTGGTTATTGCAAAGAAGCAACAGGTTGCTCTGCCTGCAGGCCACAGCGGAGCAGTTTCTCATGTGGGATACACATGATGGATCAGACATGCAGAGAAAGTGACTGCTTCAGACAGCTGAAAAGACAAAATATCTGAGAGAGCCCACTTAACCAGACTACAGGAAGTGGTGGGAGAAATAAACAGTCAGCAACTCATCGTTTTCATCTAACACAGACCTCTCATATCCCTTTAGTTTCTAATTTTAGCTTGGTTTGTCCCAGCCTGAGACTGGCACGGGGTCAGCTACGGGTTAGCGTTAAGGTGAGATATTCCTCTGGTGTTTGCTTTAGCACTTCCTGTCTTTGCTCTGTGTCTCCACACAATCTGTCTCCTCTGTGGTATGTAAACTATCAGAGACTGCTCAGTTACAAATGCACTTTCTTGGGATCCAAACACGGGTTGCAAAAGTCTGTATAATGAAAGATACAAGTGGATTTTAACAAGTGGCACACGTGTTTCGACTTTGGATAAATGTTATAATTTTGTGATTAGGAAAGATTTCTTGTGCATGATGCAGTTTAAGGAGAATGACCTTTTTGATGTGCATGTGTCTGCATATTTGCATGTGTGACTTTTGACTTAACGAGTGTGTGGCCTCATCAGCACACACTCCTGTCAAGTATACACATGTGGAGTGTCTTTCCAGTCATGGCTTAGATTTTGGCCATTTCCACGGCTGTGAAGGATCCAAACACCAGTCAGTCAGTCACCCGGCCCTGCAGAGAGGCGTGAGTCACTCCTTTGTGTTGTGTGAGTCAAAGCCCTCTTCCCTGCCTCCTCATGTCCTCTTCTCATTCCCACTGTCCTCTGTGGACTTGGGCTTGCCATTTGACCCACTGCCAACTTGGACACACTCCCCCACAGGCTCACATACAGCGTTTCTACATAGCAACAGTTTGTGGACATCCACTCTGAGGCGTACACGTGCAGAAATGACAAACAGATGGCTGTGGAAGAGGAGTGATTTCCTCTTTTTTTAAATAAATCAACCAGTTGACCTGTTTTACATATTGATTCCATATATTCTTGATCAGTACTGAACCCAGAAAGGCCTTAAATCTATGTGATGCAGGCTCAACGCCGTCAGCTCTGGTGAGATTCAACACGTGCTCATTGTTGCTTTTGGAAGGTGAAGAATTGACTCTTTCATGAGGTGGCAGTCGAGAAAAGGCTCTGAAATTCCTTCCAATTGGTCCAACAATGAAAAAAACCCACAAGTTGTCAGGTCCAGCTGAAGTATCATACAAAAGGCTGAGCCCAAGCGGGCGGATCCAGTCGGGTGTTAAAGAGGACCAGATGATGGGGCGAAGGTGTTTTCAGCTATGGGGTTTCCGATCGCCATATTTTCTGAGAAGATAGGGAGAAGGGAGCAGATGTTGAGGCTTGTTCTGCGGCCCTGAGGTCTGATTTGTATTCATCTCAGTCCAGATTGAGCACTAACTGAAAGTGATTATGCAAGATCGTCTCCTCAGCTCTGCCTGTATGTGCTGCACAGCCTGATCAGGACGGGGTGAGAAGCGATTCCCCGAGACAGAACAAATGGGGTGAAACGAGGTCGAAACCAAATGACCTCAGAATCCGGAAAGACTTTGGACTCCCCGACTTTCCAGTGAGACACTTCTCCTCCTGTGGACGCTGTAAAAAAAAAGCTTTCCTGTTCCTCTCCTCGTGAGCTTTGAACTCACTGCTGTGCTTTCCCACTGGGGCTTTGCAAATGTAAGAATATAATAAAAGCAGTCAATGCAGAGGGAAAGTGAGTCTGCGAGCCAGTGTGGAGAGGAATGGTGTCATGTTGGCCCAGGAGCCAAACACCACAGCTCACATACAGGGAGGGGTCGCCCAGTCCGGACTGTCCATCCCTCAAGAACCAGTAAAGTCAACTGTAAACATCTATAACAGCCCACATAAGGATGTGCTATTTAACACCAGTCAACATCCAACAATAACACCTTGATTATCTGTAACTGTTGTTAATGGAGAGCTCAGGACAATCAAGCATCCACCGTTCAAATTACACTTAAGTGATCGTTTGTGTGAATGGGTCAGCAAAAACATTTGAGAACAATCAGTATTCACTCAGAGCATGGCAGACATCATTATTAAACCCATGCTGAGCTCAAATTGCTGTTTAATATTGCTGTTATTAAGTGACTTATTAAGGTTTGGTTGGCATCCAATCCAACCCTAAAAAAAAAAAACTGTTGATGGGAACCAAAGCGTTCCTGGCATCAGTGTGTAAACCTGATGTGTTTCCTTGTGATAATAAGGCTGAATATTCTTCTCTGGAAGCTAAAATTATCTTTTTTTTTTTTTTAGTTAATTAAATCCCTGTTGAGTTTCTCCCAAAACCACACCAAGAACAAATGCCCTATCTCCCAGCATTAATGGAAGATCAATTATTGGATAATACCATTACCTTTCTACATTTATATAGAAAGGTAATGAAAATCAGCATTAGAAAAAATCATTTTATTCCCACAGTAATGTGCTTTCTGAAGAACACTGCTACCTCTTTCAAAGATAATTGCTTCAACTTGAGTTAATGGCTTTGTTTACTCTCCACGGGGTTATTTCTGCAGAGCTCTCAGTCATTAGAGAAATCTCCCAATAAGAAAGGAACGATCTGTTGAAGGGAGCGGTGCCCAGTCGTCCTCAAAGTTAATGTTTTGGATCAATGAGTGTCTTTGCTTCAGGCAACATGGCGCGCTGTGCAGCTAAAAACAATGGCGCCCTGTGCTGCGACGGTAAAACACCTTCAGCCTGCCAAAGTCAACAAAGCTGGATTATTTTTTAAATGTCTGACAAGAGGCTCCCAGAAACAATTAATGCACAACGTGGTGATTTTTATCTCCCGTTCTCCTAAAGGCACAACAAATTCAGTTCTTTCCACTCGCTGTTTTTTTTTTTCTTCTTCTTCAAAAACAGAGGAGCAATGAGCCGGAGCGATAAACTGCCCAAGAATAAGTGGAGAAAGGCCCTCGGGTAGGTCTAACAGAGCTCCACCTGGAAAACAAAACAGGTGAGAGGATGGAGAGGGAACTCAGGCTGGATTTTCCACAAGGCCTGATGGATAAACATGGAGCAGAAGGGGCTGTCAGGGGCAGTGACAGATCCAGCGCTCATCTCCGCCGCCATGCCTCCGTAGTGACTCCCCAAATAAGCAGCACACGGCACGCCGCCGCCCTTCCCAGGAAGGCGGGAAGGAAGATGAGACGGAGCGAGACAGAGACCTGCCTGTCCGCTCGGCCGGTGGAATGGGAAAACTAAACACCTCGGTTTTAAACATTCAGTAATGGAAGCCACTCATCCGTAATCAACAGCCCGGACAAAAAAAATGGAGACCTCCGCTTTGTTTTTATGATTCATTTTTCTTCCATGTAGTAAAACAGAAGTATTTGCTCAGTTCCAGGTCCAAAATAAAGTTGACTAATCTGACGCCGTCCACATCGTCGTACAGCTGCTGCCTCCTGAAGCTCCAGTCCAACAATGCCAACATGTCCACGCTGGGACTGAAATATCTCCACTATTACTGGATGAAATGGCGTGAACTTTTCTAAAAACATCAATGCTGCTCAGGCATTCCTCTGACTTTCCCTCCAGCATCCTCTAGGTCCTGACCGATATTTTAAAGATGGTATTAAATATGGAACAGACACTCCAGAAGAATTGTGATAACTACATTTTTTTTCCCAAGACCCAAAAGACTCTTTACTGTCAAGACCGATATGTATTGATTTATTGGTGAATCTCCAAATATCGATGCAGGTCTTTAACATGCACTTTGATTTTGACGATCTCCTTGTTTTGGATTGAGAAGTAAACTGAGCACAAAGATCAGATCAAGCCTTGGAAAAAGTCTTTGTTTGGACACACCTTCTCATTAAATGTCTGGGGTTTTTTTTATTATTCTCAACATTGTACATTTTTTTGTTATTTTAAAACCCCTGCCTGGTGTCGGGTTAGGACTTCCTGTTTTCTGCCTCGGAGAGAAAAATGGCGCCCGTATAGGTGATGGATAGGAAAACAAACTCTTGAAAGGCAGTAAAATGAATTTGCAGCATTGTCCTTTTGGAAGCTGAACACACACAGAGTTTGTTTAAACAAAAAAAAGCTATTAAAGCAAACATGTAAATTACACAGAGAAACCCGACGGCCGCAGATCGTATCGGTTCTTTGTGTCGGCGCTCAACATGCCCATAGAAGGGCAAAGGGGAAGTGATGTTGTCAGAGAGCAGCGATTCGGCAGCTGCTCTCCTGTGGAATTCTGGGCGATATTGGGGATGACGGAGAGCAGCTGCTGACTCAGTGACTCATTTTTACCTCAGCAGGGAGAAGGAGGGAAGGAGAGGAGGAAATGGCAGAGCAGCAGCTCTCGCCCAGACAAAGAACAGACACGGCGAGCTCCGGCAGCGCCACGGTCCTCCAGACTCCTCCGTCCTCCACCGTCCCTTTTCCCTTTCTGCTCATCATGTTGCAATGAATTTATTTGGTTTATAAACAAGATATGATGCAAAAGTCATAGTGAAAGTATTCATATTTTGGTTATCTCAGGACTGAATGTGGGAGTCTGACAGAAAGTTTCATGTGTCGACTTTATCTTTGTGGCTAAATGACAGCGACCCAAATATCTGTTTCTGCTTCTCCCCTCTCTCCGTCCCTGTTTCGCTCTACAAATTATGTGCCTGCGTTTTGTCAGGCTGTTGGCAAAAAGCACTCGTTTTTTTTAATGCTCTGACAGATGAAAATGGATCAGTGGTTCTGAGTCCTGGCAGTCCGGCTTCAAATTCATGAGTGGAAAGAGAGGTGGTCAAAAGTTTTCAAGCAGAAGAGGCAGCTCATTT
>JAOWBC010000248.1:14521043-14531653 GCA_028566105.1 Hypoplectrus providencianus | reverse complement strand
ATATTGCAGTGAAATACAAGGCCACAATGAGTAAAATGTCTTTGGGGTCAGAGGTTAAAACTCCTCCAGCCCCTCAGATTCATCCTGTGGCTCTTTAGAAACATATATTTTCTTCAGATAATCACCTCAAATATGTGTTATTTCTATGTAATTATTTGATTTTGATGTTGAATCAAGAAAAGACTAATTTAATATACAATTAAGGTTTTTATCTACAACAAATCTCAGCAAATAACACTCTGTTCTTCAAACACTCTCATCCAGATGTGCTACAGGGTCCATATTTAGTATATTTACTCAGCCGATACTTTTTCAGCCTAAAAAATCCCTGATGTGGACATGCATGTGTCATACATTCCCTGAACTATTTTTACTCTTTGCAGGCCTAAAGAAAGCCACAGACATGCATCCCCTCATCTCACTGCTCTCAGTGCTCTGAGGCCCCTGGTGGCCACATGGGGACCAGCAGCATAGCGGGGACACACAGAGCAGCAGAGACCCTGCAGCGTGTCATTCATATGAGCTGCTATTCATACACAACCGTAACTTATGGAATATAATTTAATGTTTTAAATCACTTTTAAATCCTCTCATAACTGGTTTTGAGTTACCAGTCTAGCGGATTAATTGGCACACTTACTTTGGATCATATTAAAAAAAAACAAAAAACACTTATATTAATTTCTTTTTATATATATATAAAATGACAGCTTCGTAAAATGAAGGCTATTTGCCGAATAATTAAACTTTTATTTGACCGGAAACGACCAAATCTTGGCTCCGCAGCTTGTATGAAATATTTGTCCGGTGATGGAAATTCAGCTCAGGAATGCGTTTTTTCCCTTCAGTGCGTCTCGGATGTTTCTCTGACTGGCTGTGAGGTAAGAAAACAAGCCCGTCCCTCTCCGCTGCAGCCTCCCCATTGGTCCAGGACGGACCTCAGGAATGTCCTCAAACTGTTTAAATAGCTGTTGTATCGGTAGGGTAAGTCAGTAGAATAAGTCCAAGCACCGGAATAAACCCGGACAGGAGCTCAGAGAGACTTTGAGAGAAATATCCAGCCGAGACTGACGAGCTTCCACAAGAGAGGAGGATAAATAACCCGACAAGGACTTTTTTCTTTTCTATTTTCAGAGGGCTTTTTTCATTTTAAAGGTTTGTTGCTATTTTATTTTTTATTATTCTAAAGCTGATATATGTAACTGTAGCATGGATGTGTGTCCTAAACGGCGTGTGTGTTATTTCAGGGATCACTTCAGATTCCAACATGATGCTGTGTGGCATCTTTTTGCTGTTGATGCTTTGGAGCTGTGAAGGCGCGAGATTGGCAGGTGAGCAAGGGAAAAGTTTGTTAAAAGTCTCTTTTTTTTTCCTGTGTTAAAAGTATATCCATATTTAATATAATCACTCATGCACAGACTTTAGCTGTAACTTTGGTGCACTCATAATAATATTTTAATAATAATCTATGATAATAAAAAAAGAAGTTATATTCTTATGGTTTCTGCTGTTTTAGTGCTAGATCTTCCTTTGTCTTTGTGTGTTTTTCTGCACACTGTTATTATGAGAGAAAAAACTGAACAATGCCTTTTCTCCCTCTGACCGCAGAGAGCCAAGATGATAACAGTGCGTATGACTTATTTCATCTGGCCGCCGTAAACAAGAGAGGCAACGGAGTGAGTCTGGTTAAAGGTGCAGATCCCTACAGCCCCGCATACAAGGTCCTGAACCCAGACCTGATCCCCCAAGTCCCCGACAGCTCCCTCAGGGACATCCTCGACTCCATCCAGGCTGAGAGGGGCTTCCTCCTCCTGGTCAACCTGAAGCAGTTCAAGAAAACCAGGGGCAGCCTGCTGACCATCGAGAGGAAAGACGGATCCGGACCTGTTTTTGAGATCATCTCCAACGGGAAGGCCAACACTCTGGATGTGGTCTACTCCACCGCAAACCATCAGGGGGTCGTGTCCATTGAGGAGGCAGACTTGGCCACTGGACACTGGAAGAACATCACGCTGTTCGTTCAGGACGACCGCGTGCAGCTGTTTGTCGGCTGTGAGGAGATCAATGTGTCAGAGATGGATTTGCCGATCTCCAAAGTGCTGTTCCAGGAGGTGGCAGACGTGGCCAGGCTCAGGATTGGGAAGGGGGCTGTGAGGGACAGATTCATGGTAAGGTTTAACTCACCAGATCACTGTATAATGATAAATAATAATGTGTGCTGAAAAGGTTTCCTAACTGGAATGTGTTGTCCCTCAGGGAGTGCTTCAGAATGTGCGCTTTGTCTTTGGGACCACTCTGGATGCCATCCTGAGGAATAAGGGATGCCAGAGTGGAGGTAAGTCTGGAAAATGCATTAAATATATTCATTTCCTTTGGATCTTCTGTGTGTTTTAAAGAAACAAATAGACCTTTGTGCTGCGGCAAAAAGAAATGACTCCTCTGCTCTGTCTCCCCTGCAGCTACCTTAACTGATGTCATGACCCTTGACAACCCAGTCAATGGCTCCAGCCCGGCTATTAGGACTGATTACACCGGTCACAAAGCCAAAGGTGAGACCTCCCCTCCCCTTAATGTTTGTCTGCTCTGCTGCTCAATCCTTAAGAGGTGGAGTCATTTATTGGACTCTTTCTCTCCTGTACTCAGATCTGCAGACTGTCTGCGGCTTCTCCTGTGAGGACATCGCCGGCATGTTTAAGGAGCTCAAGGGACTCGGCGTGGTCGTTAAGCAGCTGTCCAACGAGCTCCGCAAAGTGGTAAGCTCCAGGGGCCATCGGGGTCTGCTCCTTGTCATCATTCACTCCCACTTTTCCCTTTCGTCTTCCAGTTAACACATTCCCAGTCATAGTCACTTGTCACTTTAATAGCGGCTACTCCGGCCAAATCCTTAATGAGACCCATGTGAATACACAAATATGCTTGGCTGTCCCGTGCGTTTGCACTGCTCGGCTAGAGTCAAGCAATGTCTTAATCACGGTGTCGGTCAGTGATTCATTTGTATTGGAACTTTGGCAAAGTGAAAGTTTTCCATCCTCCATACTGAGAATCTCTCTCTCTGTTTCTTCTTCCAGTCTGAGGACAGCACACTGCTGAAGAATCAAATGAACATCCAAACTGGAATCTGCATCCACAACGGCATCGTGCACAACGACAAGGACGAGTGGACCGTGGACGGCTGCACCGAGTGCACCTGCCAGGTAAAGTGTCACCACACCTGCTGGAATGCAGCCTTCCAACAGTCAGCTGAGCGTGCGCTGTTATGAAGCGATAATTAGGTTTTTATCTCAGCGCCTCTCTATCGCTTCTGTCTCAAAGCCATCAACACTTCTCAACTAGCAACAGAGCAGCATGGGGGCTTCTCTCCCCCTAACAGCAACATTTAGTGAAGGCTGCTTCATGTGCAATTAGTTAGGTGTTAATGGAAGTGAATGTATTTTATCAACACAGCAGGAGTGTCATGTACCTGATAAAGATCCCTCCAATGTTAAATGGAGCAATTAGGGGTTGGATTAGCACCAGCAGTAGAAAATCCTCTTTATCTCTGCAGTGCTCTCATTATCTCATACTAATTCCTTTATCCAGAACTCTGCTACCGTGTGCCGCAAAATCTCCTGCCCTCTCATCCCATGTGCCAACGCCACCGTGCCCGATGGAGAGTGCTGCCCTCGCTGTGGACCTCGTAAGACTCTTTTTTTTAAAAATCTGCTTTTATTTCCTTTTTCAATACCTTTTTATCTGAAGGTAACTTTAAGTTTCCTCCCCTGCAGCCAACGACTTCGCTCAGGACGGCTGGTCCCCCTGGTCTGACTGGACCCATTGTTCGGTGACTTGTGGTCGCGGCATCCAGCAGCGCGGACGCTCCTGTGACCGCATCAACAGCAACTGTGAGGGCACCTCTGTGCAGACCCGTGACTGCTACCCCCAGGAATGTGACAAACGCTGTAAGTCACTCTGGATTCCTGACAAAGCCATTGTGATCAGAAATATTCTCCGTTTGAGAGCATGATGATGAATTAATTGTGTATGCGTTGCTCACAGTCAAACAGGATGGAGGTTGGAGCCACTGGTCGCCCTGGTCTTCGTGCTCTGTGACCTGCGGTGAGGGGGTCATCACCCGGATACGCCTCTGCAACTCCCCCACACCCCAGATGGGCGGCAGGGACTGCCAGGGAGACGGACGTCAAACAGAAATCTGCCAGAAGTCACCCTGTCCAAGTAGGTTGACTTTTAGTAGCAAGGCACAAAAGTATGTGAAGGTGTCTGAATTTATTTACTAAATTTGTTTTTTATGATGCTTTTAGTTGATGGAGGTTGGGGACCTTGGTCACCATGGGACAGCTGCACTGTTACCTGTGGTGGAGGAATCCAGAACCGCAAGCGTCGCTGCTCTGACCCCGTCCCCAAATACGGAGGAAAGGACTGTGTCGGCGACGCCACCATGTCTCAAGTGTGCAACAAGCAGGAGTGCCCAATTGGTAAATATTTTTCGAATAACAGGACCTAAAGAAATAAGCCGTGAATCACAAACAGATTTTTAAAGTCCAAATGTTTTCTCTCCTCAGACGGTTGTCTCTCCAGTCCATGCTTCCCTGGCGCTAAATGCACCAGCTTCCCCGATGGCTCCTTCAAGTGCGGCAGGTGCCCACTTGGCTACTCTGGGAACGGCGTCATCTGCAAAGACATTGATGAGTGTAAACAGGTCCCGGATGCTTGCTACACCCATAACGGAGTCCACCGCTGCGAGAACACCGAGCCAGGCTACAACTGCCTGCCCTGCCCCCCACGATTCTCCGGTCCTCAGCCCTTTGGAAGAGGAGTTGAACAGGCAACTGCCAAAAAACAGGTTTGAGTTATTACTCACTCTCTGTGTGTGTGACTAGTAGGCTAGCTGCTGGATTTCTTTTAATTATCTGTTATCTTCTTTAGGTTTGCAAACCCCGTAATCCCTGCCAAGATGGTAGCCACGACTGCAACAAAAACGCAAACTGCATCTACTTGGGCGTCTACTCTGAGTCCATGTACCGCTGCGAGTGCAAGCCAGGGTATGCAGGAAACGGCCGTATTTGCGGCGAGGACACTGACCTGGACGGATGGCCCAACACTGACCTGCTCTGTGTGGAGAACGCCACCTACCACTGCAAGAAGGTAGCCAGACCCCACATGGACAGAAAGCCAAAAGGCCATTATTACCCATCTGCACTGTATTATTGTAATGATTGCCTCCTGAACCGCTCCTTTGTTTCTTTACAGGATAACTGCCCCAGCCTTCCCAACTCTGGCCAGGAAGATCACGACAAAGATGGCCTGGGTGATGAATGTGACCATGATGATGACAATGATGGGATCCCCGATGATAGGGTGAGTCATCACAGCAGTTTATTTTAGCCCCAAAGTGTGCTTTCCTCAGAGACCAGACATAGCAATCAGCAGCAGCCGTCCTTCCTCTGGGCAGCAGGAATGTAAAGTCTCCATGTCGGTGTGCTTTCACCAGAGAGTGGAAAACATGTAGCATAGGATAAAGCCAGAATTGAGGATGAGGTGGCTTGTTGCCCATAATTCTTAGTGTGGATTTGGAAAGTTGGGCAAGAAATATGCTGTGGTAGAAATTACCAGCTCGCCTGCAGTGGAATATCACATTCCAATGAAAGTTGGAGAAAAAACAAGCCATGAAAAGCAGACTTTTGTTCCTATAAATATAATTTCTGTGAGTAATAACCCATTTCAGTAATTTAATGGTGCTTTTGATATTTCATTATGAATGCAGGATAACTGCCCAAGAGTATACAACCCTGCCCAGTATGACGCAGACAGAGACGATGTTGGCGACAGTTGTGACAACTGTATATTTGAGGCAAACACTGACCAAACCGACACTGACAACAATGGAGAGGGTGATGCCTGTGCTGTTGACATTGATGGTGATGGTAAGTGGTTTCTCCAGATTCAGTCCAAGTTATTTGTCACGCTTTTCCTCAGCCTTAAAAATCAAGTGCAGTCCTGAAGGCTTAGACACATTTGTTCTCAATCAACAGGCATTTTGAACGAGAACGACAACTGCCCCTATGTTTACAACGTGGACCAGAGAGACACGGACAGAGACGGGGTGGGAGACCATTGTGACAACTGCCCTCTGGAGCACAACCCTGATCAGGTAACGTCAGAACTTATTTCTCAATTACAAGCCATTCTGGGTAACATATTGATGTGTTTAATGAAAGAGAGAAATGTGGCAGCTTTGGGAAAATTCTCCCTTTGTTCCTCTCATTTTATCAAATACTAATGTGCAATTTTGCTCAAGGGACATTGCTTGCATACCTGAAAACAAGGGGGTACTTTAAATCAGAAACACCTCTCATATTGAGGCTTGAGAGAAAAAGCGAAAGTAGGTTATTAGAAGTGAGGACAATAGTCTCATAGTGTGAGTGGGAAATCTCATCGTGAAAGAATTCTGCTCTCCTACAGATCGACTCTGACTCAGACCGCATTGGAGACAAGTGTGACAACAACCAAGACATTGATGAGGACGGTCACCAGAACAATTTGGACAACTGCCCCTACATACCCAACGCCAACCAGGCAGACCACGACAAAGACGGCAAGGGTGACGCCTGCGACCATGACGATGATAATGACGGCATTCCTGATGACAAAGACAACTGTAGGCTGGTGGCCAACCCCGATCAGCTGGACTCTGATGGTGAGGCAATCTGAACCTCATTTGTGGTCTTTTGAAACATTGGTGCCATTGAGTTTTCGAGCTTCTTGACCATCGTTTTTTTAATTTCCATGTCCATGTTTTCCCTTCAGGTGATGGCCGTGGTGACGCATGCAAGGACGATTTTGATGACGACAAAGTTCTGGACATCTACGACGTGTGCCCGGAGAACTTTGACATCAGTGAGACGGACTTCCGCAGATTCCAGATGGTTCCTCTGGACCCCAAGGGAACATCCCAGATTGACCCCAACTGGGTGGTCCGGCATCAGGGCAAGGAGTTGGTGCAAACTGTCAACTGCGATCCTGGCATTGCTGTTGGTACGTAGCACACAAACAGACATCTCTGCATGGAGAAATGTGGTGGCGGACCGTTTCTAAACCTTCTCTTATCTTCATCCAGGTTACGATGAGTTCAGCGCGGTGGATTTCAGTGGAACCTTCTTCATCAACACAGACAGAGATGACGACTACGCCGGGTTCGTGTTTGGCTACCAGTCCAGCTCACGCTTCTACACTGTGATGTGGAAACAGATCACACAGACCTACTGGTCCCACACCCCCACAAGAGCTCAGGGCTACTCTGGTCTGTCAATCAAAGTCGTCAACTCCACTACTGGACCTGGTGAGCACCTGAGGAACGCCCTGTGGCACACCGGAGACACCCCAGGACAGGTGAGAGCAGATCACTGACTCAAGGATTGAGATATTCAACACATTGTTTGATGCTTTTCTCATATTAAATAAATTCATCCTTTCCAGGTGCGCACTCTGTGGCACGACCCTAAGAACATTGGCTGGAAGGACTTCACCGCCTACAGATGGCATCTGACCCACAGACCCAAGTCTGGACTTATTAGGTGAGTCCGAAACCTCAGAAGAAACTTAGAACCTCAAGTACATAATTGCGTAATGTATGCTAAACAAAACCACAATGAACTCATGTGATTCTCTTTTATTTTATCATTCAGAGTGATCATGTATGAAGGCAAGAGAATCATGGCTGATTCTGGAAACATCTACGACAAGACGTACGCTGGTGGGCGACTAGGCTTGTACGTCTTCTCTCAGGAGATGGTTTACTTCTCAGATCTCAAATACGAATGCAAAGGTAAGCACATGAGCAAAGGTTTATTATTGTACAAAGAATCCTTTCATCACCTTTCAACAACTGTATGTAATGTGTTTTCTTTCCTTCATTTCTTTCAGACACATAATTGGACCACAGAGCCTTCCAGAAGAATGTCTGTCAGTATAAATATATAATACAAGTCCTGGATCGATATCTCTTTAACTTCTTTCTTTTGAGAACTGCACATTGGAGGAATGACGAGCAAGTGAGCTAACATGAGGTAAACTGACCTCAGGACTTAAAGCCAAATGAAAGTTCAATGATGATTCTGCACCACTGCACCAAAACTCAAATTGAGCGCAGCTCTGCTCAGAAGAGATTGGCCCTCTCACTTTGTTGCCCTGATCTGTAACGAAGGGGAGGGCCACATTTATTGCTTTGCACACCTGAACTGTTGTGGGATGGCGGTATTCCTCTGTGGAGGAGGGACCAAAGGGAAGAGTGTTCCATGTTTTTTTTTTATATTTTATTATTTTTGAGCATTTATATACATCTGCTGTGGACTCAAAGACGCTTGTTTCAGTATGAAGAAAGCAGTAGGAGAACTTTCTTAGGCCGGGGTGAATACGCCCCTTGAAGGAACTGTTGAGGGACCGTGGACAGTACAGACTGACTGTTACTATCAAAGAGAGTGAATGTTGTTTGTGTGTTTGTGCATGTGTGCCACCCAACAAGCATAGTTATGAAGACAACCGCGTCAATTTTTACATTTTAGTTATTTTTTTAACAACCCCTCAACACCCAACTTTCACACAGACCTACATGTGTGAAGTCTCGTACTTAGCCGAGACTTAGAGCTGGCCCAAAACATTCGTCTTCTCAGGAAAGAGCACTAGAAGAAACGAGGAGAGCACAAGATTCAGGACAGCACAGGGCCCCGAAGCAGGCGCACTGAACACTGCTTTGGAACAGTAATTAATAGCAAATATGATGTTAATATCTCCTTTATATACTGAACATGTTAAGGGACGTAAACAGTGAGGGCCAGTCTATTTCCTGTCATAAATAAACCATTGTAAGTATGGCTGTTTGTATTTACATATTCATCATAGAGGCTTAAATTCTTGCTCAACTCTGCATCTTAAAAATGTTTTCCAACCTATTCCAATTAATTGAAATCGATATCTGCTAATGGCAAGATAAATTGACTAAACAACGTAAAAGATCGGCATCACTCACAGTATCTCTGAATATTCTGCTTCTGCACAGTGTGCATGACTGGTGTGCCTGAGCTTGTGTGTACATTTCTGACAAGGGAAATCAAAGGAAACCCTTCATGTACAAATATTACCTCATTAATTCTTTTTGTATTGAGACCAGCAATACACGAGAATCACTTGTCTTAGCAACAGAGTATAAATTGGTTGGCTTCTTTTTTTTTTTTTAAGCAAGACTTTAGTATCATTTATATGCTGTATATAAGATATTTTTGTAGAAGACCAAACAGGAACGTAAAGGATAAAAGAAATGTTGTCTTGACTATGTTGTGCTATGTGTATTTCCTGTGCATTTTTTTTTTTTTTGATAAATTATTTGTTTGTCTAATGTCGAGGTTATTTCATTGTGTAGATATATGCTATTTAAATAATTTATCTAGAAGCGTAGCCTCATATGGAAGCGTTTCTGTCTGTATAAACTTATTTGCACACTGACATGAGGATGTCTTTGTTATTGTTTGTTGTACGTCTTTTTTTTTTTTTTTTTAATTATTAGTGAAGCTTTTCTATAAACTTTGTACTATAGTTTCTACCCAAAGTGCTGTTTATACTCCTACTCCTACCCCTATTTTGTATTGTCAAATGAACAATAAACACTAAAGGAAAAAAAAAAAAAAGTATCTTGCTTTGTTGGTGTCTTTTCGGGGTCGAACAAACAGTTAAATCGTTTCAAACAAAAGGCTCAAAACTTCATGGTCTGTAAAATAAGGACTCCATATCTACTCTGATTGAGGTTTTCTCCTTAGAAAAGCAAAAGGAGCGGCATGCTGTGTCAAGCGACTGGAATCCATTAGTTGAGTCTGGTGAAGCCTTGGAGAAAGGGAGTATCCTTGGGAGTCAACAGCAGGAAAACTAACCCACTTACACAGCTCATCCACACAGATCTGATTACACATTACACAGGCGTCTCCTTACACCTTCAAACAAAGACGCTCCACGTGAGATTTAGACGTAAGGAATTCGCTCTTTAGGGTGATAAATTCGCTCTCTTTGGGGAAGTAAACTGTGTAGACTGTGGTCCACTCTTTCCAGCAAGAATGTGCATTAAAATTCCGCAGTTTTTCATAAAAATGTCTTAATAAAACTTGTCAAAGGTAGATGAGATATCCACGGACTGAGAACCTGAACCAGCAAGCAAAAAATCAGACTGCTAATTTAGATGTTTCACAGGGCCTGAATGAGCTGTAATCTAAGGCACCAGTGAGGGTCGTGCCAGAAAAACCAGACAGTCTCAGTGTGCCGCAGGTTTCTTTACATTAGCAGTGACCTCATTCTTACCACACTGAGCTCACTGTGTTTCCATTACCCCGAATGAGCAGCATATCTTCCCTACTGACGATATACAGGGTGTCCATAAAGTCTCTTTACAACTTAAGAAAATCACGAAAAAGCAAATGAAAGGACAAATATGTGGAGATTATCAAAAACTGAGGAGTAGATGTTGCAGTGTGTGCCTCCTTTCCAGACTCCTGCCCATGGACACCATCAGCTGCTGAAGCTCATCCAGACCGTACTGGATTTGTTGCCATGTTGGCTGTAGCAGAGCCTCA
>JAOWBC010000248.1:14494296-14507679 GCA_028566105.1 Hypoplectrus providencianus | reverse complement strand
TTTGAGAGACAAGGAAATAAATGGCATTATCTAGGCCACAGTTTCACAAGATTATATAAGAGCTTCTGGACAAGACCTGCCAAATCATTGCAATACATTAGAGTGTCATCAGTCTTCTCAAGAGGAAGAGGATAAAAACATGTTCCAAAAGGATGAACTGATACTTTAAGAGTATTAACATTTGGAGGAATGCTTTCTTCCACTAAACGGATGATGGCCTTTGGTGAATTGTTTTGACTTTAACCTCGCTGCTCAATTGAACACAAAAACGTCTCTTATAAGAGCCGGATTAACGGAAGAAAATATTGGTATTTAAATTTCTGCAAAGAAGAGATGTTGCATCTGCCAAATGTAGATATTGTACATATTTGGATATGTTCATTTCCAATGTTTTTGGGGTTATTTTTATTATGGTGATGGAGAAATATTGCGTTAAAAGCTTTATGCATCAAATCCAGATCGGGTCTTTTTGCCTCATGTCTTACCCTCTGTCTTACCTTCTATTCTCTTAGTCACTATCTAATTTTAAAAAAATCCTCTCAAAAGAACAACAACTTAGAAGCTACATAAGTTCCCTGGAAAACTGGCAGTATGGGAGATGGATGGACTAACCAAGTATTACTAAGTCCGGTGTTTGCGTCCCATATTGGTTTTCTTTCCCATTGTTGGAAGTTATGTCTGGAATAAACATTTTTTTAATGTAACCCTGCTATTTGTACCTAACCTTAAACCAGTGGTTTTAGTACCTAAACTTAGCCAAAGCGCTTTTAGTCTTTTAAACATTATTGCAGCCTAACCCTGTTATTTTCACCTAACCTTAAACCAGTGGTTTTGCTGCCTAAGCTTACATTTTTATTAGTATTTCCAGTGTTTAAAACAGCAGTCATGACATGGTTACAATGTGTTGCGGTCATCACATGTTTGGTTGGTGGTCACGTGTCACAGCAGCAGTTTAAATGTTCATAGTTGATGTATTTTGGGGTAAAAAATGTAAAAAAGGACAAATCCAGCAGGTTATTGTGTATGTCCCATTGTTTTGAGTTACCCCCAGATTCAGTTTTCTAAACCTAACTGTGTTCTTTTTACCTAACCCTAACCAAGCAGTGTTGTTGCTTATGCTTAGCCAAAGAGTTTTACAAAAGAGTGTTTATAAAGTTACATTGTACTTCTGTTGTTATGCGTCACAATGAAAACAAACTGCCGCAATTCAGAGGGAACTTATTTTTGGTTAAATAAATGTTGAGATTCTAATGAAGAAAAGTAAGTAAGTAAGTAAATCCCCAACATTCATTCAGATGACTAGGATGTCCATTCACAAACTGATTTCTTCTTTGTTATTATGCTCTTATAATACACCAAATAACTTTGCACCAAGGCTGCACAGTTGGTGCACACCTCAGGTACAAAAAGACCGAGAAGGCATCTGAGTTACGGATGCCACACAAATCAACTTTATGAGTGGAGCTGGAGCTGTGTGAGGCTGTTCAAGAATGCCCTCCCAGACAAATTCCGTATGAATAAATCTTTTCCAACCACAAAACAAGCCCGGTGGCACAAAAAGTATACACAGTGAGTGTGCTGTTTACATTACAGTTGCTTGCTGGCTTCAATCATTTAGTCACAGTATATAAAATGCAGTGAGACACAGCTACGTACAAAGAGTGTCTGGCTATAAGTTAACAGTCCGGTGGTTTTGATGTTTTGTGATCATAATGAGAATACTGCTTCCTCAAACGGAGCTTGGCTTAATTTGCAAAAAAATCCATTTGTGTCTCCTTAATTAGGCCAGGAATAGGTTTGGGTTGCATGGCATGGTGCCCTGTTTGATGTAAGGGTGTGCCTGCCACTTCATGTTTTTACTACCTCAGTGTTTGTGAGCATCTTTTATGTTTAAATTAAGCTATATGCATCATGTTGTGGTTCATCGGGGTGAGAACTGATGTGCTGGTAACACGTGTAAATTCTATCGAGAGCCACGCTGTGAGGAAGTTTGTTGTGCAACACCAAGAGAGGAATGACAGTCAAACCCCTAAATCTATCTCAAATGTTGTCCTTTTCTTTCACAAGAAATTTATAGTCATAAATGTCAGAGGAAGCAGAAATCAGAGCTATCTGCCTTTTGTCCTGGGGACATTCTTGTGTTGCACCTTTAGCTACAGGGTTTCGGGAGCGAGAGACACTTCGGAGGTTGTAACTCTGCAGAGGCTCCTAAAAACAGACAGAGCTCAATGGTTTCTAGGGAACACTTGCTCAGGGTGGACATCGAATCTCAGAGAAGAATGCAACAAAGCAATGAAACACCACGGAGGATAAAAGGCTATCAGTGGCGTAAACGGCTGTCCTCGCCCTCAGATCAAACCTGTGTGCAAAGCACAGAAGATATATTGCTCACCAATGAAAACAAATCTAAATCAAAACATATATTTGACACAAACCTTTGACGGGAGTGTGACAGTGATACAAAGAGAGAGAGGAAAATGTAGAAAAAGGGGAAAGAATTATGGGCCTGCAGAGGCACAAAATATTGCATGTGATTTCATCGTCCCCCTGTGAGAATGACTGAATGAGCTGTGCACTTGTAATAATTTGTCACACACGTGTCTACAGAAAAAGGCACTGAGGAGTGTTATAATGCAGACACTGCAGGGATGTAAGCACTCGTGTGAATCTGAGCATGTGTTTTGTTATGTGTGTGTGTGTGTGTGTGTGTGTGTGAGCTGCTTTGAACTCACAGTCATCTCTTGGCCCTGGCTCAGGATCTCCAGCTGCTGTTGGATCTCTTGGAGCCGCCTCTCCTGCCCTCTCCTCTCCTTTATATCCTGCAGGACCTTCTCTCCTGGCTGCGGGTCCCCATCGCATTTCCAGCCAACCCCTGAGCCTCGGCCCTGACACACAACAGACACCAATGGTTCTCACAGGGAGACAAACATCTCATCTCACATGTGGACGTGCTTGGGTTCTCTCCTAGAGTTGCACCCTTAGCTTATGGCTGTCACTAGGAAACATTTAAATAGGGATCAAAATCACATAACAGTTCATCACAATCAGTTTGAGTTAAAGTTTTCCACTTCTCCAAGATCCTTGAACTACGTTGGTGTGTTCTGGAGATGTAGCATGAACACCAATCTTATTTTATAGATCTGAGAGAGCCTGTGCTGCAGCTTCGGTCCACATGGGGTCCGACATAAATCAAACACTTATGGCATCCACGTGCACTGGGTTGACACAATGGATTGCAAGCTGCATCCAAGGCAAACTTTGAAATTGGGTCAGGAGGAAATGGGAGAATCATGCCTGGAGGACTATAGCTGATAAGCGGGAGGTTTGTCTTTCTGACCGCAGGATGGATCTCTTTCCATTTGGGCTCAGCCAAAAAGAGACTAAACCATCTGAAGTCATTACAATCAAATGACACATTTAATTGTCAGGGACAGTTCGGATATTTCTTAAGTGGGGTTATATGAGGTACGTATCCATGGTGAGTGTATTACTCACAGGCACCGATTGACTGCTGGTGATGGGACAACACTTACTTTGATTGTCTGATATATAATTAATATTTTCACTGTTATCAGTTTTCTCCTCTAAATCCCCAGACTCCATTCATAAAAGCTCTCTCAGTAAATTTACATTAACCAGTGTCACACAATAACACGATCAAATTAATGCTTTAAAACACCAAAAGGAACACAAATAACTGTGACCTTTAATGTAAAACTAGTGTTTTTGTCAACTGAGGTTGGTGGTATCTGGCAGCAAGTAAAGATTTATTTTTTAGGTGGCTTTAACTTTTAAAGCACCCCTCCCTCAAACTTTAAACGGTGTGCATGTCAACCACCATCTACTGTTTGAAAAACACTGACTATGGATAAATCCAAAGTATCCCTTTAAAAAATGTCATGTTACAAGGCAGGAATAGCTTCTGCAGACAGCATGATGAACAGTAGGTGCTGAAAAGCAGGAAAAATTGTGGCAAATCTCAAAGGATAGTCTAAACTGGACATATCCTCTCCACCACACCCCACAATTTATTTCTTTATAAGTAGGAAGGGACAAAAATGGATGAATGAACGACGCTGTCGAGACTGACCATTGAGTGACCTGTGGTGCAGTCATATGTTGACCTCTAAAAATACACAGCTACTCTATAAAGGCAGCTAGGTCCAAAAATTGTTGGGTCTGAAGGGATGTTGCCAACCGCAGGGCCTGTTTTGGAGTGTCAGTCCAGCGCCATGTGGTTGAAATCTTCATCTCTTTTGGTTAGTCTGGATGCCAGGCAGGCGTATGTATGATCTAATAATGTTGCAATTGATGGATATTTCATAAAATTTCGACATCTCAATAGGGACTTGCTTACAGAGAAATGGAAGGTTATTGGAGACAGCGGGATCCAGCAGAAATGAACCTAAACTCTGAGTTAGTAAATCTGTTTTGACACATTTATGGTAGGATGTAATCTTAGTTAAAGCCAGGGTAGGAGGGGAGTAAAGTTAAGAGGAGCCAGTATCTTGAGGAGCAGAATGAATGCTTCCGTCCTTGTTAATAAGCAAAACAGACGTGCCTGCTCAACTCATGGCACGTATTGCATTTACACAGATTCCAGGCTAACCTTTAATATTTATGTCTTGGCAAAAACAGCGAGATTTTTCCCCAAGTGTGTGTGGCCTCACCTACCAGTGCCCTCCGTCTCCATATAGGGAAATAATGACAGCTTCTATCTGAAGTCTCTTTTAAGTGGTCGTTACTAGAGCCCTTCAGTTAAGACTCCCTCTTTCAGACTACAAAAGCAAGGACCACGACGGGATCAGACTCTTGTCATGCACCAGAGTGAGAAACGCGACGTTCCAACCAGGAAAAATAAAAATTAAAGTCTAGCTTTACCACCATCGTCACACCACTAAATGCACGTTTCTAAAAAAGACCAAATCTTTGGGAGAAACAGTTTATTTAATTTGGAAACGACAGCTGCCCTACTTTTCAAGAACTATAGACTGCAAACTTTCAAAATTGTCTGCGGGGCTGAGTAATGATAAAGCTATCACTGACCAAAGTTTGAATGAATTTGGCATTGATGTTGCATGCTTTCTCACTAAAATGACTCCTTGGCTCAATTAACACCTTATAAATAATGTTAAGTATCATATTAAAGTCTGCAGCGTCATTGTTTAAACCTCACTGATTTGACCCTAATAACAGCAAAGATAAATCCACAAATTCCACATCATCGTCTTTCCTGGCTTTTACTGCTTGTTAATCTGTCTCTGTCATGCATGAGCTTAGCTACAACAAAGGAAAATGAAGCTCTTTTCAATGTGATAATTATAATATCCAGATTAAACAAACCACAACAGCAATGTTTAAATTTTCTAAATAGATTAAAAAAACGCGTGCAAGCAAACTACAAAGCTGTATTCAGGCACATTGGTGCTTTATGCTAACTGCTAACATCGATCTGGTTAAGCCTGCTAGCATGCTAACATCTGCTTATTACATCCTATTGTGACTGGAAAGTCGTTAGCCTTTTAGGTGTTTGGTTATAAACTAAAGTATATTTTGATGTGATTATGGTGCCATATGAGAAGTTACAGGATAATTACTGAAGTTCATCCTCAGGGAGGCATGATTTAAGGGGCCGCCATTGTTCATTTGAGCAAAACTTAACAAAGTCTTAAAACAGTTTATAGCAGCCAGTAGCTCCTCACAAGCTGCTGATTGTGACTGTTTGTCCAACGACACCTGAGACCATGACAAGATGGACTCTCATGTGAGCACAAGAACTCACGATTCTCACATGATCTAATATTGCAAGAAGCCAGTTAAGTGTAAGATAACAAGCTGAAAAGAACACCTGCAGTTCTTTCAATGGCCACTTGGGGCTGACTCACAAAGTGAGTTAAACCCAAATGAATAACAAAAACATGTTTATAGCCTGGTTCTTTTTTATATTGTGGCAGGTGGATGTCATAATAGGCATCATGTTTCAGCAACCCCGCTTCATTTGGCCCATTTTTATTAGGCAAGATGGCAAAGGGCAGAGCCACCGTACTGAGAATAACAGCTATGGGTGATCATGACTACATCTACATTTAATACTGTCTATGCTACACCTACAATGCCAGCAAGGCTCAAATAAAATCACAACAAAAGCAAACTGTATTATATCAATGTCATTCACGATTCATCTGCACATATTGCTTCTCATGCCAAGATAAAACAGATTGTTGGCAACCTCAGAATAGCGCATGTGAACGCATACTTGCTTTGACAAATGAAATCTGTATGAGATCATAAATGCTGACCTGACATAAGGTTCATTTTCTGTTTTACAGAAGACTCAGCAGCCTATAACCTCTTATTTGCACTACTTTATCTACAATATTTCGACATATGCAATTAGTTAAACATTTATGATAAACATATTTAACAAGTTTATATCCATTTCCAAGGCACTGCATAAACAATGTCTATGATCCTGTGCCAGTCAAACTGTAGTTATGACTCATATCTTGGAGAAATAACATTGCTTTACTTTGATGGACTCCAGTGATTGTTCTAATACATTTGCGCTTCCTCTCGTGGAATGTGTGAGAGCTTTAACTTAATATGAGCTTCAACTGAGTGACTTCCAGAAAAGAGAGACCAGGGTTCAGCTTATCTGAGCATCAGCAAAAATGCTGGTAATTGGCCTCCTCGGAGTAGCCACTTGACATACTGCTGAAGATCTCCAATAATCACATCACCTATCTGGGTCACAAGACCGCTGGGAGGCCACAAAGATCCAGACTTTGTTTTCTTTCAGTATGAAAAACATGTCAAACATAATTATCCTTTAAGAGAAAAGTATGTCAGCCTATCGATGAAACACCATATGAGTGCCATGGACTCTGATGCTGCATTAGTGCAGCAATGTAAATTTCACCGGCTGCCAAGTGTACATTAAATGCAGAATGAATGTTAATTAAAACAGGAAAAGTTCATTCGTGCATGACATGACAACAACTGAAAAGTTATCCTCGTTTCAACTTAAGGTTCAGCTGTAGGTTTCCCACAAGGCGAGAAAAGATGAATGATTTTCCAAATGCTTTATGCAAAACCATCATTTGTAGATTATTAGTATCAGATAACTTTAATCAAGCATGCATTTCACTTTTATTCAGTGGTTATTGATTTCCTGTGATCAATTTTACAATTTCAAATAGAGGCAATGCATTCCTTTTAGTGGTTGTAATAGTGCAAAACAGCTGTATGAAAGAGCCGCTGCTTCTCAAAGTGACGAAATAGGAACATAAATTGCAGGGATTAGTTTATGTTTATAATTCAAAACAAATCTTGGATCCTTAAGACTCAGCACTACTTAGTATAAATCATATAATTATATCCCGTCAATCATATTAGCTTTGTTAGACAGTGGAGGGAGCCGTTGAGATTGGTAGCCTGGAGCTTAATCTTTGCTCCAGTGTGGGTTGCATCTGTGGCGTGATTTGCCAAATATAACAGCTGGATCCTCTCACACAGACGTCATACATCAGGAAAACAAGACACGACAACAAGACAAATGATTAGGTCATTTGTCCTGCTGGCGGGTGTGTGTACCAGCACACGGTTTGCTTCAGGTTCATTCTTCCATTCGGCGTTTCAGTGGACTGCCCGACGAAGTCAGAGCCTGGGAGAGCTTTATGAACTTATTCACACACTCAAGACGAGCTCATCAGGGACAGCAGCTAATCCAAGAAAGTGTCAACAGGATAATCATAAACGCTACTGCACACTCCAAACAAACTAATTCGTACAACATGTGGTCTCGCAACCGAGTTCTTCAATCTCTCTTTAAACAAGCTACAGTCCGATATAGATGGAGAAGCGAAATGTCATTAAATGGAAAATAGAGAATTCAGATGCACAGAGTTGCACAATTCAAACAAAGGAAAGAACACTCAATTGGTTTTTCCTTGAAAAAACACTTATGTGATGTGGCTGCTATCCAGCATGTCAAACAACAGTTTGTTTTAGCATGCAGTAGCCACAGAATGGGTCATTGGCCCTGGCTCTGGGGGCCTTTGTTATATTAAAAATGTATGCTGGTCATATTAAGGCAGTCATTAAAAAGGGCAATACAAATAATGAAAACAGCATGCTTCTCTGATAGAGTTATTCGATGAAGTAATAAAATCCACTGGAACAGCCCTGAAATAATTCCTATCATGTAAAGATTACAATGGGAGGAACTGAAATCTGCAATGTAGTCTTAATATTAATATTGTAGTTTCTGGTGTTGTAGTGGCAAGCATTAGAGAGAAAATGAATTTCATTTACAACCTAAAACACAATGCACTTTGAAAAATTATGCAGTTCAGCTGACACCATATCCACAAACAACAGAAAGAGGCTATGTAGGAGGGATGTTTTTGACATGTCTGTCCCAGAGGCCCATCGTCTCTTAGAAGATTTGCAAACACAGGGATGTTGTTTTGGATTTCATTCGATTATTATTGGTAACTGAAGTGTTATTTCAAATAATATACTGACAGTTTACGTTTCTAGAACCTGACTCTCATTGACTGGAAGTGTCTTGTTAACAAATGTTGTCTACACACGGCACAGGGACAGCGCTGTTCTGATGAAAGGGAGCCAGCCTTACTGACTCACCCTGCGATGCCTGGTGTTGTTCAGAACAGCACGCTCCTCTCTCTCTCCCTTTCTCTCTGTTTCTCTCTGCAGATCTGAAGTATAGTAGGAGCTCGGGCTGTGCCACGTGGACCCAGGCTACCTGCCAAGGCCTGTCCACATGCCTTGCCACGAGCGCTCCCTGTGAGAGCTCGGGTGTAAGCTGTTCGGAAGCTATGGCTGAAAGTCTTTTGACTCCTCTCGCCTCTCCCGTATTTCTTTCTCCGTCTCTCAGACTGACATTTTGCCCAGCTGTGACCTGCAGTCATGTGCCTCCAGTTCTGAGAAAGAGGAGCTGCAGCACAGATGTCTGCCATGCATGTTATATACCTGCAAGCGAGCAAGGTAATGCAAACGGTTTTGATCTTGCACAAAGGCGATCTCACTTGTTCCTTCCCGCTCCCTCCTCTGTGAAATATGACCTAAAATCGATTTACTATTATTTAATTAAAGAAAATGTGAGGGTCTGTATATCACCATCATTAAAAAATGTCCAAGATACTAAATTTGTTTGTATCTGAGTCGTCTTTTCCGACTCCAAAGTCCATGATTTAACGTCAGTATTTTGGATCTGTGTTAGATGACTTGGTGATTGCTGCACATTCCTGAAGTATTAGAAGATTCACTTGTGGGTCATCTGGACTTTATACTTTTTTTTTTTTAACTGAGGGTGGTCTGGTGCAATCACTGTTGCACAGATCAAAACCTCCTGGTGCATCCTTCAATCAGAAAAGCATGTTGAAAGTGATTCTGGGTTAAAATATCCACACCACCTGTGTGTTCTTGGAGTCTGAGCAGAATCCAAAAAAAGGCAATCAAAGGTCGACAAATATTTGATCTGCTTGAAGTTTTCACTGCTTGGGTTGTGGAAAAAAAAATTGAGTGTCTGTGATCCCTCTAAATCATTGTAAATACTTCACAGTCTATGTCTTTTACTGTGAAGAGAGACTCAGAGGGCCATCTCCACCCAGCATCACCTCCATAACACATGGTCATTAAGGCCAAATAATGACACCGACTAAATTAATTTGGAGAAGGAGCAGAAGAAACAGACCATGTTAAATATTTATCAGAAGCATCTGGAGGAAGAAAACATCTTTTTGTAATTGTGGTCGCCCAGGGACACGCTGTGTATTGACAAGCACAGTATCTGACCTACATTTCAGTCAGTGACGTGATGCTTTTTTCATGAGAGATAAAATATAGGACTGTGATCTTCTGTCAGCGTGATCCTTTAAAGGAGAGTTTTGCCAGTTAACAGCTAGCTTTGCTGTGTCTGAAATCATACCGTGTCGGTTTTACATTTCAGTGTTTGTACGACTTGAACAAATTAGATATAATGCAATAATGAGCAAAGTTGTGAGGGAGTAGCAGTCTTTCACACTGATATGCCTGCTTGACTTTCTGTAGTCCTTGTTAATTTGCCCTAAACAATGTCCAGATGTTCACAGTAAGCTAAGAACATCTTTCCATAAACTTGAAATCGGACCACACCACCTTGAAAAGCTGCCTCACGTTTGGCTGAACACATAGCATGAGACACTTATCAGCAGATTTTGTTACCTTTGGTCAGATTATCTTCTCCACTCTATTTCTATTTTTTGTGCTAAGATAACAGTTTTAGATGGCAGCCTCATGTTTACCTTGCAGAAATGAGAGTGGTGTGGGTCTCCTAAACTAGTCCTTCAAAAAATAAGGCCATGTAATCTTGATAAAGAATAGTGGGTTGTGATAATATTCTAAAATGCTGCAATATTTGGATCATAGAGTAGATTTTGGAATATTTTAAGCATCACTCATTGTTCAGATGATTCTGAGTCCAAATGCCCCATTATGGAGCATCATAATGAGTGGAACAGTCGAAAGCAAGATCTCAACCATAACAGGGAAAAATCTCTCAAAACCACTTAACACAACTGCTTCTGTGGATAACACCATTGGGAGAGGCGTTTATAAGAACGCAATAAAAAAGGTCTCATGGGAATTATAGGGTGGGGAAGGGTGTGGAGTTTATTCTTTTTCGCCAAGTTAACCTTGTGAAAAACACCAAGGACACCACATGACAAACCTGACATCTCAGTTCTCACCACGCAGCTGTAAATACACACTGCTGCAGAATATGGAAGCCAGAAAGGCTGCAAAGACGTTATGAGACTTTACATTATAGCGTGCACTTAAGGTGACCCCAACATTTAAGATGCATTTTTTTCCTCTCACCTGCAGTGCTTTCTATCAATCAATGCTGTTTTGGTGCAAGTTGGCAAGTGTTAGGGATATCTGCCTCCTCTCAAATATAATGGAAATAGAAGGCACTCAGCTTGTGGTGCTCAAAGCGCCAAAAGAATACATTTGAAAATCTCAACAACATGTCTCCTTCCCAAAATCATGACCCGGTTACTGAAGATGATCCAAAGACCTTGCTGTGAGCAGTTTTATGTAAGAACTATCTTTTTTCTGCAGAGCTGCAAACTGCCAGTATATCGTCATGCACGTCAGGTGATGTTACATAAGGTAGCACAACTAGAATGACTAAACTTACAGCTTCACAGATTCAATTTACTACAGTTTCTCATCCATGCGTACATGCATGCTGCGTAGTGATACAGCAGGTGGGTGTAGTCAAGTGGAAAGAAAGTAGTACCTAAAATACTCACAAGTTCATGGATTATTCTAAGAAAACAGCTCATGAGTTCATTAAAAAGCCATTCCTAATAAGTTTATTGAATATATTGTTTGAGTACATTGAGCACCAAAGTGCCAAATGGTCCCCCCAAAAAACTAACTTTGTTTTGGGGGATTAAATTATCCCTTTAAATTTCAACATTTTCAAGCTTTCAAAAATACTCCACATCCATTCGCTGGCACATTGCTACCAGTGTGCCAGTGAATGGATCCTGGAGCCAAACTTCAGCCACTGGTAAGGAACAAAACATTCACATCCTCTTCTGTTGTGAATTATCATTTTTCCAATATTTCAGTAGGGACATGAACATCGTATTCCAGAGAGGACAGTTTCTTTCTTCATGGAGGATAAGATGTCTAACTGTGTCTTCCTGCTGCCATCACGATGAAAAAGGAACATGCTGTGCTGTAGAAAATTACTCTGCCTTTCATTCTTTAACTTTCTGGTTTTAGTCTGACGTCATTATTTCTGACATTATCAAATTTCTGAACATTATGAATATATTATGGTCAGCTGGTGTGTTGACTTTCTATCATGGATCCTAACTCAGCTTACACTCCATGCCATAAAATAAGAACTAACCTACACTTTAGATGACTATAACGTGACCAAAGCGTTTCCACATCTGTTTAATTATATGACCCGGACCAAATAAGATAAATTTGCAAACTATCTGCTGACCACATTGTGTTGGTCAAAAGGGCGTTTCTGCCCAAAACTCTGCTCCCTCACTTAACATTGGCTCTAGTTAAAATCATGGGTGCTCATCAGCAACCACACAATGTGACAAAGTGACCTCATAGTCTTACATCAAAATATAGCTAACCAATACACAATGAAAACACAGCTGGAGTTACTAAGCAAACACAAGCCCTGCTGATTAGGGGAGGGATCCCATGCATTAAGATACAAAGAGACAGTGACTGAAAACCATATTGTATCATGTCGTTCATTAATTTTCATTGTAACCACACATTTGAGAGAATGGCCTATTTAGTTCTGACACACACACACACACCCCTACACGCCCATGTCCCCAAACACCCAACAACAGCTAATTCTCATGACAGAATCCCCCTCTTCTGGCTTCAAACTGTGGGTGGTGCAGGCATTACCACACAGTGGTACAGTAGGAGGGGTGTACTGTACGTTAGCCCCACGTGCCAACAGATGTTTTTAATGACAGAAGGGCTATTTCAGCTGAAAGCCTGAGAAAACGGGAGAAAATGAAAAATGCAAAAAAGGAGCAATGCTGTCATAAGCACAATATTCACAGTGTCCAAAGAAAACACTGTTCAAAACGTGTTTTGATTCCATTCAGTCCAGATCATTAAAGCAGGGTTTGAAGCTCCCTGACCTTTTCCCTGTAATCACAGTTCATCACAACTGGACCAGAGGCAAAGAAAACACTGCTTTGTCTCATTGAGACTTTAATGACTCACTGTGGCCATATAATGACTTTGCTCCCACAAATACTGATTCTGTGGTTTAAGGCATCATGGCATGGATTTTTCTGTCTTATCATTCAGTCGGTGCAGAATGTTTTGCACCTGTGGCTGCACTGACTTATGGACAGCCTGGTCAAATGCACAAAGTGCTCTACTGTTAGTCTAAACCCAGAAATCCACAGATGACTACCTCTGCCCAGGACATTTTCAAAAAACATTTTAAAAATGTACAAAATACACTTAATACATTTAACTGGAAGCCCATTCCTGCCAATAAAGAAGAAATGGATGAATATTTAGACTTTTGATGAAGAAAAGATATTGGAAAACATATTGAAAAATTTTTGTAACAAGGACAAATTCTCTCAAAAATAATGGCTCTGATTGAAATATTGACTTAGTATCTCAAAATAATGATGTAAAGTCTCAGAACACCTTTTTTAAAGACAGTAAGTCATTATTTTTTAGAAAGTTTCTCATATTTAATGACTTACATGATCTATTTTGTCCGTCACATTGGAGGAAATAGGATTCCAAACTTCCATATTTTTGTACAAAACTGCATAACTACAATTATATGCTTGGCCG
>JAOWBC010000248.1:14442588-14455691 GCA_028566105.1 Hypoplectrus providencianus | reverse complement strand
AGAGAGAGAGAGAGAGAGAGAGAGAGAGAGAGAGAGAGAGAGAGAGAGAGAGAGAGAGAGAGAGAGAGAGAGACTGAATGATCTCATCCCTCCAGCAGCTGCATAGCGCAGCGAGGCAAACCCGTAACTTTCTATCAAACTTCCAAGTTGCCTTTTCCGGAGGACGACACCGGGAGCATTTTCTCGTTTGAGCCGGAGCGAGCTCACGTCTCTCCCCCCCTTTTTTTGGAGAAGGAGGAAGGTAAGCCAGGGGCCGCTGCGCAGTTTGTGTGTTACTACCAGGAGCTGAGTTGAAACAAAAGGGAAGGAAAACCCGCTCGGAGCTGCAGACAGGAGGAAAGGTGAGACCGGAGCGTGGAGCTGGTCCCGTGCGGGGTGTTGTTCACATCTGTCGGCTGTGTGTGTATGTGTGTGTATACATGTGTGTGTGGACAAAGCACATCTTTGTGGAGGTGCAGTGTGGAGCCAGTGCGCAATGTGTGTTTTAACTGCTGGACTCGGTGTTTTTTTTAGCCGCTGTCAGGAATAAACGTCGTCGCTGTGCATGTCAAGGTTATTGTTCTCACAGGCGGCTCACAGGTGGTACCGAGGCTACCACCACGTTTAGGCTGTCTCCCCGTGTTACTGTCACCACCCGGGAAGCTGTATTTATTTATTTATTTTATTATTTTTTTTATTTATTAGCGTGCTGTGTGTCTCATGTTGTTGCCACACGAGGAGGATTTGAGCTGGAGCAGGTGATTTCCTTGTGCCACAGACGCCTGGCTGCTAGCTCTGATTTGTTTACAGCCCTGCTTGATGAATGTGATTCACTTTAACCCTCTGAACCCCAACAAGCTAATACAGGGCGTCTTTTTTTTTTGGCATTTTACTCACTGTGGCCTTGTTTTTTTTACTGCAATGTATAGGATGTAAATGCTGCAGCACAATCATGGCTTAAAGTGGGAACAACTCAAAAATGTATGGAATAAACCATGAAGAAAACAAAATGCATGTTAATTTCCCGGATTACTCATTTAAAAAAATGGGAAAAAATATAATTTATATATGTAACACTTTTCCAAGTGCCCACAATTGTCACTAATATAGGAAAAATAACATTGGGTCTCTACATCCGATACATATTGAAGTATTTGCATTTTTATGACCTCTCCTGTCCTCTCCTCTCAGCTCTGTGTAAACAGATTTTCAGTGGATGTCTGTCATGTCTCGTTGGTCTCAGCAGGATCAGTCATGTCTTCACAGTGTCTCTTAAGAGCAGAATTTAATGTTTGCAACTGGATCTGGATATAACAAATAGTTTATTTTTGAATTACACTGTAGAATAAAGTGATTTTGGTGGATAAATTACAATTTTAGGATTTATTTTGGTTACTCTATCAAACAGAAACTTTTTGGTACCTATGATCTGTTCAAGTACCTCCAGGAAGTTCAAATGTTGTCAGTCTTTCTGTAATAAAAGGTGCATTTTTGGGGATCATTGAAAGAAAACATGCATTAGGGTTCAGAGGGTTCAACCAATATGTAAAATGTAAAATCCATTTTGATCACATGATGCCCAAGCAGACCTTAGCTGATCAATTCATGCAAAATGTGCAGCCTTTTAATCCTGTACGGAGAAAACGTGTCCGAATAGGAAACATTTGGCCATGCAGGGCAACAATGCAAACACAGGTTTGTTTGAATACTAACAACCAGGAAACTGAGCCAGTCTTTCAAAGTTCAACGGCAGCATTTTGTCCTGAACGAGCATATTTACTAAATATAAGGAAAAAGTTACAAGTATGCAGGTGGAGCATTAAAAAAAAAACCTCTAACTGAATCATACTGCTTCCTCCAGCTTGTTGAATTTGGATAATTTGAGTCAGGTGGAAAGTAAAAAGAGGAAGCTTTGGAATTTAGCTCGAGATCAGGGATTTTTAGCATTCTTGATAGGCTTAGCTGACCTGTGGTGGGCATGACTGATCATACACTGCACTGCAGTTTTTACCAGTCTAATCTCAGCTTTGTCCCGTCTAAATCGCGGCTATTATTCACACTGGGCTGCTTCTTGCTCTCTCTCTCTCTGCTGGGATATTTTAAAATTAATCTAAAGCAAAGGCAGCAGCGTTATATTTCACTATTTGCTGGGGAAAAGCATCCATGCTCTGTTTTAATCTGCAGCCAACAAGTCTGTGTTTTATGTCCCTGACAGAAATACCATTCAAGGTTAAGATAAGACAGAACTGCGTGGGCCTTTTAATTTCGTTTGCAGCCGTAGTAGCGTGAGGCCAATGTGAGTAACAGCTAAGATAAATCCTGAGATCAGTTTTTTTTTAGTGCTGTTGTCAAAACGCATCTACATGCAAACTGTAAGCGTGCTAGCTCCTTGAGAAACCTCCCCCCTCTGCTTCTCACGTTTCCCATCAGCCCAAATAATCCTCCCACTGGTTTTTATAACTGAAGGACAGTGTTTCTATTTTCACTTTTCGCATCATACTTCTCACACTACAACAACAATCGTTATTGTGCTTGCATTTCGTCGTGGAGCCTTTTCTCTCCAGCGTGCACGGAGGGATGCTTCCTGTTGCTAAGTTGAGCTTATGTTTCTATTGTCTCCTGTGCATTGGCTCGGAGGGAATAGCTCGAGCAAAGATAAAAGACAACAACAAGAAGAGCTTTGTGCTGCTTTATAATTTGCCACTCTGGAATGTGTGGGCTGCAATTATGCTAAGTGGCCATCAGGAAATGCTGAAATTAACGGTTTGAATTTTATAATGAATAACGAGTTTTTTTTTGTTATTCATCAGGTTCAAAGGTCATTATTATTTATTGGACCCCAACAAGCTGTATTAGGGCTTTTTTTTAAAACATCTTACTCACTGTGGCCTTTTATTTACTGGCAGTAAATAAAATAATAAGTCCTGCAGCTCTATGGAATCAGTGAAATCATGGCTAGAAGTGGGAACAACTCAAATATGTCATTTGTGCAGAGTAACCCAGATATAAGGCAATAAACCACGAAGAAGAAAGAGCTGAAGTTAAATATTTCTGATAAATACCTTCAAGGACTGTTGTAAAGTTCAAATTTGGATGATCATGCTTGTTTAACAGTTTCTTTTTGGGAAAACGGTTTAATTTTGGGGATATCAGTGGTTTGTTGATCCTCATGCGTAGAAATTAAGATTTTTAACAGAATCAAGTTATTCAAACTGTATTTTTGGCCACATTTTAAATGAGACATCAAGAATAAAGGGATTTTGATAGAAGTATAAACATTTTAAGCTTCGTTTTGGTTACTTTTTCTTGAATTTTGTAACCAATGATGCATTCAAGGACTGTTGTGAAGTTCATATTTGGCTAATGATGCTCGTTTTTACAATTTCTTCCTTGTGATCTTTTATAAAAACATACATTCAGAGCACTGTTGATCCTAATTGAGTTTAAAAACGATTTTCAAAGCTGCCTCTTGGTTTCCTCTGATGAGTTTTGAGGTTGCATAGTTCCTCAGACGTGCTGGCCTCCTGTTGTGCAGCACCACCTGCCCGGCCGCTGCGCTGCCTGCGCCCCTGTCACCTCTGGCTGCCTGTTTCTCACGTCAAACTAAACAGACCCTCAGAAAACGGCCCTGGATCATCCGGCTCGTGTCAGATTTGAGGCTAAACTCCTTCAGGCTTGTTTATTCAATGACAGACACCAAAATGAGTCACTCACAATGAGGTTTGACACAGCTTTCTTGTAACATATATTTTTCTTACTATTATTATAAAAAAAAAAAAAAAAGGGGAAGCTCCATGAGTTTACCATGAGTGATGCGTCTGGTTGGTGTTACTCAGCACACAGTCAGAAGTCAAATGACTTGATGGTAATATGGCCTCTGGTGCTATTTCCGTGTGAGCGTCTTTTTTTTTTTTTTTTTGCTGGTGACTGAGGGGGTTGATGAGTTTGATTGTAATGAGGTGTGACTGCGGCTCTGCACTTCCTGCGTGCTGAACTGTTGGAATGCTCCTCCTTTGTTTGGGTCGGACGGTCCGCTGTACGCCCGCCAATGGAGGAAAGCAGAAGGCTCGGACGCCACAATGGTGATGATGTAATCCCCCTTTCAGCGCACTGTCACAGAGTAAATGCGTGCAGACAAAGACAAAAAATTCCCCTCCTGTTCACCCCCGACCTGCCACTAAGTTTTGGGGGAAATTTTTTTGTAACCTTGCAAAAGTATGCACGGCAATTCGTACACTGTAATTATCTTAGCGGGAGACTCGCCGCTACCGAGGGAGTTTAGTTAGCGCTGGCGTTGGGGCCCCGGGCTCTGATTTTTAAAGGGCCCCTTCACGTCTCCTAGACTTTAGAGTTTTGTAGCTTCTTTTGGTTGTTGTTTCGAATTGTTACTCTTGGTTTATTTTGTATTTAGTGTAACATTGATTTGAGTTGTGTTAGCTTGGCTAACTTGAGATGCTAATGCTAATTCAGTTAATCAATCAAGCGTTATTTGTATAGAACTTTTAATTCAAATAATATGTAAAACAAAGTGTTCACACACTTTAAAGTCTCTTTGTGCCCCTTAAAGTCTTTCTGTGCCTCTTTAAAGTCTCTTTTTGCCTCTTTATAATATTTTGCATCTCCTTGTTGTCTTATAGTTTTAATTCGTTATTGTTTTGCCCTATTTTTTTGATCTCTAACTTCTCTTTGTAGCCGTTTTGCATAGTCATGTCAAGCAGCTATTTTTTTCTTTATTTCTTTATTCATCTTCTTTAATCTCTTTTCTTCCTCATCATTTTGTGTCTTTTTATGGATCGTCTCCGCTGCCAGCTGTGGCTTGAGGCCTTATGTAACAGGGTTGTCTGTCTGTATGTCCACTCGTACGTCTGACAGAATAAAATGTGACATCAGTGTGACATCATGATCCTGCAAAGACACTTTTCTGGCCGTTGTTCAGCGCCATAACTCAGAAACAGAAGGTCAGACTCTGAGGCGGTGACACGGCGCTGATTGTATAGATCTTCTGTGCTCGAAGGGTGAAGATGTCTGTGAGGCGTCCAGGGTTTTACATTTTATAGCTTCTCTGCAAGGAAATCTGTTCATATTTGAGGCATTTCCTGTTGTCATGGCTACATATGAGTCTAGACAGACATGCATGTAAACTTTGTCTTATTGGTTCCTGAAAGAATGCAACCTGGAAATTGTTTTCTATTACTTTGTAGATGTTTTGTACTTTTATTGGTCATTTATTTCTTGGTCTGTATTTTTAAGTTTTTTAAGTTAAGACTGTCATTAAGTCAGTTTAAGTCTCCTTGTAGTGTGTCTTTCATTATATATTATATTGTCAGTATTTTTTTCACTCTTTTGATGTAACTTTATGTCTCTTTGTAGTTGTTTTAGCCTTTTATTAGCCATTTCCTTTCGGTAGTTTTTTTTTTTTTTTTTTTTTTAACACAGTTTTGAAGTAAATTCTTTTTTGCTCTGTTATTGTTGATACATTTTTTCTTTTTGGGGTGCTGTTTCAAAATCATTTTAAGTCTCTTAATTATGTTTTGGTCTTTTATCTGTCATTTATTTTTTGTCTCTAGACTTTTTTTTTGCACTGATTCAAACTAATTTTTAGTCTCTTTTTAGTTGTTTTGGTTTTCATTGATTATTTATTTTTTGTCTGTAGTTTTTTTTCTTTAAGTAATTTTAGGTGTCTTTTAGTTGCTTTAAATTTCTTCTTGATGCTTTTTCACAGTTGTGAGTACTTTGCAGCTACTTTGTGTCTCTTTTGTGTATATATTGAGTCTTCTTTTGGTTGATATGTGTCTCTTGGAGGGACATTTTGTGGTGGGACAGGTGCAAAGTGTTGCCAGTGACTCTCTGGACCTCTGCTGACTGATGGTTGGGTTTCTGTTCGGTGGTCTGTTACTTAAACACTCATGAACTAAAGCAACCCCTCAGTGACGAGGCTCTGTCACGCTGCGTCCAACTCTCAACCCCAAACCAAAAACCCACAGTCATGCCGAGATCAGTCGCTGCGTAATTCCCCTTTTCTGCTCCCATCGAACCTCATACATGCTGAAAATAGCGCGACACAGGAGGTGGAGAAGAAAAAATGCAAAGTTTGACAAACAACCACTTAAGAAAAACTTAAAGCCAGAGGGGGAGAGAGAGAAAAAAAACTTTCCGTAATGAAATGTGGAGTTGTGACGATGATGATATGCCGCCGCCGGCGATGACGAGCTCGGTGTTGTCTCAACATGCCTGCCTGTTGCTACACTGTCTCTGCTCGGCCTGCACACACACACTCCCCCTGGAACGGATTACAGATCTCTGCTCGGAGAGAAAAATCCAAACATGAAGCCGAGTTGCAGGCCCGTGCCCCATGCAGAGCCTATGTGGGCAGCGGTGGAAAGTAATTCCACATACTGAAAACCACGGAGGTTTTTGCTGTTGTCCCTCCTGTGGACAGAAATCTGAGAAGCAGACAAGAATGCATGAGGGCTTGGTCATGGCTGAGCTCAAAACACATCTCGATACGTAGACAGGTCTGTTCAGATTGTCCTCATTCCTGTGCATGCTTACAACTGTTTTCTTTACTTTCAGGAGACACTTTAGCTTGTGATTTGTAGTAAAGCTGGAATGTTGGCGCACCAAAACACCGTGTGAGGTTTTTTTTTTTCTCTCCTGGAGAAAAAAAGACACAGCAATCCTTCTGTGTTGTGCTTTGTTTCCTGTACTGAAACTCAGAAAAATCCCACCTCTTATTGCTCCAAAATTCCACATCCTTTGCTTTGGACCCAGGGAATCCATTTCCACCCGGTGAGTTCCTGCTTTGCTCTTAGAAAAGCGGAGAGAAGAATGAGACCAGTGTGAACCAAAAGCACTCTGCGCTTCAGAGGACTGTTTTTTTTTTTTTTTTTTAAACAAATAGAAGTCTCAGGTGGACTGAGTGAAGTGACTATTACTGCAGTATGTCTATGCAGCCTTGATACAAAAAAAAATATTCAATACTCAGGGTTCCTACGGGTGTTTAAAAAGTGTTTGGATTCTTTGAAAACAGCCCTTGAAAGTGCTTGAAAAGTCAGCTACCTAGAATGCAAAGTCTACTCACAAACTTGGTTTTGCTTTCATTTCAGTGTGGCTCCTTTTGTAGAAGTTTGCTTTTTTATATAGCACAATAGCATCTGATTTAATGGGATGAAGAAGGGAAATAATCATGGATGTAAATAAGTAATGCATAACAGCTGGAAATGCACCTTGAAAACGAAGGTTACTGTAATCCTGAATATTGACTTTAAAGGAATGAGACGATAGTGCAGAGTATAACAGAGCTCTGTCTGATGAATTAGGCCACAGTCTTTTTTCCCATGTTGCTCCAGGTGCAAAGGGCAGATAGGGCCGGCTAATAACAAACATGGCTGCTTTCCCAGCCTTTCCTCCCTCGCTGCCTGTTTCCTGTGTGTTTCATTGATGTATTCCTGGATACCCTGCCTGCAAGAAACACATTTGAGACTGGAAGCGGCCTTTTAATTATGACAATGAGCATGTGTTTGTATAATTCATGCATGTAGAACACGGCTGCAAGAAGCTATTGTCAGAATATGGTGAAAAATGTCCATCCTAGTTCTCAAAAGGACATTCTGAGGCCTTTAAATGTCTTTTTATTGAGTTAAAAATAGAAAGAAAATCAAAATGGAAACGTGCGTGTCATTTAAATGCACAAAAAATAGAGGTTCAGAAGGTAAACATGAAAATCTCCATATTTATAGGCTGAAATCAAAATGTTCTGCAACTTTGCATGAACAGTTACTTTATTTATAGCTTATGAAATCTTTTATTTTTCTGTCGATCAGCGAATGGTTGCAGCTCTGGAAGTTATCTCAGCTGTTGCTGCTCTATGGAGGTTTGCAGCTGTTACATTGGACCCCATCAGTGAGTGTTTACGACCTGAAAGAGAAAACCTGCACCTGTACAGGTCCTGCTTTGCTGCTGCTCCCTGAATGTTCACCTTTTGCCTCATTTTTTTTAAGTGACCCTACAAACCAGGTGTTCAAATACCCAACAGTAGTTGGGAACACCAGTTAAAACTTGCAGACTTCCCTCCTGCGTGAGTTGTGTGGATGCAGAGTCCTGATTACTGCCAGGCAGGGGGATGAAGGGAGGGAGGGCGTGTTAATTGCATTCTGCTCCACTCTGTATCCATGAACCAAAACTAAAACAGTATAATTACTGGGACGACTGTGTGATGTTGTTGATTAATAAAGCAGATGTTAATTTGCTTGGCTTTTGCCGTGATGCATTATAAAATCAGTGGGGTTTTTTTTCCTCTTTTCATGGAAATGAGAGGATTGCAACACTGCACCCTGGGCTGCTGTTTGAACGGTTTGCATGGATCTGGCTCTGCAGCACGATAAACCACAGTTGCAGAGCTGGCTGGTGTGTGCCAGGAAGTGCAGTGCAGGACAGCAGAACGCTGTGCAGGTTTGCACCGTCTGTGTGTGTGTGTGTGTGTGTGTTTCTGGCACTGAATATGATTTAGCAGGGCACCACTGTTATGCAACACTAGCTGACTTATCGCAGTCCAAATGACTCTGTATGAATTGATTAACTCTGCGGCCTGACTGTTTATAATTGCACTGGAAGCGCACTGGGCTATGCACTGGACACGTGCCAGAATCAATGCCTGGGAATGGTGTTTAACTTTCCCACTCCGTTGTTGTGGATTTTGCGTCCTTTTCCACGTGCATTTAGAAACTGCTCCTCTTTTCTGTCCAATAATCCTGATCACAGAGGCTCACCTGAGCTTTCTGAGGCCCCAGTTGGGGAATTAGGCTGCCCTCCAAGCTGCAGGGGACAACACGACGAGCCAGGCCGCTCCAGAGACATGGCAGAGAAATCCCCCTGAGGTTTTCTGCCAGGATAACGAGCCCTTCCTCTTCTTCTCCCCTGTGCTGGTCCTGGTGTCACCCAACACTGAAGCCCCCCCCGTCCCCGTCCCCTGCACTGCAGCCCGCCTTGTTAAACCGCTTACCCGGCAAGATTCCTCTGTTCCTGCGTTCTTTTTTGCACACCAAAAAGGGTTAATTACAAGACTGTAGAGTGCAGCTTGTGCACGAGGCGCACAATTAATAGCTGGTGGCAGCACGGCAGCGATTTGGCCAATGTGCGGGGATATTAATCACGCTTTCACCTTGACTCTGGCTGTGGCTGTGCTCTCCTTCTGACTGCTGCTCCGTCAGCTCAGGATCCTGTTGTTCCCTCCCAGCAGCACTCTCATGCTCCTCTTGTTACTGATATAAGTCCGTGGGGAATCCTTGTACAGTTGTTCGCGTTGTGGCTGCCTCCGTTTATCTCCACAATCAAATTAGCTGCCCCCCTCCTCTGGATGCCGGGGAGGTGTATTTGTTGGCCAGGCGGCTGCTGATCGATGGACATATGGGTTTGACTGATGAAAATGAACTCCAAAGGATGTGTGGAGCGTCTTGTGATGGATTTGATTGCGCTCTCTGGAGGCCGTTTTAAACAGCCCGCGGTCAGTGCTGCTGAGCTCATGTTTGCCGTGTTTGCTCAGCAGGGTCCCGACCTTTCCCCCAAACGGCCTCATCACACCGTCACAGCTCCTCCTCCTTCCACAACACCTCCATGCCACAACCTGTCCAGACGGCCCTGTCAGAGCGGAAAACAAACGATGACGTCGCTCCGAAGCTATCCCGTTCTTCTGATGCCATTTCAGCAACACAAAGAGCTCCTGTTGTGGGTTTCGTGTTCCCCGTGTGCGATCTGTTTTCTTCTCTGACAGTGTTTTCATTCTCCTCTCCTGCCAGGCTGTTATCTGATCTGAGCTCTGAGTTTATGAGTCTGGTGTTTTTAGCTTCGTACGCTGATACACACAAACTATAAAGTGTCTTTCAAACGCCCGGCGGTTTCCGAGCTTGTAGTGAATTAAACTTTATTGCAGCGAGGGCGGTCTAATCTTTGTAGTCCTCTGTGATTTGGCTCGTTGGTGTAACCGTGAGGAGGATGTGAGAGGACGGAGCAAAAGGGACGACGGCCAAACTTCACAGGCGTCTGTAACGTTGACTCGTCTGCTGTGAGAATCTGTCAGGTCTCTGTCGACTGACCTGGACACGAAGAGCTCTCACCAACCCTGGACCTGTCCCCTTAACCCACAGCAGGGACAGGACAGGAAGTGATCGGCTTTTATTTATCCCAAAGATATTACATAATTGCTTTGTCATCATTATTGTAGATCAGTAATGTCAGACTAACCAGATACTTTAATCTCACTGAGTGAAGACGGTTCAGGTGATGGATGGATTGAGTTTGATGGATCAGTTTGACACCAGGTGAAGATGAAATGACAGAATATTTGTGCTGCACTTACTTTTATTTATAGGTTTTCTAAACAAAGCAAGGAAGCAGTGGGTACAGCTGTAAATAATATTTTTTTGGACTTTTTAGACTTTTAAGTCCTGGAGCTGGATCAACACACTCATGGCCAAAACTGGGAAACATTTAAAACATATCTTTTAAGCAGAATAACAGTTATAATGACATAAATCAGACATCAACATGTAGAATAAACTGACTGACAGATGTCACAATGTTAAGTTTTGTTTTTGGTAAATGTTTGGAATTGAAACTTTCATTACTTACGACCTGTTTAAGGACTGTTGGAAAGTTTCAAAATCCAACAAAATCTTACAGTTTCTTTCTCCGTGGCTGTAACCTAAAGATGTTGGTGTTCAGAGAGTTGATTAAAATGATCTTTTTAGAGGCATTAAAAGCATTAAAGCATCATTTCTCTCTGTGAAATGACGCCACACTTTCCAGCCGTGTAGATGTTGAGTTTGATGAGCTCTTGATGAGGCAAACAATTCCAAGATAAGAGATAAGATAAGACTTGATTTGTCACCGCAGCTCAAGATACAGGAAGAGGAGTTTAAAAATAAAATAAGACACATAATAGACCATACATCATTTTTATTCTGATTGAAAAAGTTCTTAAAGGGTCCTCAAGTCCCATTCCTGTCCCACATTAGAGACTGTAGTCCGGCCACAGACCTGTTTCACCTGGAGGAGGAACAGGTGCCAGCGTGTTTTCTGTTTGACTGAACTGGACTTGTTGTATTAAATGTTTTTTTTTAATCTTCTGTGCTGGTTATTAGGGCGCCAACGCAGAGTGAAATGTTTATTTTTAGGTGGTGGATCACTGGTTAGGATGACTCCTTGCAAACTCAGTAAAGTAAAGCAAATTTGAGTAATGAAAATGATTTATGTTTCCAGACTGTTCCCCCCTTTCTGTGTTTTTACATATAAAATTGATAGTTACAGGGACATCCTTGTCTTCGCAGACCCAGGTTCGAATCCGGCCTGAGGGGTTTTTAAAGGGTCCTCAGTTCCCCTTCATGTCCCATATTACACACTGGAGTCAAGCTCAGGAATAGCATCCCTGGAAAACTTAATCATTTATTTTATTTTATTTTCTCATCGATTAGTGGTTTTCCAGTAACGCGCCCATGTGAGCGGCGCTCCATCCATCGGTTTCTACATGTGTCATGCATGTTTGTTGTTGTTGTTGTTGATTTTCAGGAATATTATCGATCGGCTCCATTTGTGCATCTCCGCGGGCCGTGGTGGGTAAATGGCTGTATCGGCCTGACCTCCAGCTCGGACAGGGACACACACAGCAGGGGCTCTGGCGTGCAGTGTGTGTGACCGCTGGATGCCCCGAGCCTGCAGCAGCCAGCGGTGCACGCTCCATCTCCAGCGATCTAAACACCATGATCTAATTGACATTTTGATCGCCCCGCTCTGTTTATGTGCGGCTCCAGCACTCGGGGCGGCTCTGTGGGATCCACTCCTGGTTTGTTTTGCTTTTCCGTGAGCGCCTGTGATCAGGGAATGAAGTAATAGCAGGCTCTGGGAAGTGTTTGGCGCCCCCCCCAGCTGAGCCCCATCCCCCGTCTTCTGGCACGTGGAGAGGCTGAATTATAGACGGCGAGCACACAAACTCTTCACTCAGCCCTCCTCCTCGCATCAACACTGTTAATTATCCCGCCGCTGCTCTCGCATCCCTTCTATTTTAATCCTTTAGCTGATGGAAACCGCTTCATCCCACCGCACACACGGAGGCGTGTGCCAGCCCCGCGCTGAGCCGGGAGGATTTGTTTCTGCAACACATAGGTTATCTGCTTTTCAGATTGTTCTTTTTTTTTCTTTTTCTTTTATTCTTCCCAACTTTGTTTCTTGCTTTTCTCAACAAAAACAGGCACCACACGAAAGATCAAACAGATGAAAAAAGTTAAACAATTCACGAGACACAATGAAAGATTATCAGGAGGAATTAACAACTATGAAATAAATAATAGTAACGATAAAGTTTAATAAACAAGTAAATACAGTAAAAACATCAATATAAATGGAACACCGGTCAGTAGTAGAAAAAAATGAAGAATAAAATAAACAGTAGAAAAACATAAGAATTATATATATTTGTTTATTTATTTATTTTTTTCCCATCTCCATAATATGCAAGAAAAGGGATTATTTTTATTTAAATACCTATTTCTATTCATTTCACCTGTCGCTGCACCTGTAAAAAAATAATTTAAAAAAAAATAAAAATCCCTCGGTATCAATAAAGTTTTCCTGATTCTGACAGATTCTTTTAATTGTTTATCACCTCAATAACAAGAAAAGTGGAAGTTGTCAGTCAGATTTTAGGGCAAAGTGCTGTCGCGGGTCCTCTGCACCCTGAGTCAGGTGTGCAGGTGTTTCTGTAACCTTATAATGCCGAATCCTTTGTGTGAGTGTGTGTCGAGCAGCTGTACGTGTGTGTGTGTCTTATTGGAGTAGCAGATGACAAAGTGAACTTTGGGCCTTTGGCACAACACCAACACTGTCGAGGCGTTAACTACACACACACACACACACACACAGAGACACACACACACAAATTTGTAGCCGACCAAGGAAGCTGTGAGTAATCAACAGGTGTTTGACCCATTTCTACCAGACTGCTGTAACAGGTAAATCCCTGATCACAGGCGATTACACAAGACCTGGGTCTGTAATACACACACACACACACACACACACACACACACACACACCACTACTGTTACCAGTGTAACTGAAATGCGTGCTGTTGT
>JAOWBC010000248.1:14380555-14412702 GCA_028566105.1 Hypoplectrus providencianus | reverse complement strand
AATATTAACATATATGTTCCTTATCATAGTTCAGATTATTTATATTAATCTACAATGCAGAAAATATAATAAAAATAAAGAAAAAACACTGAATGACTGGTGCTTTAAAGAAAAAGCTGATTGAGTAAAAACAAAACAAAACAAAACAAAAACTTTTCAAAGCAAGTGACTCAACTAAAACAAGAACAGCTGGAAGTGAAATGGGATCAAATGAATCATTTAGATTTGAACTTCAGGATCAAATCATCTTGAGATTGTTCAACAAGGGAAAAGTATCAGTAAAATCAGCTTTCACCTGCAGCGTCATCCAACCCTTGTTGTGTCATTTTTCCCCAGAATATGGAAATATTCGGCTGTGGTGGAGCTTTCACAGCTGCCAACAGATGATTCAGTTTCATGTCTTATTTTTTCTTATTCACAGAGAAACTCCGGCCTGCCTGATGGGGAAGGTGAGCCAGCTGGAGTCCATGGTGAAGGCGCTGCAGGAGGACTTAAAGAAGGTGCAGCCTGGTTCAGTGCAGCTCTGTTTACAATGATTGTTTTTTTTATAATGCTTGTGTCTTTTTCACACAATACTGAGGGGCTGAGAAACACAATGAGTCTTTAGATTGACAAGATCAATCTAATTTAACCCTTTAAACCTCAACAAGCTGTTTTTAAGCATTTTATTATTATCATATTAAATATAAAAGTCCTGCAGCCCTATGGGATCAACACAATCATGGCTACAAGACGGAAATACTTAAACAGAATAGCACAGTTATAATTAAATATATTATTTAAAATTGCAATGAAATTGCAAGTAGAATTTCTCTGGTAAATTATTTTTAAAAATGTGAATAAAATGGAATGTATTAAACAACATTTTGATTGATGAATATTGAGAATAAAAATGGGTTTCCGAATGTTAAACATATTGAATTGTTTTTACAGACTCGCCTGTCCACTCCCCTCAGCTCTGTGTAAATAGGTTTTCAATGAATTTTTGTCAAATTAAATTAAATGTAAAATGAGTAATTTTCTAACAGGATCTGGGTATACCAAACGGTTTAAGTGAGACGTTTATTTTAAGCAATTTTGACAGAAATATCACAATATTAGGCTTTTTTTCCCTCATGTAAACTCTTCACCTGTGATCTGTTCAAGGACTGTGGGAAAGTTCAAACTTCAACGATAATTCCTGTTTTCACAGTTTATTTGAGATGTTTTAAAGCGAACACAGGCTTCATTATCATTCATACAGGTTGGTGGGTTAAGAGGGTTAATTATTTTACCTTCAGAAAGCATTTAAACTGGGCTTTAAAGCACTATAAATAGAAATCAAGCAGCTTTTCAGTGGCAGCGACCTTCTCGACTCAGAAACATGATCAAAGCAGGGTTTTTTTTCATTTCTCATAATGGTGTTTGCTGATAAACCTGTACAGATCTTGAGCAAGCTTTGAATAACTGGAATCAGTGTTGAACCTTTAAACCTCACAGATCACACGGCTCACACTCGTCTTTTTTCACCACCAGGAGAAGGACGCCAAAGCCTCGCTGCAGGCCCAGATCCAGAGCCTGAGGGAGGACAACCAGCGCCTCCTGGAGGAGTCGTACAGCGCCTCGGCCAAGCTGAAGAAGTTCACCGAGTGGGTCTTCAACACCATCGACATGAACTGACGCACGCGGCGGCTGCAGGCCGAGTTTAAACCACTACTCACGCTGATGTGAACCTTCAGTGCTGCACACAACAGAATCGTCTAAAAACTCACAACATGAACCGTTTTTTTTTGTTGTTGTTTTTTTTACACAAACCAGTGCCAACATGGACCGTCTTCAGCCTTGTGGATTTGTGGTTTAATCACCATGAAAGCAGCGTTTTTCATTAGCATGCACTCCTTTCCTTAGGATTTCAAAAAAACGACGCTTTGTGTCTGATCTACTGGATGTCGGTATCCCTGCATGTCGGAGGCAGCAAGATGTCGAAAACTAACCTAAAGGGATTTCAAGTTACTGTCCCCATTTAGCTCCCCAGCTAACCTAATTACAAGCGCACAGATTTCCAATTAAAAAGCTCCAACACAATTTAAAATGTGTTCCTCCCAGTGCAAGCGTTGGTGGAAATAGTCCTCCGATAGAGGTCTCTAAGAATTAACTGACAGTGTGTTGTAAATGAATTGCTGTTCCCAGTTCAGTGATAACACTGATTATTTTTTAAATTTAAACCAAAAGAAAAGAAGCTATGTAGCAGTGTGTGTGGGTGAACAGACTCTGCATAGCACATTACTGTAAAACACTGTAAGGTCAAGTCTGTATTACCTATTTCACAAGTCAAATGTTTAATTTTAAGAGTATTGGACTACTGGTCTGCTCATAAAAAGAATATATATTGTAAAATCACGAAACATATGGGTGCCATAAAGAGAGAGATGTGTCATCTATTCAGATTATTGTAAATATATGATGTTAACATTTATTTTCACAACTCTGCCCTTGATATATGTAAAGATTATTTATGACAAAGACGATGGCCAAAAAAAAATAAAATTAGCCATATGCAGTTCTGCATGTGAATAAATGGTCAATAAGATATATATAAATATATATACATAAAGTTTAACTAGTTTTAAACATGAGAAAGCTAACTTTTGATCCAAAATACTAATTCTTCATATAATTTTTGACAGTTTATGCAGTGGATTGATTGACAGCGCCACCTAGTGTCCTCCATCCGTAGCATGCTAAAGGGCCTCAATCTGATCCTTCTACTCTCTTTAGGTTAAATCGGTACTGTTGAATATATGATTACATAGTGAGATATTGTGTGAATCCTAAAATTCCAACTACAGACTTTTCTGTAGCGTGTAAATCTGCTTGTAAGCCCAGACCTGAATTTGGTCCGTAGACGACCGCACAAAGTCCTTATTTAAGCCTCATAACCGATTCCTTTTGTACTCGGATACTGTGCAACTGTATATAAGGAGAATTTGATATTCATCAGAATTTGCACCTTCATTCTTATTTTTTCAAGATTATTTTTGATGCATTTCTGCCTCACCGGCTAGGATATAGCGGAGAGTGAAAGAAGCAATGTGAAAGAGGGACGTAGGACAGAGAAAGACCACGAGCCAGACTCAGTCCAATGAGTCCCAGGCGCCCTAGCAGCAGATCTGCACGTGATTCTTTTTCCATTGAGCTGTGATGTGTAAAAAAATGTTTATATCTATTAAAGATATTTTGTTGAATTACACTTTGTGTCACAGAGTGGTGCTTTGTCTTGCCATGTGAGGTGGCTTCCGGGGTAAATGGATACCTGTCAGCGGCCTGGCAGGAGGTGTCTGCCTGCTGTTGTGTTGTGATTAACAGGGAGCTGCTGTTTTTCCATTCGAGGCGGAGGCCCTGACTCAGACGAGCCTCGACGGGACAGATTGATGGATGAGGAAACACCAGGGTGAAGACGTGCTCGATTATAGATCCAAGAAATGACTGCAGTGTGATGTCCTGCAGAGTTATGGCGAGCTGCAAAATGTATATTCATGGAGGTGTTGGGAGGTAGAATTGCTCCTTATGTCAATTAAGAGATACAGATCTGCACTATTTAAAATAATAAATCAAAGTTACAGTATTTTATTATTTTAAATATTGTTTTTCTTCTATATTAATTGTAAAAAATTATTGGACAGAATTGAAAAGAAATTTGCATTAATTTTAGGGAATTCTATGTAATTTTATCTCTGAATTTCAAATAGGCCAACTTTCTGTTTTCACAATGAAACTTCTCTTTTTTGTTTGTTTGTTTTGCAGTGTGTTGTAAAGATGGAAGAAAAATAATTAAAAAAAAAAAAAAAACTATCTTCCGGCTTATGTGCCAAAACAGATTTCGAAAGATGAGACAGACGGGACTCGAACCCATGACCCGCCGTCTAGTCATCAATTGGTCGCAATCACTTGTTGCGATGTTCAACCTCACCGCTAGATGTCGCTAACGTCTACAGTACACTGTTAAAGTGATGCCAACTATCGAGTTAGTTAAAGACCCCTAAAATAAAACCAAGAGAAGAAGAAGTAGCCTAAGCTAAACCCGTCCATTGATTAATTAAAATGGGTTCTCAATTAAAAATCTGCTTCCAGTTTCCTTGATAAGCAGCTGACAAACTACCTGCCGTGTGAAGTTGTAGCTACTTGAGCAACAAGGTAATGTTAACGTCCTTACAGCGATGATGCTAACATCCGGGTGACTTGTCAGTTGGTCTGTCACTTTAGCTTAGCCGAACTCTAGCTAGTTAGCTCTAAACACCCAGATCTGCTTCGGTATTGGGATATAAACCATAATGTTTTTTTTAATAAGACTTGAAAAATAATGTTTCCTTTAAGGACCTTGGATATCTGTAGCAAGTTTTCCATACAGCAATTAATGATTTCAGCTAACCGACCGACATGGCAAACCACACAGCCACGATGCTAGCATGGCTAAAAAAAAAAAAAAAAGAATTTTGTATTAATGAATCTTTGAAAGATGCTAATATCTATACCTCAAACTGCTCATATTAGCTTGGGCTGAACTTCAGAGCACGATGAGTAAGAATGTAAACATCATGAATATCAGTTTTTTTCTCTCTCTCTCTCTCTTTAATATCTACAGTTCAGGTATTACTTTATAAAGGCAATACAAAACCTTAAACCTTTACATGGACTGTTTGATGTAATAATAAATGTACATACAGTGGGGGGGGAATCAAGGTAATCTTGGGAGTTTGATATTAAAATCACAACAGAAAAATGGTTGAACATGTGTGAAACCAAAACAGAATCAGAAATACTTTATTGATCTGGTCTCGCTCTGGTTACTCCAACCAAGGATAGAAAGAAATATATGTATAAATTATAATAAATTAAGGTGTGAGAACACAATTTAAATTCATAAAACCTGCTGCTTCATCACATCTAGAATAAAGGTAAGTGTAAACAATCTGGTTCATTTGGAAAAATTGTTAGCCTATGACCAATACCACTTTCAAACTACATATGTGCATGGGATAACATAAAAAAAAAAAGGTGAACCTCTCCTTTAAATATCTTCTGTCTATAAGGACTTTTCTTATATGTCGTGTAGCCAGCAGTGCTGCTTTCTGGCAGTGGTGTGGCTGTGAACAGGCTGCTTAATAATTTAGAATTAATGCAGATTATAGCAGGGCTGGCCCCCTTAAAGCAGATTAGAGAAGTCCCTGTCTATCTTTCAGTCTGTCTGTCTGCCTGCCTGTCTGTCACCTCGTTAATGATGGCACTCCTTAATGCCGAAGCAGCTCAGGGGACAGGGAGATATGCTGATCGCAGGTCACTGCAGTGTGGGTCACGTGTGTGGTTTGATGTAGTCAGATGCTTTTGCCATATGTTTATGGTGTAGATGTGATAAAAAGAAATAATTCATAGAATTTTTATGGAACTTTTTCTAAATACTTAGATTTAGAAATATTTACCTGAAGAGCATAAACAAATACAATTTATGTTTGAGTTGACGGAACAGACCAAACAAACACAATTTGAAAATTAATTTTATTATTTATATTTTTACCTAAATTTTATCTTTTCAATGCTTTAAATAGGTTTTCAGTTTTATGTCGGTTTAATGTGAAGCACTTGTTGCCAGCCGTTTATGTATGTATGTAATTTATTATTTTTTCCCTTTACTTTCATAGCATATCACATCTTATTTCACTATTTGTAATGTTATTCTATGGTTAGGAGTTCAATATGCTCAAGGGCACTAGGCATCACAAAGTGTAATTTGTTATAATATTATGATATCATATACTTGCTGTTTTCCTGCTGAGAAGTAGGCTATAGGAGAAATGTGTGGGGTAAGCAAGGTGGGCCGAGGAATTGTTTCACACTCCGATAAGCACGCCACTCACATTGGTGTGTGACCTCGGTTTCCCTTTGTTGCCACATTTAACTGAGAACAGCAGTTTTGAGTTGTTCCAATTTTCTAGCCTTATCTGCTTTGGCCTGAGGAAAATTGGGCTTTTCTTCGGTTCAGATTCTTGATGAAAACCTGCTAATTCAAGGTCTTTTTTTGTGTGCTAGGAAATTTCAAAAGTGAGCTTGAATATGTTTCAAAAGCAGCGACGACCTTTGCTTTGATAACAGCACACTGCTGGAGCATGTGGTGCAGGAAAGCAAAGCGAGATTGCTTTCTGATAACTGGTGAACTGGTTCTGTCAACACAAACATCTGCATGTGTGTGTCTGTGTGTGTTCACTGCATGCATGCTTTCACAAATTGGCCATGCCATGTATTTCTGGAGTATTTTCCTCGGGGGCTTTTGGGATCTCATTTATTGCAAGAAGAGGAAAAAAAAAAGGTTCATTCGTTCAAGGCTTGCCATTTAAGCTTGACTGATTCCAGAGTTTCCAAGAAGAAAGAGTGAAGGAGGAGAACATAGACATGCAAGAGTGAAAAAAAAAAACTAGACAGAAACAGAGTGCATGTGGGCCACTCTCAAGCATGAAAATGGATAGGGAAGAAGCTCCAGAAATACAAGTACAAGTTGTGGAAATGTGTCCCAACTTTGGATCATAGCCTGCTTAAGATCCTTGCACACATAAGCTTTGAATGGAAATTGAAAAAAAGCATCGTCTCTTGGTTGCTCGCTCAAAGAGTCTGGGATATATATTTATAGCCTGCATCTGTGTGTGCTCAGTAACAGTAACTTGTTTTTATATTAGCATTTCAATATCCTCCTAATGAAATGTTTCTCATTTTCAGCATCAGTGGGCGCTGCTGCAGTGTGCATCTCTCTGTCCTCCTTTCTTCTCCACTGTGTTCCCACTGCTCTTCTCTATCTCACACACACACACATTCACACACACATCCTCGCTCTGTCTGTCTTTCCCCTCCCTCTATTTTCCTCTTTATATTCTCTCTAATTCCTTCATCCCTCCCCCTTTTCCAACTTGATCTGCCTCTCTATTGCACAGCATCTCCCTCCCTCCCTCCCTCTCTCTCTCCCTCTCTCTCTCTCTTTTGCACACACTCACTCTTTCGCTCTCGCTCAGGCTCGAGCACATGCAGACAGAGAGAGAGGGGGGATGAACGAGGTGCACACATGTGAGGATCTCCTGAACTGCCGGGGCAAGGCAGGACTGGTGAAGAGAGAAGAAGAAGAAGAAGAGGAGGAGGAGGAGGAGGAATAGAGGAATACTGCAGTGACCAGCCAGCTTCTCTCTCTCTCTCTCTCTCTCTCTCTCTCTCTCTCCTTTCTCTCTCTCTCTTTCTCACTGCTTCACTGCTTTCATCACCCTGTCTTCTTCATCCCCTTCTCTCCCCCTCTGCCAATTACACCATGAACCTGCCTGCTGCTTGTTGCTAAGGGGGAGCCAACCAGGGGGAGCAGAGTGGACCGGGCATTATTTTGTTTCTAAGGTAATGAATGCTTCATTTATGGCAACTGTCAGGTGTCACAGATGTTGCATTGCTCTGGGCTTCTCGCCTGCTGAGACTGAACATGGCTTTGGGACTCACAATCACAATACGATTTATCTGGAGCGCGGCTCATTCTGTGTGTGAACTCTTTGGCAGTTTGTTTCAGCTGACTGGCCGTCTATTGGCTTGTTTATTCGAGCCGTCGCGGGGGGTTCTTCCCCTTTTGAATATGTGTGTGTGCAGTGTCCCTTTTTATGTTTGCCTCCTCATAAATTGGTGTTTGCTTGGGTTCGCAGACGCACACACGCACTGCACATGAGGGCATGTTTGGTGCTCTCCCGCCGCCTTTCAGCAACTCTATTGCATCCGTTTCACTTTGACACAAGCTTTCAATTAGCTTCTTGGATGGGCCTCTCTGTAGAGTTTGATTTGCATGTTTGAGCAGCTCCATCGGGAGGAAGTTGTCCTCTAGAATTACAGCTTCTCCTGTCCACCAGGGACCAATTGGCTCACTATTGTTTTCTTTAAGCAGGTGAGATGCAATCCATACTGCCTGCCTTTCTATATGGCCCTTGAGGCGGATGCAAAGATTAGCTGTCTAATGTGCTCAGACTCTAAAAAGAGCACAGACGTGTTAGCCAATGGGGAGTGCTGCACTCCGCACTTCTGGTGGCAATAACAAACAGTAAGGCGAGAGCGGATGATTACTTATTCACTCATGCGCATCACTATGCTCCGTGCTGTAATACATTAAAGTGGTGACAAAGCCACCATACATGTGCGCTGTTGTGTGAGCTGGTGGTATGCTGAATTTTCACAATTTCAATTTTCTCCTCTCTCCACCAGAGCCATTATCTGCAGTTGTTCAGACTTGTAACATTGCACGGCTACAATTACATAATTCAACTACTCTAAATCCCTTGCCAGAGGCTGGCCCTTGGCAAGATGCAGTGTTACTAATTCAGTTAATGTATGAAGGTTTTTATATTGTGCGCGCTCGTGTGTGCCTGTCATGAAACACTGTCTGTGCTTTCTCCCATCAATAGCTCATCATACTTATTTTTTCAAGCACTGAGGCCCAGTCAGCTGTGTGATTTCTTCTTTTTTTGCCTGCCAGCTTTATCCCCCCTCACACTTTGTGTTTTATAAGTACCAAAAATTATGAATGTGTCGAACTGTGTAATCCACTCCTTCACCCCTCTTTCCTCAGCATGATTAAAGGCCTAATAAATGGTTTAACCCATTTAATACACACAGGAGCCTTCAATGGCAAAGGGTAGCGGAGGCTAAGGGGGCTTGTTGAAGCCCAGTCGTCAGCGCAGGTTATGGAAATCCTTAGTTAAGCAGAATTAATTCTCCTGGGAGAGTGATGGAGGAAGGGAGGGAGGGAGGGGGAGACAGCCAAGAGAAAGTGATGGGGACTGTGTAAGGGGTTGTAAATAAATCCCTTAACAGCAGCTCTTAAAGCATGAAGCCCGAGGGGGGAGTTAATGTTGGGAGTACAGGCAGATCAGAGGTAACCATCATATGATTGCAGCTAATGGAGGCAACACTTCCTAATGCTGAGCATAAAAACAACAACAAACCTCGTGGCTTGCATTGACCACAGTTAAACTATCAGTATCACCTCAGCGGGGGTTCATTCATTATGAACATCAGTTTTTTTGTGAAGAAAGATGACTCATCTCCTCACAGCCACACTGACTTGGTGTGGTGGGCGCACATCTGTGCTGTATACATAATTACTGCCATCCTGAGTCCCTGAGCTGATCTACTCTGCTGCAGATCATCCCAACAACATGCCTTCATTTGAAGCTTTTTTAATCAGATTAGATAATTTTATGTTATTTGACAACATTGATGACTTATAAGTGGATTGTTTTAGCTTACTTTTTGAGCTATTTATTTGTCACTTTTAGCTAACTGTAGAGTTATAATTTCTTACTGTTAGCTTAAAGTCTAAGTTATTAGTTTCTTACTTTTGCAAAAGGTTTGAGCCATTAATTTCTTATTTTTGAGCAAATTTTTCCTTCTAGCTAAAGTTTAGTAATATCTACATCAATTTTAGCTAACTATTTGACCTATTATTTCCTTACTTGTAGCTTGCTGTTTTAGTAGTATATTCCTTACTTTTAGCTTAATGTATGAGCAATTAATTCCTTATTTTTATAAAGAATTTTGAGCTTTTCATTGCTTACTTTTAGCTTACTGTGTGGACTATTGAAGCCTTACCTTTAGCCAACAGTTTGAATCATTTTTTCCTTACTTTTAGCAAACTGTTAAGACTTTTAATTCTCTATTTATATCTGGCTGTATTAAGCTATTCATTCCTTACTTCAAACTAAATGTTTGAGCTATTTGTTTCTTAACCTAAGCTTACAGTTTGTCTCATCTATACATTACTTTTAGCTATTATAGCCATTATTTCCAGATGTTTGAGTTAATAATTTGTTAATCTCAACTGCATTTAGTCAACTGTTTGAGTTGTTAACTTGTTGTTGTTCATGAGTTGCTAACCGAGATGTTTAGCCATTACTTTTAAATGTACCTTTCTGACCTCCTGTCCTTTTAGCTATCAGTTAAAACCAATTATCCCTGTGTTTTGCAGTTTAGACCCTTCTGCTCATGCTAACATGCTTCCACAGTCAATATAAACTGCTCTGGTATTACTTAAAATCATAAAAATGAGTTGAGCTACTCCACAATCTTTCATCCCCCTGCTAGCTGGGGATCACTGCTGTATGGTATGTTCAAGATTTGACTTTGCAGCTTCGTTAATATTCAGCTTACATCAGCCTACCTAACTCTCTTATCTGTCCCTACTGTGACAGGCGTCTCCTTTCTGAGACAGCAGCACACATTTTGGCAGCTGAATGTCATGACGATAAAAGCCGGAGGAATTTTTTGGTTCCCCGGGGAAATAGAAATAGCTGACTGATGTTTATCGAGTCGTCATTTTGTGTTCTTCCACCGTCCGACGGATGCTGCGTTCATGTGCTTGATCTGTTTCTTTGACAGGACTTGAGTGAAAATGGCGGAGGGGTCCAAAGACCAGGGAGGCGTGGGCACCACTGATCCAGAGGACGACTCCCCCAATATGATCGTCTACAGGAAGGTAAGGCTCACTTTATGTGTGTGCTACAGAATCGAGCCTATATGAAGGGAGAAACATTCTCTGCAGGCAATGACCCGTGGACAGGCTCCTGACAGCCCACTGGTCCGCATCAGTGTGCATCTACCACAAACTAAGGTGTCAGGAAGCTTCTCTTTCAGCTCTCTTTCAGTCCTTCAGGACCTTCTCTCTACCACGATACCATCACCAGTCTGGCAAACTTCAACCCTCCAATGGTTTAATAAGCTCTCAATTCCATCAGTAAGGGTTTGGGCAGTGAGAGGTCCTTTTCGTGTCAAGGGTAATTACATCGTCCCCATGGTGCCTCACTTTCAATAGCTGCTGTCTGATTGGAGAGGGGCCGCAGCATTGGTGGCTAATTACGTGGATGTTGGGCTGGGGAGGAAGTAGCTGGTTCTCAAGGGCTGGGATTGGGAACGGCCAATGAGGGGGTGGTTATTCCTCCTCAACCGACGAATAGCTCGTTATTTCTCTGCCAGTGTTCTGACAGCCTTCTTTTAAAAAAAAGCTTCTTTTGATCAGACTTAAACCACAGGATCCACAGCTACCCTCGAGCCTGCTGTCTTGATTACGGCAAATAAAAAAGTGGTCTATAAGCAGGCGGCGTTTGACAGATTCTGTCCCACTGTCCCAAATTCTGTTGTTTCATCCTGCTCCTAATGATGTCCAATTTTATATAGCGAGGTAAAGAGATTAGTGGAAAGATAGGCGGCACAGGATGTGAAATAATTGTTGACAGCGGCTACATCAGTGGTAAAAATTTCTCTTTTAGGCTTGTTAACTGTGGAGGGATTTCATGCAAACCTCGATCTTTGTAATAAACACCTCCAGTCAGCAGCTCACCCGGAAAAAAAACTGTCAGGACCTCCTTTGTACTCAGAAACTTGATAAATCTCTCACGCTACTACTGATAATGATGCTACTGGGATTTTGTGCGCTGAAGAGAGTGTCACACGTCAGCAGTTGGCTGCACAAAAGGTAGCGGATGTGCACTGCCAGCAACAATTCACTTGTCTCCTGTAAATACTCAACCTGTGAGGTAGCAGTGGGCATTTCCTAGTCTCTTAAAGTCAGGAATCCAGGGATGATAATCAATAATAACATAAGAAGTATGATTGTCATGAGACAAATTGCTTCTCTACCAGAAGCCTAAATTTCATGACAGGCATCACATTGCTGTCAAAAATATTTGTGCTCTGAATGTGTGTCTGTGTTGTGCATCTATTCTACATGGTAATGCATTCATTGTTTATTCAGTTTAGTCATTATCCTTCATGTATTCTAAGAGGCTGTCACGCTGCAGTGAGAACATACTGTAGTTGCATGTAAAACTGGGTATCTTCATAGATTTCACGGCAGAGCCTCATTATGTAACGCTACACATGCCTGCAGGCAACGCATTTAAGAGGCTAGTTTTTGCTTGTCAGGATGCTGCCTGAGGAAATATTCATCATTTCATGTTTTAGTCATACGCAGTGACAACAGACAGATGATTCTGGGAGTGACAGGATTTTTCTGCCCCATCCTGCTGCTCCGAAAAAGCAGTTTTTGATTTAAAGCTTTTGAGGAAGAATGGATGCAAAGCAAAAGCAGCCTTAATGTTGTACCTGGCCTTTAATTTAACCAATGCAGTTTCTTATATTTCACCTCCATGCCACTCAAACTTGCGAGCTGAAGATGTCAAAGAGGCCAAACGATAGAGAGGTGCTGGGTCTTTGAGGGCAGAGCGCCCATGGCCTCTGGGCGCTGTGGGTGGGCAGCTTGGCGCAGTGTGAAGGCGCTGCTTGTAGAGAGGCAGATGGCCACCAATATGCTCAGCCGCCTGGGAAAACACTGGCAGCTTCCTCCCAAAGGCCTGAGCCCCTGTCAGCTGGAAGACATCAGCACCTTGATGCAAGGAGCAAAGGGCTAGGGTAGTCAAAAGATAAAAATATTTCACAATGTGGGCAGCACCTTTTGTGAAACGTATGGAGAGTATGGGTTAAAATACCTTCACTTACATAGCCATATCTGTTGGAAAACTGTTAAGTTAACTGTGTGGGCAGTTGGATAAAGGTGAATGTGATGTATTTAGCCATTAGAGAGGCTGAGTGCCTGGGAGGGGAGGAGATTGTCTCTGTCCATGCAGTGTAGGTGCTGCAGTCCTATCTAGCGCTGTCTCTCTCCTCCCACGAAAAAGAGGAAGTGAAGCAAAACAATCCAATAACTGCAGGACGTCTTATTGCCTCCAGAAGTTTGGGCCCAGCAGATGTAGGCTGCACACATACTGTAAATTCACACACACAGATGCTTATACACGAGCTTAATGCTGCTGTAATGCACACTCCATGTTCCAGTTTTGTTTTTCCTTGCTATGTTTGGCATGCTCAGCAGACACAGTATGGCAGGCTAGATGAATAGGATTGGAACCAGGAGACTCACAAAAGGGAGCTCAAACTATGATGAGAGGCACTGCTGTGCTGGGAAATGCAATTAAGCTAAGGAGGGAGTCCACTTTACTGCTCTGATGGGGTAAAGCTCACAAACTATTAATAGCTAACATGTCTCGTCCCGAAGTGCGTGTGTGTATGTCTTCCCCTTTTTCGCCCTCTGTGACTCGGGGCCAGCATTGCTGTTCTTCTGAGCTGGTTTTTGACGCGCACAGTTAATTGTTGCCGAAGGACTGAAGCACTCCCGTCCTACCAATGAAGCGTCAGGGATTCCTGTGAACCCCCCTCTTCCTTTTATTCGGGTCATTAAATGTTTGATTGGATAATTCTTGGCAGTCAACTCGTACCTAAAGGCGGGTAATATAGCTATAGTTTTTGTTGTACAATCATACAAAACTTTTTTCCAGATGGGGTTAAGGAAGCCATTCGTGGGTAAATATTGGTAATGAGCCATGCTCGGAAGTTTAAAGGCAGTACTTGGTGCCAGTGCCCTTTGGCTTAGCTTTAGCAGAGTTTGGTTGACAATTGATGTTATATTGTCACTCAGTACACCCCATCTGTATGATACATCAGTGCAGAAAACCCATATTTTAGCTGCACTATCAGATGGATTGTGATGTTATGTTGTACAGAGATTCATAAGCTGTGTTTCCATTAAAGAAAATTCAAATTAGGGACGTTTCTTGTTATTGCTATAAGTTGATTTTTCAGAAGAAGAGGCAGAGAGAAAACAACAACAAAGGTTGCTAATCGGACAGCTTTGGCAAGAGAAAATGAAGAGAAGTCTAAATTAATTAGACTCAACTGGGCAACTAATAGTCTCAACTCAAGTCCATGTGAAAGCTTCACTGCAACGTTTTGAAAGTCATTTAGGTGTTTTCATCAAGCTTTGCTGATGATCTTCAAAATGTGCAGAGAAATACATTGATGGAAATCCTTTCACAGTGGCAGGCATCTTCTATTTCTCGCATTTCAGGCTTTGTATTTTGCTCAGTTCGCTGTAAAGCAGGTTGTTATTATAAGACCTTTCAACGTGTGTTAGAAATAGAATAACAAGCTGTTTTTCCATGGAAATTATTTTCCTTTTATAATAAAATCTGCCCACTTAGCCTATAACCACAGATCCAATCCAACTAAATGTATAGAGCACATTAAAAAAACACAGTTGAAAGTGCTTTACATCAAATAGAGAAGGTTCAGGGCCACTGGAGCTGCTGATTGTGTGCTTCTTTCAGCCGTGCTGTGTCATTGTTAAGTGGTAAATGGCTGCATGTATAGTATATGGCACTTTTATCCTAAGCACTTAGCAACTCACCCTTTCATTCAACCAGACACTAAGATACCAACAAGTAACAACGCAAGATGCTGGTCTGAACCTTTTACTTAAATGGTCTCTGGAGTCTGTTTGCCTGTCTGTTCTTTAATATGAACCATAGGTGTATTACTGTAGACATACATTGTTGAGTGCAAGCACTTGAGATCTACAGAACGTAGTGTAGTGCAACATGCACAGACTGTGTAGTGTTTTTTGAGTCCCCTATTAACTGTTAAACTGCTGATCAGCATGCTCAGTACAGCACACATTCTGTAGCTTGGTGCAGTACATTCAGGACCAGCTAAAGGAAGAGAGACCACAACGTTATATGCTGTAAAATGTCAAGCATCATGGATGTAACCTCCAAAATGAGCATTTTTTTTCCTGGACATAGCCTGGCCCCAAATAATGTTTGTTGGCAAATGATGTATAAACTCTTAGCATTGCTTGGGGACCATAGAAGGTATGTAAAGTCACCATGATTACACTGATTCCCACAGACTAAGGTGGAGGGACTTCTAACCATTACGGTCACTACAGTCTAGGTAATGAATGGGAAGCTCTGAAGTAGGTTTTTAAATGCCTCATGAAGCATTAAATTTGGTATTATGGCTATCGTCATCTTGCTTTACGTTCATCGCCATCATTGTTTTAGAAAACTGGGAGAGACCATATTTGAATTGGGGAGGTGTGAGGATGTGTGCATCTAAAAATAAACTCTTAATCTATTTGAGTACAATAAAAATGCTGAACAAGATATTTTTAATTACCCAAATTTTCAAATGAACTGAAAACACACAGTGCAAGGGTCGATGTTCTGAGACAAAAACGTGACAAACAAGCGATGGAAACTGTAACTTTACACAATATCATGTTATAGCATGTAATTAGGAGTATTATGGCACATACAATACCACCACAGAGCTGCTTGTCTTGTTATTTTTCTTTCACTACCTTTTTTTCTCCCCCCACCACCATGTCTTTTTCCAGCCTTTCTTCTGCTTCTTGCTAATTAATAATTGAAGCTCATTTCAAGCATTCCATCTTTAGAAAAATATCTGGTCCTTTGAGACATCATATCCCCCCATTCATTTATTCATATCCAGCACATTTTTTATCATCACTTGGTATTTTTATCCATGTAGTCTATGTGCTTCGAAATGTTAAGAGAGGAGGACTGAAGGGAAGAAACAGAGGGTTTGGAGGAAAGATGGCTTTAATGCCTTAATAAAACACAGTTTATAAAGCAGTTGGACAGTTCTTTGAATTTGCATTTGCACGGACGTGCTCGTGTAGCGAATGTAGCAGGGGAGAGAGGATTAACACAAGATATCAAAAGATGTTCGATTTTGAATCTAAAGGAGCTTTAACCACCCAATTTTAGTCGATTTAAATAAAACTCTGGTGTGGTTAAATCCTTGTTACGGTTGCTTTGGTAGCTTGTTAACGCTCCAGTCAAATTCTGGCGTAGACCAAAACAACCGGTCCAAGACCACTTGAAAGAGAGGGTCACTGTCCTTTTCCAAACAAACTTTAGTGCAGTTAGATTACACTGTGAATGTAATCTGATCCAAGTGAAGAAAATGAACCAAAACGTAGGACAATTTGGGCTCCTGATCAAATCGTGAGGTCCAATCACACGATAAAGAGGAAGTTTGTGTCTTTTGGTTTCTGTCTGTAGTCTACCATGGAGCTAAAGCAAATTTTTCATTGCAGAATTTTGAATGTATTGCCAGAAATAATGTAGTATTTCAATATGTGGTAGAAGTAGATTGTGGTGGACGTGGAAGGCTTCTTTGAAAATGTTTTTAGTAGGAAAACCAGAGAAGAATTACAGCCAGTTTAATAAATATTTAAAGTACATTCAACAGCCAGTTTTGCAAAGACAAAATACTAAACAAATTGATAATTTAGCTCTGATTCGAAATAACCAATTGGGCATGGGTTGTAAAAGAGCCCTAGCATAGCTTGAGTGATGGCAAAAGAAGAAATTGAGAAATTACTGTCAATGCTAACCAGGTTGATTCAGAGACAGGACACAGAGGGAGTTCCCTCCACTCCCACTGTGCGGATGATATGGGCATACTGGAAATATGTCTAACACTAACGCTGAGAAACGGGACAAATGGCAGGAGAAGATGAAATTAATGTAAGCAGCAACTTCCCACATCATCCATTAGCCCACCACAGCAGGGGCTGGCAGCTGGTTTGGCTGGAATAGCCGAGGGGACTGAATCGCTCCTCTTCTGCTGGTCAGAAGATAGCTGTCTTTCTGCTGCCACCCTATGAGTCACACTCTCTTCTCTCTCTGAAGTGGCCCTGGGGCCCATGCAGGGTATATCTCTCCTCTTTTAAGACTAACCTCCATCTGAGGTGTCTCTGAGCCACCATTCGCTGTTCTTGTGTGCACTTAAGATAACACGGTCCGGCCGAGCGCTCTGGATATCACCTCTGCAGCTGTAGGGACGAGTTCTCCCAGTGCTTTATCATGTATGACCGTTTTAACACCGTCCCCACTTGCACCACGGCAGCCTTTATCAGACTCGCTGGTATGGGCTGCACCATCAGGGTCACGCTGAAGCCTGTGTGCCTGTATGCTAAGTGTGGGTTGCTTTCCTAGTTGGGTCAATAAGATGAAACAACAGTAGCAGTGTAAAGCTCTAGCCCTTATATAACCAGCTCCCGTGTGTTTAATGTGTTGGCCTGTCTCTTCTTTCCAGTTGAGCAGAAGGACCAACACATGAAAATCCTGGAAGTCCACTGAAAAACAAATCATAATTGGATAATAATTCACAGTGTTTTGGCAGCCCGCGCACTGTGTTGACAGGATTATTCACCTCGTCCAGAGAGAATGGCTGTGACTGAAATAAAAGGCTTTTCTCCAGTGAGGAAAGTCCTTCCTGTGCCAGTGCCTCTCCTGGTCTGCCTCCCTGTTTGCACATTGCTGACAGTGTGCTCTTAGAGGAGCACATTTAATAATGCAGCCAGTGTTTCTGTGCTTTCGTTTGGGGACTAAAGTGTAAAGCTTGCATATGCATGCATATGGTGATGTTAATAGGGAGCTTGGTGGTTGGCACTGCTGTGTCCCGCTTCTAAATGCCCTTAAACCCCCCCAGAGCCTCCCACTTATCGCATGCTGAAAAGGCTGCTTGGAATCACACTAGGGATGGAGTCCGCCTTAAATGCCTCCTACTATAGTCTGAATAACCTCGGCATCTCTGCAGGACATTGAGGGAGCTCATTGCACTCCTACAGAGCGGATTATATATATAAAAAAAAAAAATAGAAATATGGATACAATTACAGCAATTGACATGGAGGGGATTTTCACATCGGATGAAGCTCCCATTTACTGTCTATGAGTTGATTTGTAATAACATCAGTGAGAAAACTGGTCCCCAGTTAAACTGTTGTTGATGATGCCTCCAAAGAATAAACTCTCGTGTCATCATGAGCAGTAAATACTAATGGGGTTATTGGAACCGGCTCTGACATTAGTGTGTTAAAAGCTGCTGGTCCTCGTGCCTCGGGGTGACATTCTGACAGTCTTGACAGCAGTGACTCGCTGGGTAAACTGTAGCCCCGTGGCAGCGCTGACACACTGAATTAGTAAAAAAATAAGATGTAAAAAGAGAACGCGCTATAACAGTCCCACATGGTTTTGTCACACTCTTTAAATAGATGCATTCACAGAGACGGAGATAATAATTATAAACCTATACCGCACTTATCTTACAAAGTTCCCACCAGGAGTGAATCGATACAAGAACAGAAATGTGATTAAAGCAAAGATAACAATAAAGCACATTCAACAAATGGTGAAACAAGAAGAAGGTAATAGTAGAGTGCTGAAGACGAAACTGCACAAGCTTCATACAGTGTGTGAGCCAGAGAACAGAGCTGCAACAATGATTTGACTAACCGACGTAATCGTTCCAGTATTTTAAATGCAATAACAGCAGAAAATGCCTTTTAGAAATGTAGATTCCCTGCTTTTATCTGTTTTAAATTACATTGAATTGATTATCTTTGTTTTGGACTGACAAAAGATGACAATAAAAAACACTTTGACTTTGAGAAACAGGAATGCACATTTTTCACTGCTTTATGACATTTTTTATCGACCAAAAAAAAGAGAATAATATAGAATGAAGTAGAGCCACCTTAAAAAAAAAAAAAAAGAAAAGTCCAAAAGTCCTCAAGGCAAATTGCCTTTATTAATATTATCATATTTCTGTACAATTTTAGATAAAAATTTTAGCAAAAGGATATATTATTCAGTAAGTAAACAACCAATAACTTTACATTTCAGTGAAGATTATAACAAGTATTGCTAGTGGGTGTCCACATAACCAGCAACCTGAGGCTCAGAATTTAGGTAGAAGATGTAAAATAACAACATATGAACAGGATGTTTACTTTATTATTGTATTAAGCTTTTCTGTCCTCTTTTATTTTTTTATATGACTGGTGTTGCGTCATTAAGCCACAGAGATGGATTAACTTTGTGAACTGATCTAGTTTTCAAGGGTGCAGTAGCTTCCAAGGCTGATGAGCACAGGTCATTAAAGAGGCTAACCAAATCATTTGTGCGTGCAGGGTATGCTCACAACGAGCCCTAAGTCTGCTTTTACTCAATTTGGCTGATGAAAATGTAAGAGTTGATTGAGCATTAAGGATGCAGGAGCAGATAGTTCATTTGTCCTGCAAGCTATCAACTTTAAAGGAGCATTAAAAAGCAATACGCATGTGATCACAGATAATGATCCTCACTGTTGAGTTCACAAGTTTCTGACCATGTCATTTTAAAAATCTGACCCTGCCTCTGGAATCTCACTCCTGCTTGGCCTGGATGTATGACTGAACAACCTGCAGGGCTCAGGAGTGACTCATAACAACCAAAAACAGAGGCAAGTTGACCAAAAATAAACTTAAAACCACTACAAAGAAACAAAAAAAGAAACTAAAAAGAGACACAAAAAGCAAAGAGAACAAAAAAGACACAGTATCATTACAAAAAGACACATAAATACTACAAATGACCACAACATTTCATAGAAAGACTAGAAAGAGACTTAAAAAGAATGCAGAGACGTAACAAGAATACAAAGTTAGACATAGGGTTGCAAAGACTCACTAACTGACTAAAAAGAGCCCCAAAAGACTACAGAAAGTAATAAAAATGACTGCAAAGAGACAAAAACACTACAAAGAGAAACCAAATGACAACTCAAAAAGACTTCAAAAAGTCACTGAAAGCCTTTAAAAAACCACAACAGCGAATGCAAACCAAGAAATGGCTACAAAAAGTCATAAAATGTCTACAAAAAGGGGAACGCCATAAAAAAGACTACAAACAGACACAAAAACAGACACAGAAATACTACAAAGTGTCCCAAAATGACTACAAAAAACAACCATCAGTCCTGCTTCTAGAAGTGGTTGTGGGGCCCATCGTCTGATAATCTGCCATTGTTGATCGGCTCTTTCTCTTCTACAACTTCATGCTTCGGTTTCATCTGTAATTTTGACTTGTCCAAACCTCCGGGGATCTTGTCTAGAAATGCTCCTCCCCTTGTCCCATTTTCGGTCTGACTAAAAAGGAGTGTTTTGTCACTGCTGACGATTTCTTTTTGTTGATGGGACATTTTATCCTTGAGTTGGCAGACCAGCCGGTGATGAGAATGTCCTCAATATGCTGAACACAGCTGATGAAGTATGGTTCTCTGATGGGGAAAAAAGCTTTGTGCCACTTGCCCGATTACAAGATACTTCATATTTTAATCTTTGAACGCCTCATTAGACCGCTCTCTCTCTGTCTCTCTCTACTTGGAAACCCAAAGAAGTTCTGGTAGAATGAGAAATAGCAGAAGTAGCTTGTCTTACTCATTCACACATGACATTCAAATGGCTTTTAATTACCTCTGACAAAGACAAAGGGCATAATACAGCAGCTTTCACACAATGAAGACTGTGAATTAAATACGCTGATCCACAACCTTACAAATGTACTGTAATCGCAGCACCATCTGCCAATGCCCCTGTTTGTATTGTCTGCTGACACTGTCTGATATGTCGATAGATAATCTGAGGTGCCCTTAAAATAGAAGGTCTGACTCAAATGAGCGGGGGACAGACGGAGAGGGACAGGGACTCATCTGTGCCTTGCTGAACCTCAGGTAATGATGGAGTGTCTGTTGCTGGGGTGGTGAGACTCCCTGTAATTGTCTCTGTGTTGAAGCTAAAGCAGGGATGAGTCACCCAAGCCCCAAATGTTAATCACCATGGCCGGCTAGTCTGACTAAACAGCCCTCGGAGCAGAGACCAGACCATTTGGCCTCACTCCAGAGCATGGACCTGCACCCTCAAACCACATCCCCAACCTCAGCCCAGCTCAGACCCACTGACTCTGTAACTTTGCCTCTTGGGATTGCTCTATTAAGCTGCATCCTCTCACTGCAACTCCCCAACCTTTAGAAATTAATTGGACAAATGACTGAAATGTCCTTGTGTGTGTTTGTCCGGTTTAGTCACAGCCGCAGTCATAAAGGTCCAAACAACTCGTTTGTCAAAAGTGACAGTGTTATCCTCTGGTGCGCAGGGAGATTTCATTCTGAATATGTGAAGCCAGGGAGGCTGAACTATTTCACATTATGTGAGTGAGTTAGATAATCAGTGGCAGATTTTCCTCCTCCTTCCTCCTCAGCTTGCAAATAATAGAAATGTCCTTGTGGGAGACCTTGCTGTGTGCCGACTGCCATTTCCACTCCAATTGCTCTGTCAATAACTCATACAGCAGAGGCCAAATCCATAACAAAGCCGTGATTACTTTCATCAAACTGAGTGAGAGGAAAACCTCCGTGAGGGAGCAATGCTAAGGCCGCAGACTGAATAAAAGAAGCGGATGTTGTCACTTTGACGTCACCCATTGGTCTATGAGCTTCTGTTTGGGGATTTTGGTCATCAATGGACCAATTATTTGTACAAAAGCATTGACGATGTGTTGGTTGCAAAGAGTGAAGAAATGAAAACTTTTATTAGTACCTTTTTGGTTTTGGCAGCCCACTGCACAACACGACATGCCTGTGATTAAAGTTCCCTTCTGTATTTAAGCCGACTTCTTCAACCAGTGCGCTTGCACAATCGTGTTGAATATTGTCTTCTAATTAAGGCTCTTTAACTTGTTTTCTTAAGCCGTTAGTGAATGTATTTAGATAAGAAGATGGAGCTAGGGAGGTGCAAAGGGGTGGATCTGACTGAGTTTTCCAGTCTGATGTACAGGGTCTTATTCAGAAAAGGTTTAAGTTAGGTTAAATAATAAATCCAGTGAGAAATAGTTATATTTTCTCATAGATTCTGTATTCTGGTACGTGTTATCGCCCCCCTGCTGGCATTTAGAAAGAATGCAGGTTGAAGACTTTTGTATTTGCTTTGTCCCTTCCTTGATCAATTCCCTGTGCTGAACCATGACTCGTTTTGAGCTCAGCTTAATGAAGGCTGAGCTATTTTTTTTTTTTATCCAGACTGTCCATAAAGTCTCTTTACAACTTACAAAATCTATTCCAAAAGCAAATGAGCAGACAAATCAGTGTAAATGATTCCAAATTGAGGAGTAGGTGTTGAAGTTTGTGCCATCTCACACGAAACTTCTCCAAAGTGAGTATTCTTTATCTTCTAGCAGAGTGAGAGACCTTTTTAATCACACCTTCTTTCTCAACCACTTACACGTGTCAGGCAACATGAGCCTAATTCATTTAGACACTCCAATACACCCAGCTTTGAATCTGACACTGCCGCATTTGCTTTAAATGGAAATTGGTCTTCATTAACGGAAATGACAGTAGGAAGGGAGTGCCGGAGCTTTTCAGGCTTGTAATAATCATCGGGATCGATCGGGGCTCAGGCCACAGAGAGAGCGAGGCAGTGACGATGCTGCAATAGGGTGGTAACTCGAGAAGGGCCTGGGATGGTTATTCCCACGCTTTGGAGGCACAGCTGGCAGTGAGGAGCAAATGCACATTCATAAATGTGTGATTTGTTTCCACAGTAAGGGCTGTGGCTTTGAATATTGCTCTCCACACATCAGGATTTTTACACCAATGCAACGACTTGGTTGGAGTTTATTCATTTGTGCTTGTGGTTTATTGGTTCAAACAGTGAACTTTACATATTACTAATGTGTTTCCTTATCTCCACCTAAGAGAAATATTCACTGCGTGCACCTGCAGAGGTTCAGCTTACAGCATTCTCGTGTTTGACCTGAAGGCCCACGGTTTGCAGCCTTTGTTTATCATCTGTCATGTGCTATCAGATATCAACAGGCAGCACGAATGAAAAATATCAATTCTGTGCAGGAGACATAATGAGAGAGAGAGAATTACATTTTGATGCTGGTACCTTAGTAGTTTACTGTATTATATTTTGAATGCAGGACTTTTACTTGTAGGCGAGTATTTCAGTGTGATATTATTAACTTTTAATGAAGTAAGGGATCTGTCTATCAATCTGGCTCTATAATAGTCATGTAATATAGAAACAGCAATCACAAAGCTGTAACTTATTACTCAAAAATGCCCTGATTATATCTCAGAGGGCCGTCCTGCTGAACTGTCCTGTCCTGCTTGTGTCCACTGTGTCTGAAAAGCACCAGACCAGTTTCGGGGTCACACTGCGATAAGCTTAATCCTCTCTTCTTGCCAAATAATGCCAGTAGCTAAACTATGATCTTCTCAAGCTAAAATATGACATGCAGCCTCAACGAAAATCAAAAGTTTTTCTGATGAACTTTTTGCACATCAGGAAGCATTAATAATGAATGCTCTTGAGGACAGGGCATTAGCAGATGCTAAATCTTTCCATAAAACAGGTCAGCGCCTCTTTACAATCAATGTCTTCAAAGGCTTTGTAGACATTTATCTCAATAATACAAGGTCGTTAGTTTCCTCCAAATATAGATTTTATATTGAGGACTTTACTGCCCTGTTGAGACGGCAGATATTTTTCTCTCTTCTCTCTCTCTCTCTTTTTTTTTTACAGTTATTCTTTCTGTGTGATTTTGAATTCAGACTTTTTTAAAATAGGAATATCCTAAGCCCTGGTCCGAGAAGTGCTTTTAGCAGTTTCAGTTGTGGAAGGAAATAACTCGCCGATTCTCCCAAAGCAGGTGTGGCTGAGCAGATTGCCTTCACAAACCCTTGCTAAATTACAGCCAGCTGTCACGCACAGATAGCATACAGCCGGGAATGAAAACAGAAAAGGACACTTCACTTCACTTTGAAATATGTTGAGAGGATATTAGATCACAAAGCATGGCCAGTCCCTTTTCTAGGAAGCTTATTCAATAATTCAAGGGGGTGTGCTGGTTAGGTTGCAAATTCTAGCTTTTGCAGACATAATAGATGGCTCATTTTTTGAGGTGAAAGAATAAAAGATTTATGAGCATATTTGGCCACTGCCTGGCAATGCATTAGCTAGCACCGTAGGTGGTCTGTTGACATAATAGATAATCAATCAGCTGTGAGTAAGGTGTGAACGCCATAAAAGACCTACTGCAGCTTTACTGTCCATTGATTCTATCGTTCAGTCAGTCAATCAGCCTGTAAGGTAACACAGCTCTGTAACATGCCCTGTTATGCAACACATTGTTTGCCCATGATGCAATTGCAGGAGCTTCCTCTGGCCGCCTCAGGCCATATTCAGCTTCATTAAAAGACGATTAGAAGACGGTAATTGGACAGGGGAGAGGATGACAATGTGACAAGGCCTTTGCTGCTGACATGCCCTCTGCAGGTCCCTATCAGGAAGAAGATGCATCCCCGCAGGGAGCGAGGTGGTAAAGCACATTACAGGTGTGTGGCGCTGCCTGCTACCCCCGTGGCATTGCGAGATGAGATTTCCCTCCGTGTGTCAGCCCAGCTGCACGAATTTCATTACCTGTACCTGCGAGTTGGAAGTAACAAGGCTTTATTGCCAGCATTGGAAATCTGTCACCCAGCGAGTTGTTTTCATAGCACCTCCACAGACTCGAAATGATGCTCTGAGAAAAATATCCTGATTCTGCACTGTATTACACAATGAACTGCTGGCGAATATGCAGCTCCCTGTCTGACAGCAGTAACACTCCGTACCCCTAAAGGGCTGCCGGCAGTCCCACACTCAAAGGGTGGAGAACCGGCAGGTAATAAGGACGTCAGGTCTGCAGTTACAGGCAGAGTGTGCAGGAGCTGGAGCTTAATGATACACAGCAGAGCTATAAAAAATCCCCTCTTATACCGGGGGCCGTGACAGGAAATCCATGCATCTTGAAAGGTCAAGGGCCTCTCTTACTCACTGATTGCATGTGAGTATAGGAGCACACGAGGAACAGAGCTGAGAAACAGTATAATTTTAGAGCAGAGGTAGGAAACGTGCAAAGGATTGAAACATACCACCTCCCCAGAGAGAGAGAGAGCGAGAGGGAGTGAAGGAATTAGGAAGCAGATGGCATTATAGAATGATGACATGAAAAAGAAAAAAAAACATTCCTTTAAATCAAAACTTGGCTAAGCTGATTAAGATGTGATGCATCATTTGGCTGCAGAGTGCCTTACATGCTACATACACGCGTGCTCACATTTCCCATTCAACACTAATGACAGGCTAAAGAACCATCTGCGTGTGTTGTAATGGATGGAGCTGAGCGCAGATGGGAGAGGCCGGACCTGCCCACCAATGGCATTTAACTGTTACTGCAGAGCACATCTTGTCATCTCCAATAAGCACCTCAGATCCTGGCTGCATGTCTCTGTGGTTCCGTTGAGTAAATAGTATATACGGCGCCTTAATAGAAGGATTTATTCAAGTGGAAGATCAATGAATGAGTATTGCCAACTGCTGCAGATGAAGTAGAATCTGATGTCAATATTTAACTTGAGCACATTCAGACTGGATCTGGTTGTTTGGCAAAAATGCCACAAATCACATTGCAATGAGTTGGGGTAAGCTGAAAAGGCTTTTCTTACTGGAATGATATTTGAAGAAAGGCAGCTCCACATGGTACACTGAAGTAAGAAACAAAATGTGAGAAGAACAGTAAAAATCTCAGCTTGTGGGGCATCCCTGTGGCTCACTGGTAGAGTCCACACCATGACGGTTGAGTCCAGGGTTCAAATCCAGCCTTATGTCCCTCTGTCCCCCTTTCTGTTGTCTCTCTCACTGTCTAGTAAGGCTGAAAAACTCCCCAAAATGATCTGCTTATCTTACTAATATGTAACACAAGTTAAGCAAACCTCAGGGAGAGCAGTTAACAACCTATGAGGGTAAAAAACGAAACACAAGCAGATACCCCTCGATACTTAGTATGGCTTTTATGCAACAAGCTTCTTTTCTTGCTGCTGTGAAACAAATAAAGATGCATTCGAGTGCAGTTGGAAATGCTGAGACCATAAAAACTGACGGAAAACAATAATTGTGAAATATAAAGTCTATTGTGCTCGATGGGAAGTTAAAGTTAACAACAACATAACACAAATGTGCTGTTTAGGTGACACTCCCACACCTCCTCCTCTCCTCTCCTCTGAGACGACTCGACTCAGCGATGACAGGGTTTGTCTCCTGTGTCTCAGGCATCAAGAACAGGCTTGTGGGCCCAGTGCGGGACGAGGCAAACCTGGGCTTGATGATGCCTCCTCTTCTCTCCTCTCCTCTCTCCTCTCTCCCTCTCTCTCCCTCTTTCTCTCTCTAACCCAATTACCACCAGGCCTTAAGGAACGGGACCGGCAGGAGTGGCGCGTCAGGGGACGATGCCAACATCAAAGATAGACAGATGGTCCTGAGGTTTTACCACCTCAAACCAATCTCCTGCAGATATTATTACATGATTAGCTGGTGCAGTGTCCCAGATATAAAGCCAGGATGAAGATATATTGATCAGGAAAGTGGAAAAAATTCAACCCGAAACTCAAATTCAGTCTCACCGGTGTGTAAGAATAGCTCCCATGAGCCACTGAGCTCCTAAATTGGCAGCGGCAGAAAGAATTGTGCCCAGTCTGAGGCCCCCAGAGGGGGTTTAAGCATTGAGCATCCTCACCCACATCCTCAGAATAGCACAGTGGTATCCGTTTCCACTCACCCGACACTGTCACACCATTGTTGATTCTACATTTTAGCTTGCATAACCGTGACTTAGAGGAGAGACTAAGATTTCCCCCCGTGACTGAGAGCTGAGGGAGAAAAAAAGCTGATAAATGATGGAAAACCCTATCCGGTAAGAACTACTTTGAAACTGACAATCACGCAGATAGCAGCAGATGCTTTTTGCCTGGTACAATCTGTTCACTTTCTCCACACCGAGCTGTCGCATCCCACCTCTCCCTCTCTGTTTTTTTTTATTACTCCACATGCAAATAGCCTGCCTTTGCTTTTCTTCCCTAATTACAGACCGGTGGCTGTAAGGATACTGAACCTTATTAGGATCCAAACCTTTGCAGAGTCCCACAGGCACTCAGAATGCAGGTGGCGTGAGAGGTGTTTGCAGTGAAAGTAGCCTCCCTGCATGTAAATTGCTGTCCGTAAATGATCTCTAAGGTAAATCTTGCAGAGGAGTGAACTGCAGGTAATGTGGTTCACGCTCTTCGGAGCAAATGACCTTTTGTGGCTTGTGATAGCAGCGGTTCATTTTTTGCCGTGTAATAAAAGCGGATTTGTACACAGCAGAGTAAAAACCGGCCTATAAAAGCAGCCAGTCAGATGCGATGCCCTTCATTTCAGACAGTGTCTCTTTTGAAAGTAGCCTCTGTATCTGCACAGGCCACTTTGTTTTAGAGTGGACTATCTATTCAGAGCAGCAGCCGACTCCTGTTTTCCCTGCACTCAAGCCCTTAGCAACCCGTGGAGTATCCAACAACAGACATTTACAAGAGGGGAGATGATCTTTTTCTGTCCTCCTTGAGTCTCATCAACAGAGAGGTGACCTGATGAGTCACGATAGTTTGTGGGTAGGCTTATGCTCTCTGGAGTATCTTAGCTTCGCAGAGTCTCCATCTGCATTTTGCTCGAAAGGATTGTGCCAACACCAAAGCTTTGATTTTTAAGTATCTCCTTTTGATTTGGGGGAGCTTATTAATTCCTCTTTAAATAAAAAAGAGCGAGAGAGAGAGAGAGAGAGAAAAGCACTGACAACAAGATTATCCCTCCAGTCCAAAGAGCTTGATCCGTAATTGTAATTTAGTCAAGCTGGCTTCCTGCCCGTGCCGGAGCCGAACTTGACAAACTTTTAATTGCTTGGCTCTTCTTGTCGCTGACACACATACACCAACACGTCCCATCTCCCAAATCTGAACATCGCACCCACGTCACTTACCATAAGGGATCCTCAACTGGCCCAAACAAGTGACAAACGTCCTCATTAACACTCCCCGTCCCGACATATGGGTGTGGTTGGTTCAAAGTGAGGCACGGCGTCACAGTTGGACACTTCTGGATGTCGGCATGTTTCCCCTGAGGGGCGTCCAGCTGGGTGGGCAATCAAGCAGTGGCTAATTAGACTCCCGGTGCAGTCGTGTACCTCTGGGCCTCTTTGTCAGGACAGGGTCTCTGTTGTGTTGTCGCCACTTTAGCTAAGGAGACTGCTAATGTCTGGTATGTGATTAAATTACACATAAATCCACAGGGCAATACCTGACCTGAGGAAAGAATGTGGCTAGAAAATGTGACTTAATTTCAGGGGGCTGGTTTGTAGGAATAAAATTAAAGATCTTAATTATTTATTAATACTCGGTTATTATGGCAGGTTGCTTTTTAAGGCTTTATAGTTTGAACCCCCTTATCATTCTGCCCCCGCAGTGGATTTTTAGGGGGAGATAGCAGGTCAACAATAACTGCTACATTGAAGCGATGTACATCCAACTTGATCTCACAAAATTACAAGGAATGACCATGTTTGTTTTACGCCGAAAATATATGCCGGCAGCCCGGACACACTGCCAATGTGAAGTGCCGTAAATGATTCAATCTCAAGTCCATTGTTCTCAATTCAGACGTATGGTTTGTGTCCATCATAATATTAATCTATTCAAGTCCAAATTGTAGTCCACTCCTAATAGTTCCAGCAGCCTCCTCCGTTTATGCCAGGAAATATTAGTAGTTTTAAGGCATTGGTTTTAGGCAACATCAACTACTGAGGATGTGATGCAAAGCTTACAGTTAGCTTTCATGGACAGATATAAAAATCTCTCAGGCCTTTAAAAGTCTGGTGCAGCAATTTGCACCATGAATATAAAACATCTGAATAGGTACCACTGAGGATACACCTGTGTTTCTATCCTCCTCCAGAAACCTCCACTCCATATATTTTCATCAGGTCCATTTAAAAAATTGGAGGTTCCTCCAATTATGGCAGAGGAGGAACAATTTCAGGGTCTGTGGGAAGAGAGAGACGCAAGGAAGTACAAGTTAGCATCATGAAAAGCACCCCAGGTGTTACCTCATCCTTGAGAAAGTGTGAACAAGCCATTTAACTGAACACTACAAAGCTGTGCTCCAGGATACATTTAATCTTCGGCAAGCTCCTCTGGAAAATGACGTAACCCAGCGAGCCCAGATTTGAGTGAACAGGATTCCTTTTTTTCTCAACGTTCAAACAATTAACTTTAGTGCATTCACAATCCGTCGCCACTAGTGATTACAGGGATTACACATGAAAGGTATTGGCGAAAAAGAAAATGGCTTCACTGGGGTGTAAAAGCCATATTTTTCAGCAGCAGGACGTAATGGGAAAACTGTTGTTTATTGCAGAAGAGAAAAAGCCTTTCCCTGCAGGGCATTCCTGTGGAGATGGCAATTTGGAGAAGAGATGGATGAATGAATATGTCTCTTTCAGAAAGTTGATGCCTCACTGAAATGCAATATTAGACGTAGCAGGTGATTAGCTGTTTTCGTTGTTGTAATTTTAAGGAATCGCCAAGAGCTTTAAATTAACTGTTAATGTCTTTGTCTATGTCTTCATGTCGTGTGGGAACATGTTAGTGCGCCATCAAGTATGTGCAAATGTGATTCATTCACACGTCGCCAAAACCAGTATAAGTTTCCAACCATCACGGCCGGTTGGCAGGGCTTTTCCAGGCCGCTGTGTTGCTCCCTGCGCGGCTGTCAGTGTCTCTCCCCGGTGTGTCAGATCCAGCTGAGAAGTTCTCACAGCTCCCTCATCATGACTTGGCATGCTAAGAGAGTTGGATGGTGGTGGCAGCGGGGTGCAGAGATGGAGGGGGTGGTGGGGGGGACTTCTCTCTCTCCGTCAGGCTTTATTCTCACCTAGTTCCCCGGGGCACCACACACCAGCTGGAACTCACTTAATTATGCACACGGCATGGTGCAGAGGTCAAAGTGGCGCGGAAAAAAAGTGTTGTGTGACAGATTGTGTACTTTTGAGAAGTTACTTCAGGATGTTTGATAAATTAGAGGCCGGGACTGGATGTTGCAGCCATCACAGTAGAAAAGCTGTAAACTTTTTCATGCAGAGTTAAGTGGTTTGGAGACATAGGATAATGTTGGTAATTGAGAAGAATGGAGCTTGTGTGCCTTTGTAAATGGGGTGAAAGAAAATTAGCAGAATTTGTGATGAGGCCTCAATGTGATTATAGCAGCACTGACAGGGACTTTAAGTCCTGTCCTGTACTTTAATTATTTCCACATATGCAACTTTATACCACTACTTTACAACATTTTAGAGGTAAATATTGTGCATTTTATTCCACTACATTTAGCTGACAGTTTTGATTACTTTTCAGGTCAACGTTTAACTTTAAGAAAATACAGTGAGTTTATATTTATTATGTATGCTTAGAAATTAAACCACATAATTATATGTTAAGTTGTTAAAATTATCCCATAGACGAACAGAAAAAAAGAGAAAAATCATGCACTGAAAACACATTATTTGGGGAAGGGTCAGCGTTCACCCAATCTGGGCAGTACATAATCTACCTTATCATCTACTACACTCTGAATGGGACCAACGTCTATAAAAATAACATCATACTGTATTAAAGTAGACTTGAAACTGGCGATTGAAACCATGAACTCATTAGGAAAATGATTAGGAAAGTAAAAAAATCAAGCGAGATGCAGAGTAATTATCTCATAGACTTCTATGCATTCTGACTCCAGTGGAGTGGCCCCCTGTTGGCCATTTGAAAGAGTTAAAGGCATAACCACCATTTTATTAAATAATCCATACCCATTAATGTATCTTTGAGCCAGTTATTTATATATATTAAAAGTCATGTCTGTTTATTCCAGTTTGTTGTAAAATAGATCAAGAAGTGCACATGGAACAAAAAGAAGGCTACAATGCAGGCCGGCTGCCAAGGGAGGTTACTATGCTAGTGGTGTCCTAGTAGCCCACAAGTGTCTGGAAACATAAATACTGCAGAAGGCAGTGCTTATGACAACACACTCAGGGTGAGCGCGTGCACTGGGGAGGCTACTGCTCTATGAGCCAGCGGGGGCTTAGCGAAGCCACAGCCGCTCACTGTGACAGAGCAGAGTTAAAGTTTAAAGCCTGTGCAGTGCAGAGCAATGCAGCAGTCCAAACAATATACAGAAAGAGAGCGGAGCTGTGTTCTAAAGCAAGGAAGCCATTTAAAGAATATAAAGCAGTTTATATGACGGAGGGCAGAGCTAAACAGCACATTGAGGTCTGAGCTAATTGACACAGCAGCTGACTTCAAGGCAAATTAGAAGCGACTGACATGTAAAGCAAAGTACAGAAACAGCTTCAGGCCTTCCAGAGAAAACATAATGAGTGTGTTTATTCTCCCCTGACCTCTGGTTGATTAGATATTTGCATTAACAAGCAGCTGAACAGGTGCAGCTATGACTATAAGGCATTGTGATGTTTGTGACGCGATGGTGCATTTGAATTCAAACAAATGCAAGAACAGTAAAGGTTTCTGTGTGAAGCAGGAACTCCTGGTTCAGGACTGCATTGCGTCAACAGTGTGCAATTTGCAAGAAGCCACCAAATCTGGGTAATTATGGCTAAAATATTCTCCTCCTGATGCCCTTGATGGTTCGGACACCGCCCACCGTAGTCTCATCAAATCCTTTGGGAAACACTGGATTTCCTGTGTTTATTAGGATTGTGTTGACACTGATTAAATTAAACTTGGCAAAAGTAAATTACATTTTCTGTTTTTTAAAGTTTGGCCCCAAAAGTGTGTGCTTCTGTCTGGCTCATGGACAAATGCAGCTGATCCTGTCTGAAGTTAGAATAAATTACCTTTAAAAGATTCGACTGTGAATATGTGCAGTACCAGAGCCGAGGTAACATGAAAAGTCATTCACTACGGTACCTTTATTTATTTTTAACCAAGCTACTGATATTTTATTAGACTCTAGAGGACGACATCACAGAACCTGCAGTGAAGGCATTGATTATTTTAAAACCTGGACCTGATGTTGAATGTCACTGTGATATTTGAGAGTTATTTAAGGTTGTCTCTTAATGTGCCTATTTGTCGTTATGTCATGCTGCTGTGTTTCCACTGAGCAGTAAAATCCAGCCAGATGCTCTCATTTATAATAGTATTTTCCATAATATAATGCAACCCTTATGAACCCTAATGCATTGAAAAAAGAGTTTTGTTGTTATTATAAAATGAGACTTTATTCATGCTGCAGTGGGGAATTCAGCCATCGCAGCAGCTTAAGATGCAAACTGGAGAATTACACAGAGTGTAAAAGCATATTTGTATATAAAAGAAATTAAAAAGAAAGAAGACATTGTATACATAAATATAGAAATTATATATATTATACATATATAAAATACACACATGGCTGTTAATAATGTTGCACAGAAGGTTTTTCATGCAGGATTTTGCATTGCACA